>JABTXL010000342.1:6073489-6125291 GCA_025134845.1 Neodon shergylaensis
CTTCTTCTTCTTCTTCTTCTTCTTCTTCTTCTTCTTCTTCTTCTTCTCCCTTCTTTGTTTCAAGGAATAAAGAGTATGTAGTGGTAATGTACATGAATTAATTTATTTCATTTACCCTCAGACACAATTAGCCAGGTTTCTTCCTGTCATAGTGAATCTTTCTGGACCCTAAGAGATTTAATGGACTTAACCCCAAAATAAACCTTGATAAAAAATATGATAAGGCAATGCTGGCACAGAATGTGTGGGAGTAGCCAACAAATGTGTGATTTGACTTGAGGCCCACTCCAAAATAAGGAACCCAGGCCCTAGGCAACTTGGGTAGTCAAATACCAGAAAGTAGATCACCCAGAGACCTAGGGTAAAGCCAAACATTACTGGCCTAATAAAGAGGAAAACAAATGAAAAAAGACAATGAAATGATTCTTAAGGCTATTTGTTCTGCTATACTCACAGATCCATGCATTATCCAGTCATAATAAAAGCCTCCAGAGAGGCTTCTTTCTGCACCAGATGGGAATAGATACAGAGATCTGTGACCAGATATTAGGCAGAGAAAGTGTCTAAATTGGAGGTCTCCATCAAATCCCTTCCCTATTATCTCAGAGAATCCTGTGGAAGAGAAGATAGAAAGAGTGTAAGAGTCAGGGGGGATGCCAGGGCTTTCTAATCAACTGAACAATGCACATATGAGCTCACAGAGACTGAAGCAGCAATCACAGGGCCTACACAGATCTGTACCAGGTCCCGCCGTGTGTGTGTATGTGTGTGTGTGGTGTTATATAATAGCTTTTATCTTAGTGTTTCTATAGGTCTCCTAAGTGTGAGAAAGAGTGTGTCTCTGACTGTACTGCCTGTTATTGGCACTCTTCTTTTGGATTGCTGTGTCTGACTTCGATATGCTAGATTTTGCTCCTTACTTCATTTTATGTTGTCATATTTTTTTGTGGGAAATTGGTCTGATAAGTCAATGGTATTGGGTTCACTTAGCTCTTCTCTGCTTACCTGGCCAGATAAGAACTGAGAAGAAGGGTAGCACACTCCCTCTGGAACAGTGAGGGAAATGACAGAGCTAAAACTTGGAGTTCCTCTTGGCCCTAAACTAATGCAATGTAGTGGCAGAGAGCTGGTTCGCCAGCAGGATCAGTGGAGCCACTGGAGAAGCAGCCCAGACTCCTCTTTCTGTTCCATAATATTGTGCTCAGATTTGATTTAATAAAATGTAGAAAAGTCTTAAGGATTGCCTCTTTATCTGGTGCACAGTCAAAGACGTTGGGCATCTAGACGTCTAAAAAAGAGAAGAAAACTATCAAGAAAAACTATTAACAAGTAAAGGAATATCTGACCTAGCTGTATAAATATTCTCTACAAGGCAAAATCTCACTACTTAAAAAAGTAAAATCTCTTGACCTCTCAAAATATTTGTAGTCCCAGTTCAATTAAAAACTAAAGATGGCTTACGAGTTGCAGATTCTCTAAATCTGAGCATGTTGTTAAAAACAAAATTCAGAAATTTCATATCTTATCAGAAGAGTCACATGTAGTAGGGCAGAAGAAAACCAAATTCTAGGGAATATTGTTACCAATCTTTTTCACCTAATACTTAATTTTTGGCTTTTTAAAAAAAGATAAAATATTATCCAAAAATTTAAACTTTCTATTTTGATATTAATAGTATTTAAGTCTTCCACGGTGAACCATAGATTTTCCTAATGCTGATCTCTGAAGTCTCTAAAAGGATGATGGGATCTAACATCAATGATTCTATCTAGATCATAATAATGACATTGAGTCAATAAACACCACTCAAAGATTGGCTTTGGACTACAAACTGCTCTGGACAATTCCAAGGTGGCTAGCTAAGATGGGTCACTCTAGCAAGAACCTCAGATAAGCTTTACCCATTACTCAGAGACTGTCTATAAGTGTTACAGCTAGTCCTCATGAGAATTAACCACTGTTTTAGTTTTTTACAGAATCCCATAGAGATACCATTCCCCTCCCCCCAGACAACAGAAAGTAATTCTAAGAAAACAATACCCCCTTTCTCAGTAGGAGGGATGGATGGTCTTGGTTTTCCTCACAGTTATGAATAATGGGTTATCTATAGGGGGTTGATAATAAGTTGTTAAGGGTTGGGAGTAGAACAATAAAGATTAGATGCAGGGATCTCTGTGGAATAGAAAGAGGGGGGATATCTACTCATACCCTAAAAGAGCAACTATCAGTTTTAAATAATTTACATTGGAATAGATTCTTGCATATTGATACAAATTCAAAATTATTTTTGTTATGTTGTATATATATTCCTACTTCTGTTCAAAATACGTTTATATATTGATACAAATGTAAAATTATTTTTGTTGCAGTGTATATATGCTTCTATATCTGTTTAGGATATTTTGCATATTGATGCAAATGAAGGTTATTTTTGTCATATTGCATTATGCAATTTTACCTCTGTTTAAAGGTATTTTTGTATTGCCACAATTTCAAGGTCATTGTACTTATACTGTACATTTGCTTATAGATTTTTTTTAATGTAATGTGAAGCTTTAGTCTTTAAACTATATAGGTTAATAAGAATTTTAGGTGAAGAGTCACCTTTCTTTGTCAAACTTATAGTAATATTAGTTAGCTTTTCTAGTTTCCAATGATATATTTATTCCACAAAGATTAAAAAAATCTTCAAACACTTCAAAGACCTATAGAATATGGCATTTAAATGTTTGAGTAACTTAGAATTCTCTTGACATGAGACACAACTGCTCCTGACAGCACTGATCTACTCCCAAAAGAATAATGAACACTGAAGACACTCCATATGGAGTTTGTTTTATTCTGGGAAAATCTGGGTCTATTGAGCAAAATACTGTCCTTGCCTTGACTATTGCCTGTAAGCACGCTGTCCATTCTGAACTAGCAGAGGAAAAGAGAATGTTAAACCTTTTGAGACAGGGTAGGACAGTCCTTCAAATGGTCTGTCCATTTTTCTAGGCCTACAGCCAAAGTTGTATATCCCAACATTGCAGAGAAACCTTGGGTGACTGTCCAGACAGTCAGTTGTTTCTGCCATTTGTTGCAGTTTTTGGAAGTCACTTGCTTGTACTTCCTCTTTACTCAGGTAATATTACTTTTTTTCTTTAAATCTTTGATGGAGTTGAGGACTGGATAATTATAGTTGCAATCTTGTTGAATCTCAGCTAAGGACATATTAAGTGCAAGGCTTCAAATCTTTAAGAAAGGAAAACTTGAAATAATCTCTGTAACATTTACAGATTATAAACAATTACCTATGGTCTAGACATCTATAATGTGTTTCTTACTTGATGTTGTTCTTGTTGTTTGTAGTTTCATTTTTGTTTAAGGTATTACATTTTCTTTCTTCTAGGAAATACTTGATAGTTGTTCTTATTGCATATAGTTTTATGTTAGGATTAGAACCTTCTTAAATAGACAAAAGGGGTAAATATTGTGGGAATTCAGTCCAATAAGACAATGGTATTAGGGTGACTTAGCTCTATGGAAAAGGTCTTCTATAGGTATGTGACTGGATAAGAACTGAGGGCTAGGATCACCCTTTCTCTCTGGGATGGTGAGGGAACTAACAGAACTATGGTTTGGAGTTCTTCCTGGCCCTTGAGGAACAAGGTTATGGTGTTAGTTCCCAGTGTGATCAGTGGAACAGTAAAGATGGGTGATTTGGTCCTTAAGTCTTCTACTTGAATGCCACATGTTTTCTTTGAACTTCATGCCTGAGAATTCAGTTTTTTAAATAATACATTTCCTCAGCCACAACTTGTTGGAAGAAGGCCGCTTGTTGGTTCCCGGCTGCCAGAAACCTGCACTAATTACACAGAAACCGTATTATTTAAATCACTGCTTGGCCTATTAGCCCTAGATTCTTATTGGCTAACTCTTAAATATTAATTTAATCTATTTTATTAATTTGTATATTGCCACGTGGCTGTGGCTTACTGGCTAAAATTTCATTAGGGCTTAGTTTGTCCCCGCCTACCTATATTCTGCCCTGCACAGGCCCAAAGCAGTCCTTTATTAACCAATGGCATTCACAGCATACAGAGGGGAAACCCATATCAATAGCTTCTAATATACTATGTTCCTTATCATGCATAAGTCTTAATAATCTAATAATACAGAGAACTTTAAAGATTTTAATACTTGTTTAGTGAGAGTGCTAGGCCAGAGAATATAGATTATTTACTTGGCAACTTTTCTTCTTATAATTATTCGCTTAAGGCCGGGCGGTGGTGGCGCACTCCTTTAATCCCAGCACTTGGGAGGCAGAGGCAGGCGGATCTCTGTGAGTTCGAGACCAGCCTGGTCTACAAGAGCTAGTTACAGGACAGGCTCCAAAAACCACAGAGAAACCCTGTCTCAAAAAACCAAAAAAAAAAAAAAACCAACAAACAAACAAATAATTATTCGCTTAAGTATTTTGCAATAATTTTTTACTTACTCAGACATTTCTGTTTGGGAATCAATGTAAGTTAAGGTCCTTATTATCAAGATAGAATAATGGTAACTGCACTACTGTGAACTTTCACATAGATTTTAAACAGTTTATTGGTAGGTCCAGTGACATTCTCATGCTTGCGGATTTATCATCCAGCATATTACTGGATATGAATCAAAAAGAAAAGTGCTTATTTGCTGTAGTGATAGTTAATAAATTTCAAGGAAGAAATTATAAGCACTTTCCAAATTTATTCATTAACCTCTTGACAAATTATATTTATCCTGGAAAATAGGTTTTAAAATATACAGTAGAAAGATAATGGATATTAAATAGCATATGCATTTCTTCAAAGTTATACTTTTCTGATGAGATCGTTTAATGTCCTCTCTTAATATTTCAAAACTGTAATCATGCAATCATTATCATCACAACTCTGTACAAGATTTTTTGTGTTTTGTCCATTGTCCTACATTAATTTCTACATTCTTTGGCTAACATCTTCTCAAACCATTTTTCCTCCAACTGAATACCTCTTGGAGTAAATAAATCACTATGTATTTTTGTAGTTATTAAATAATATTTTTACATATTTTTCTGGATCAATCCTAATTAGTGGATACAAATGCTGCTTATTTTTCACTGTTGGCCTGTGCTATTTGCATAAAACTATATTTAAATCAAAGTGAAATTAACTGCTATTTAGCTGACATTTTTGTTTTGTTTTATTTTGTTTTGTGAAACAGGATTTTTTCTGTGTAACAGTCCTGGCTCTCCTGGCACTCACTCTGTAGACCAGGTTGGCCTCGAACTCATAGTACTCAAACTCACAGAGATCCGCCTGCTTCTGCCACCCGAGTACTGGGATTAAAGCCATGCACTGTTACTTCCTGGCATGGCTGACTGACATTTTTGTGAGCCCAGTGTTTCAATAATCTAATACAAATCACCTTGTATTGCATGTCATGATTTTTCATTTTCAGTTTTATTATTTTTATTTTGCATATAAAAATGTACAAAGTGATGTTTTGATTCATATAGCTCCTGAGGAGTGATTGTTTAGGGAATGTACACATCCATCACTTATGCTTTTTGTTTAGTTACAGTAGAGGCATTTAAATTTTTTTCTCCTATATATAATGCATTGTAATTATGATACATAATGCATTATTATTACTAATAACTATGATAATTTTAAATTCAGTTTGTTGTGCCATTGTAGCTCATATAAATGTTCTTCCTTAGAACACTAAAATCAGTGCTCACCTTTTCATTTTTCCTCCAAATTGTATGTAGTCTCTGGCAACCATGATGTACTCTTCCTATTCTGTGAGATCCATTTTATTAGATTTCTCTTTTGTGTGAGATTACATAGGCATTGCAGTACTGGCCTTACTTCTCTTAGCATATTATCATCCAAGTCCATTTATTTTTATTATGTTTCTCTCTCAAGATCACAATCGATTTGTAAATTCATTGGCTTTGAAATATGATCTTGGAAATTTTCTAAATATATGATCACAACATTGTTTTCAAAGAGTTATTTTAGTTCTAATTTGGAAGACTATTATTATCATTATTGCTAACCAATTTGTCTGTCTAGGGCTTCTGTGTACTCTCTAGAACAGAAAGGACTCAAGGAAACACACTTGTTCTGTTTGAGATCATACGGTTGTACAATGTTTGAATTGCATTGTTCCACTGTAAAATATCAAGCATATTGATTTATATGTATTGATCCATCTTTGAATGCCTAGGATAAATATCACTTAAACATGGAGGGTGATTTTCTTAATGTGCTGTTTAATTTTATCACCTGCACTTTTGCTGAGGCTGTATGAATGCATATTAGTTCAGTAGAGATTCTGATTTGAAATGTTCTGTGTCTTGCCTGGCTTTGGGATGAGAATAGTAACTCATAAAACAGTTTTAGAAGAATTCATTCTGTTAGTGATGTAGTTTGGTGTCTAGAATGCAATTGCAGTGATATTGAGGTTCTGTTCTTAGCACCAAGGACAAAGAACATATATACAGTGATAGAAATAGAGATGGTTTATTAATAAAGAGATGGGAAAATCATTTTCAAAAGTAAAAGTGATCCAGTCAGGCTATTTCTAAGACTCAAAACATCTTGTTATCAAAAAGTTCTGATTTTTCATATGTCATTTACATAGTATTTACTATATCTCACATACAGTTATTATGGGAATATCTTCTTACATACTTTATTACATGAGACCCAGGTGGGTAATGTTATGTCTTTCTGCAACCTGGCTTCTAAGATGCAGAATTCAACACCCATGTCTCTACTTTCCCATCACATTTTACTCAATTTTTTCTCAGAGTATTGAGCAAGAACTAACCATGTTCTTCTTTGGATGTTTGTAGAACATCAAAATTTGCATCAAAGTTTTCATCAAATTTGGTGTTTTGTCATTGTAGTTGTTTTTAAATAAAAGATATTTTTATTAGCACTGTGTCAATTTCCTTAGTTAAAAATCTCTTCAGACTTTATTTCTTCATAATTCAGTATTGATAGGTTGCAAGAATACAAACATGGGACCATTTTTTAGGTTATGAATTTGTTTGGCAAATAATCATTCTTAATAACCTTTAGGTATTTCTGTAGCATCTGATTTAATGCTTCATTTTTTATTTTATTTATTTGAATATTTTTTTCTTTTCCTTAGTTTAGCTCAAAGGCTTTTTTCCATTTGATTTCTATTGTTTTACTTTTTAAAAGATATTATTTTTTTTTCAGTCACAGTCCAGCTGGCCTTGGTTAGCTCCCAATAGATCAGCCCCACTGTCTCGGTGGATGGGTGCACCTCTTGTGGTCCTGACTTCCATGCTCATGTTCTCCCTCCTTCTGCTCCTCATTGGGACTTTGGGAGCTTAGTCCGATGCTCCAGTGTGGGTCTCTGTCTCTATCTCCATCCATCGCTAGATGAAGGTTCTATGGTGATATGCAAGATATTCATCAGTATGGCTATAGGATAGGGTCATTTCAGGTTCCCTATCCTCAGCTGCCCAAGGAACTAACTGGGGACATTGCCCTGGGCACCTGGGCTGTGACTGAAAAAGCATGGGATAAAACTGGACTCTGAACATGGCGAACAATGAGGGCTGATGAGAAGCCAAGGACAATGGCATGGGGTTTTGTTCCTACTTCATGTTCTGGCTTTGTGGGAGCCTAGCCAGTTTGGATGTTCACCTTCCTAGACCTGGATGGAGGGGAGAAGACCCTGGACTTTCCACAGGGCAGGGAACCCTGACTGCTCTTCAGACTGGAGAGGGAGGGGGAGAGAAGTGGGGGTACGGGGAGAGGGGCGGGAGGAAGGGGAGGAAAATGGGAGGCTGGGAGGAAGCAGGAATTTTTTTTCAATAAAAAAAGATATTATTGTTATTTTCTTTTTATTTTCAACTATTATAATATGAAAATATACAGGATGGTGTATCAACTTTAACTTTGTTAAGACTTGTTTTAGTGACTTGATCTATCCTGAGAGATTTTCTTACACAGTTGAGAAGAATTGGGGTTCTTTAACTCCTCACTGAGCATGCTATATCTGTCTGGTATTTCCATTTGTTATAAATTATAAACTAAGCCTAATAATTGACTGTTGATTTTGTGTTTAAGTTTTCTCTCATGTGATGGAAGTTGGATTGTGAGAGTCATTGCTTTTATTTTGTAGGCCATCTTTCCACATACAAATATGTTGCAGTTAAGTACATATATACACATGTATATTCACAATTATTATGCATTGTATCTGAGAAAACGCCTTCATTATACTAAAAGACCTTTTAAGCTCTTTTTTTAAGTTTAGTTTTTAGTTCATTTAATATGATATAAATCTAGACCCTTATGCTTCATTTTTGTTTTCAGTTAATGCAATATTTTTCTATTTCTTTATTTTATATATGCTTCTATACATGATGTGAGTCTTATGCAGGCCTCATATGGTTGAGTCCTATTTTTTAAATATTCCATCAATTTAGAATCTCCTGTGTTTTGGCTAGAGTATTTAATGAATTTATATTGAAGGTAAGTACTAATAATAATGTATTAATGGTGGGGAATGAAATCCCTCAGTGATTCAGAATACTTGTAACTGCTGCAGAGGAACTAGGTTTGGTTCACAGCACCCACATGATAGTGTAAAGCTCTCTCTAGCCAGTTCCATATGTTCCAATGCCCTTTTCAGATCTCTGAGGGCACCAGGCATAAACATAGTACACATGCACACATCGAGGCAGAACTCTCATTCATAAAATAAGCAAACCTAAAAGGAGAGATTTATTCATAACATTTAAAAAGTTGCTTTCTATTCTCTCTTCCATCCTTTCTCTCTGCCCCTTTTTCTCTCCCTTCTTTTTTTCCTTCCAATCTACTTATGAAAGAATAAGGAATTAACCACTCACATAGAGAGCAAATGGATGAAAGTTTCAGAGCTCATCAGGGATCCTTCAAAGTCATATTTTTCCTATTTTCATATTAAAGGGTCTCCTTTTCTTAGAGTATATTGCTCCATAAACACCATGGTGAGACGTGAGGATGTTGCATCCTTAATTCTTGCCTTTTTTTTAGCCTAACCAAGTACCTTATTTAAAAGAAATGATACTCAATTTATTTTTGCAATGGATCCATTATTTTTCAATATAGCTTGACTGTTTCTGTGTCTCTATACCTCTTACCATCAGAGCCTTTCCTGTACTAATCTTTTACTTAGCCTACCTGCTTCCATACCTACTCCCCTACCACTCACCCTCTCTCCACTAGAATCTCAATGTGTTTTATACACAACAACCAGTGTTATTCATAAAATTTTAAATCTGATTGTGTTTCTTGGTTAATACTTTCCCATTCATGTGAACTGGTTCTTACTAGACAGTGGGGTTGGGGAGGGCACATTTCAAGGAGGAAGATTTAGTTTAAACTCTGAAATTTGTGCACTGAAAAGGTTGGCTCATGAATTACAGATAAGATTTGTTAATAAAAGACTTTAAAAACAAATTCAAAGACTTTGGATATGAAAATTTTAACTAATAGAACAATGTATATGAAGACAATAACATTTAGGATTTTGCACAATCAAGGAGACATCTTAGTGGCCTCCAGTTCCTTAGTTCTCTTTTCTCTCATCCCTGAGATGAGTTACATCTAAGTTAACAATGAGAATGTTTGTATTGCTAGGTATGTGAGATCCCACATCTCCAGCCTGATAAATTCTCGGTGTGAAATCTCACACTGTAATGTAAAAACATGTCCCTCATATTCTTCACAAGTACGGTGCATTTGCTTTTGATAGACAATTTTCAAAGCAATAGGTAATACACATTGGAATGTCAGTTTCTGATTGGCAAAGATGCTGTAAACAACAGCATGGTGTCTGTGTTCTCCACCCTAGCAGCACTTTAGAACATAGAAAGTGCTGGTGTTGGCATGGAGTTTGTTAGCTTAGCATACTTTCAGCAATGCCTCTTTTAGTTGATTCCACTAGTGTAACTTACATTATAAAGTCAACATTAACTGCAATCAGGATGAATCTGGGACTAAAGATTTTGAAAGTAACTGTACTCTAAAACAGTTTTTTTTTTTTACTGTCTAGCTTTATGTATTCACTTTTGTTTAGATTTGGGACAGGGTCTTGATATGTAATGTGCTCTTTCTTATAGTTTTGTAAAATAAATTTTCTTTCTTGTAATGGCTTTCGATGTTGAGATTTCTCAAACACTAGGCAATTATTTTACAACTAAATTATATCCTCAGTCTTTTTTTTTTTTTTGATGAGCACGGATTTCCCCAGACTGGCCTTGAACTCACTCTTTAGCTGAGCATATCTTGACCTAGTAATACTCTTTCCTCAGCCTCTTGATACTGGGACGACTACAGAAATTGAAGTCCTGAGTTTCCAAGGCCAGGTGTATTGTATATCCTTTCACATTGCTTTTTGCTTGTTGACAAAAAAAAAAAAATACTCCTAGCTGGTCTCTCACAAGTTTTGTAACCTCGATTGAGCTTAAGACCCTGATGCTCCTGCTTCTCCATTCCAAGCTGTGTACATTCATTATTATTATTATTGCTATTATTATTATTAATTTTTCATTTATTTTACATACCAACCACAGTTTCTCTTCCCTGTATCTCCTACTGTCCCTTCTGCTTCTCATCTACTCTCCTCCCCATCCACTCCACCTCTGTCTCCTGTCTCCTTTCAGAAAGGGGCGGGGGTCCCATGGGCTTCAACAAAGCATGACTCATCAAGTTGAAGTAGGACAAATCACTTCCTGTATCAAGGCTGGGCAAGGCATCCCAGCCTGGGGAATAGATTTCCAAAAGCTTGCTCAAGCACCAGGGACAGGTCCTGATCCCATTGCCAGGAACTCCACAAACAGATCAAGGTACATATGCCTTCATAATCAGTTTCACTAAAATGAATAAAGGAGAATTGTAAGGCACTCTATGTTTTTTTTTTAAGTTTCAGCTCTTATGTTTGGTGAGAAATATTTGTGATCATTTCAAGGATTCCAAAGAAAGCCAAGTTATATTTTAGATTGCCTCATTTCTTGTCAATTGCATTAATTATTGAATTGACACCAACATTTTCATTTTTCTTTATATTTTATGTATAAATGTCAGAAATGGAAAACATGCAGGTGCACTGACTGAATAAATTAGTTTCTTTGGGAAGCATGAAGTTCAAGCCTGCCACTTCTTATTATGTTAGTAGTTTTGCATTACTGTGGTATGTGAGTAGATTGCTGTGTTTGGGATTAATAGCCACCACTTAAGAAGAGACTTGGGAAGCTTTTCCACTCATCTGACCTGCCTTCTGAAAGCGATTAGAAGTTACACGTAATCCTGTGAGATTTAGCCACCTTCCAATTTCCAAGCCACTTTCCTATCACTCTCGGTGCTTGAGCAATTTAATTAGAGTATTTAAAAACCCACAGTTCTAATGTCAGAAGAAGTTCCCTGGTATAAAAAGTATGGACCAAGTCAGAAAACTTATTTCAATTTTGAGAAGTAATAAATGGTTCTCTATCTATCTATTTCAGTTTTTGGCTTTTCTAGTCCCCTAATTTGAGTGACTTTAGATTTATTTAATTCAAAGGGTTAGGGTGAAGAGATAGGAATCTACATGAATCAGTATCATTAAATGATGTGCTATCTTCAGTCCTAACCATCTGGTCTCTACTACCTCAGTGAACATATTTATCTTATTCAACATGTGGACAGACACAGTATATGATTCTATTTTCATCTAGACCCTTGCCACCATTTTCAGTCTTCTTTTAAGAAAAATGTCAATGGGATTATAATCATACTACCACCATCACCAAAGGCTTGTTCCTTGGCTGAGTTCAGAACCCTTGACTTGGAATATGCTGCACACTGATGAAGTTGTTGCACTACCCAAGCTAGACTTCTTATGTTGATAGCATGATTCACGGTGAGCACTGGTTTCTCTCTGAATACTGAATTTGATTGTGCTACCTGTGTTGCGTCCTCTAATATAAACTTTGGATTCTGTGTCTCAGATAAAGATCCTGCATAGAAATAGTGTACATTGCATTTGTGGGCTAAGCAGAACACTGTGTATCTCTTTTGAGGACAGCACAGAGAGCTTGAGTAGATGTTTCTGTACACTCTACCTACCACCTTTCTCTGTAGACATCACTGTTATAATTTTTTCTCTGCCTTTAATCCACCATTTTTAATATAACCACTTCTGAATGTCATAAATTCTCCTTGAAAATCTTCTATACCGGTTTTCTTGGGTTCTCCAGTCTACGTAATAATGGTGCTAGAAATTATTAAAGTGACTTCCACTCACTAAAGCATGATTGCACAGTGATTTGTGAAAAGGTAAGAGGTAGAGATGATGAGGTCCTAAATCCTGTGATGTAGGAGACCCTTCTGTATTTGTATTGCTTTCATTGGTTGAATAAAGAAACAGCCTTGGCCTTTTGATAGAGCAGAACCGAGGTAGGCAGAGAAGACAGAACAGAATTCTGGGAGGAAAAAAGCAGAGACAGACAGAGACCATTGGTTCTCCTGCCTGAGACGGAGCTGGTTAGACTCATGCTGGTAAGCCACAGTCAAGTGGCGATACACATTAATGGAGATGGGTTAAACTAATATGTGAGAGTTAGGCAAGAAGAAGCTAGATATAATGGGTCAGGCAGTAACTTAATTAATATGATTTCTGTGTGGTTATTTCGGGGATTAAGCTAGCTGGGTGGTGGGATGCGGCCCTCTCCTCTTACTAGTATCCTGGGGTTAAATTTTTAATTATGTGTATATATGAGTGTATGGATATGTGTACTTGTATGTGGGTGTCTTTGGGAGCAGTGGCTAGATACATCAGATCCCATGGAGCTGGAGTGACAGATTGTGAGCCACTCTATGAGGCCTGGATCCCCTGGAAGAGCACTTTAAGCTCTTCCCTGATGAGACATCTCTCCAGTCCTAATAAAAACCATTGAAATGCTGGGAAAACCAACCAACCATAAAAATGATTTACTCATTTGCCTAACCCTGTTCAGGTAAAAGTATCTGCCCTCTAAGAGATATGCCTATATACACTTTATGGGTAAGAGTTGAAAATTATGAAAATGTTAATATAAATTTGAATTATATGAATAAAGACAACAGAAATGGAATATTTAACAGCATACAATGTAAAATTTAATCATCAGTTTTTATAAAATTAATATTAGCATCAAATAAGACACAAATTTGTATCCATCCATAATGTATATTGAGTTAGAGAGCTTGAAATCATTACGTAAAGAATTGGATTGTAATGTTATGTATGCAAGGTAACCATAAGTTCTTCATTTGTAAGTGAACTGACAGAGACCATCAGAGCATTGACAATTTGCCTGAAACAAATTTGTCCCATTCCACTGCTTTCTGTATAAAAAAAGCAATAAACAGATTTATTAAAATGTACAGATAGAAACTATTTTAGAAAATATTGATGCTATCGTGAAATTAGTATTCCAACAGTAAGATTCTTCTTGCCTTAGGCTCTTTGCCAAGCATGTAACTGCATGAGAACACCTTCACAACAAAAAAAAATCCTGTTTTAAAAAATGGAGAATTTTTTCATATTAAAAATAACAAAACTTTAAATTTCATGTTTCATAATTAATTTCATATTTGATTAATCAGTTTATAATCATCTATATTGAGCACTAAGCAAATACGGAATCTTGGCTACAACTCTTAAGCAGTCCTTTGTAAATAATATTGATCTAGAATTCATCATATTACCTCGAATAATTCATAGCATCTTCACATTTCTGACTTTTGGGGAACTCTAATTAAACATACATTGTCCTTTTGAGATATACCTACGTGAACTTTCATGATTTGAACTCTACAAGGCCAAATAATTTGAGAGTGGTGTGGGTCAAGAAATATCCTGGCTTAGAATCAAAATGAAATATGATTCAGAATGTGACAATTTCTTCCCTAACAAATCATGAGACTTTCGCTGTCATCCTTCAGGCAGATGACATTGCTCAGCTGGATTATCACTCTCAGGCTTCCTGCCAAAATAAGATTAGTTCTTGAGACTTGTTGCAGTAAGGATGCTGAACAAAATATAAAGGATGAAAAGAAGAGAGGGTAAAAGATTTAAAGTGTTTGAGAAAGCTTCCCCAGGCTGCAAGGATGCAGTCAGGGTGAGAATCAAGCACTTTCCTATAACTTCGGGTGAAAGAGCACTTTCCAGAAGATTATTACGAGATATGCTCCGGAGTTGGGTGGAGAACTCCTAGACTCTGCTGTGATGACCAATTCTTTATCTTTCTAAGATTAATCTTAAATTTTAAACATTAAGAAGAGGTCATTGAATAATAAGTTTATTAATACAGGTTCTCTAATAGGATCTATCTTTGTGATCTTTATGAATGTGAGAGATTTCAAATATCATCTTAAAAATAATTTTGGAAACATCACTGTCTTTACTGCTAGAAGGTTATTAAATTTTAAATTTTGAATCACTACATATTAGGATACCTGCATTAATAAATTTTCTTTAAAAAAACAAAGGATATAAATAGAACGTGAATGTTGGGAAATATATTAGATTACATTGAGAGAGACAGAGATATAGCGAGTGAGACAGAGAGATAGTGAGAGCAAAGGGGTTAACTGTATTTCACAATCATACAATAGTAATTGATATTCATTTGCGTTTCTTTGACAGTAAATAACAAAACATGGCCAACATTCCCTCAGACCCCTTCTAAATCTGTTTTAGACAAAAATAACAAAAGAGAAACAATGTGAAATTAAGGGATTATTCCAAGAGATATTTGTTTAAATTCCATGGGTTTGCTCACTAATTTTCAGAGATAAATTACATAACCAAGAATGACAGCATTTAGATACATAAATATAAGATCTGTCATCATTATAATTTTTACTATGACTACTATTACTGTATGACTCACAAAAAAAGCTATTTCCAACTTTGTCAACCATTGTTGAGTTGGGACAGGACTGAGAAATTAATACTGTGTACCTCATTTGATTCTTTCTCCAGTTCTTTCTGCATCCTCTTTTTTTTTCTCTCCACCATTTTTCCCTGCGTTCATTCCTCTTTTCTCTAACTTTTCTCTACTTACTACCCTCTTCTTTCCTTTGTTTTTCATTGCTTCTTTTTTTTTCCAACTCCCTTGGCTCATTCTCTCCCTTTCCTGCCTTTCTACTTGTTTATTATTGAGTATAGTTGACAAATAAAAACTGTGTTCATTCAAGGTATAAAATTTCATGTTTGGATGTATATGTGCCTTGTAAGATTATTTTGGTGTTCAAGCTAATAAACATGCTCTATGATCCAGTTACCTTAAGAATACTTAAAGCCACTAATTTTTAAAATTCAAGTAAACTCTATATTATTATAGTCCTATGTCATGCCTTAGAACTCCAAACACCGCATCTTTTGACTTAAACGTTGTACCCTTTGCCCAATAGCCTTAGATACATTTCAGTTACTATAATAAAGACACCTAGACCAAATGCAACTTGAGAAGGAAAGATTTTATTTAGCTTCTACATCTCTGTCACAAGCCATCATTGATGGAAGTCAAGGCAGGAAGTGAAGCAAGCTAGGAACATGAAAGCAGGAACTTAAGCAGAGACTGTGGAGGAACACTGTTTAATGGTTTGCTCCGAATGGGTTGCTTAGCTTCCAAGTGAATCACCCAGGACGACTTCCCCAAGGATGGCACTACCTTCAGCGAGACCGACTCTCTCACATCAATCATTGATCAAGAAAATGTCCTACAGAATTTCCTATAGGCAAGCTGATAGGGGCATATTCAAGCTGATGTTTCTCTTGCAGGATGACTAGATGGGTAACATCTAGAAAAAGATAATCAGGACACAACCCACTTCTTTTGTACTGATTCATAATATCCTCTTCCTTTTCTTTGCTTTGAAATTTTATGATTCTACATATATATGAGATCACATTCTTTCTCTATCTGGCTTATTTCATTTAACATAACCCTACAGATCTGTACATCACAAATTATTCAAGATATTTCTCTCATAAAGATAAATAATATTCTATTATGTATGTGTATTTCTGTGTATTAACATCCATTCATTAAATTGCAGACAAATAATCTTAAGTGCTGAATTTTCCCATGCATAATTTGAACCTGTTACTGTTTATATAATTTTGTCTCCTGTTACATTAATGTGGTGCATAAAGTATTGATGTGTATAGGATGAATTGTCCTTGTACCCCGGAGATAAATTTCCCTTGTTCATATGTGTGATAATTCTAATAAACAATTGAAATTAGTTTGTCACTATTTTGTTTAGAAGCTTTTAATCTGTGTTCATCAGTGACATTGGACTGTGGTTTTCTTTTACTATAGTGATCTGGAGTTGGTCTAAGTATAAATATCATCCTCATCTCATGAAATAAGTCTGGAGGCTGAGTGCACTGGCAGCCACTTGAAAATCCAACATTCGAATAATTGAAATAAGAGGAGAACACCTGGGTCAAGACAGCCTGAGTTTATACGATAAGGCAACAAAAAAGTCCAGAAGTATTCTTTCTTCAGCTTCTTGGAATTTTGGTAAAGTTATAGCCTTAATTCTTGTTAAATTTTGGGTGACGTCAGAAGTAAAATTTAAGTATTAATGTTTCCTGGCCTTAATGTGATGACTTGTAGGGAAAAACCTCTCCGACTCCATTAGATTTAGCAGTTGTATGCCTCCACCAATCTTAAAGCAATGGATTCTGGAACATAGCAAGGTCTTACTTAGATACAGCCTGAATACCTAATAGCCCCACTAATATGTTTATAAACTGTATTAGCTTATATTTTGTCTTGAGGCTATAAAAACTGATGTAGCATTTTTCAGAGTAGAACATAGTTCACTGTAGCTTGAATTTCTGCTTCTGGGCTTTGATCATTCATACTTGGATGAGATCAAACTCTCTCCTACTTCCTTTGAATAAGGGCTGTTTTGTACTACTAATTTCATGTAGAATTGCAAGTGAGCTCTAAAAATTATTTTGTGGTCAAATGTTGAGTTGCTTTAGTGAGTTTTTGACACCAAGAAAGAGTAAAGATGAAAAATGCTTTGTATAACTGCATTTCTTATTAACTACAGGGAATGTAGTTTCTGTAAATCTGTTAAAAAATACATAAACAAAAATCAAAATTGCATTACTTGAAAGCATGTAAGTTTTGAAATTGATTGTTAACATCAATAAAATTTAAACACATTATGCTTATGGTGTGTATATAGCAAAAATCTATAAGTAAAACATCAAAATCCATAAATATTAATCATTCTAGAAATTTTCATCAGAATCAAAGACAAAATAAATTTATATCATATTTCATTTTATACTGATTTCATCTGTCTTAGAAGTTTGTCTGTATATTATATTTTGCTTCCAAAGTCTTTTTGAAGTAGAACTGGAATAGATAATGGGAACCATTAATAATATAGAATAAACAAATATTTTACTGACAAAGGAATGAGTTAAGGAACATTTTTATACAGGAATGATAAATTTTTATTAGTAATTATTTATTGGCTTGTAATATGTTGATTGCTGCTGGCCTAGGGATAACATTACATAAAAAGGTACGTTTTGAAAATGTAGAATAATAGATATTCTTAAGATTTTTCAAATAAAGATTCATGTTTTATACATAAATATTAGAGAAGATGTCTCTAACACTACAGTAACAGGTCAGAGAAGACATACCTATCACTAACAATACAATATTTCAGTGTAGCACTGTATTTTGCAATCTTCTATTTATTGACTGACTTAAATAAGTTGAAAATATAACACGAAGTGGAGGGTGGTGGTGTACATCTTTAATATCAACACTCAGAAAGCAGAAGGAAGAGAACGCCAAGTTTGTAGCCAGCATGGAGCTTCGTGACAATATCCTCTCAGTCACCAAGCACCAACATGTCAGTATTAATTATGTCATGTGTGGGTACTGCAGTGGTTAGAATGAGAATGACCTTTCATTCTAACAAGTGTGAGTACTTGGACCCCAGTTAATGGAACCATTTAGGAAGAATCAGGATGTATGACCTTACTGAGGCGGTATGAAACCAGGGTGGGCTCTGAGAGTTCCAAAAGTCATTCCCAGTGATTAAAATATGAGCTCTCAGCTACTACTCCAGTGCCATGCCCTCCTGTCTGCTGGCATGCACCCTGACACGACAGTTAGTATGTCCTATCATAGCAGAAAAATAAAAGTAACTAAGACATAAGCTTTTGTCATTTTCATTTGAACAAAAATAGCTTATTTAAATTGTGAGACATGTATATTCTGGTTTCTTTTCATATTGTACAAATTTTTATACTGTAGGACACATACTTTTTCTGTAAAGGAGAATAAAATGAATATTCCTTAAATGAGGAGAGTAATTTAGATATTGGTTTTATTAGTATTGATATATAATTAGAAGTATGTCACATTGAGTAGCTTAACTATTTCATGGCAAATATTAATGTACGTTTTGAAAAACTAGTTTCGAAGGCATATTTTCTGAGAACAAAATGTTCATATAAAATCCACACTCTTATTTTTCAAAGGGGACGTCAATTAGCAATTCCTTGTAGACTTAGATAGTCCATTCCAATTCACTGGTAGGGATATGAACAATGTATTCAATTAAGAGTAACAATAATAATATTTTTCTTTTTTTGGTATTTTAAAATTCTTTAATACAGACTGCATTTGGAACAGTAAGCATAAAAAGTAAATGTGAATGGCAAAGAAAACAAAATGCCCAATAAGAGAAATCACTTCCCCTAATGATTGCAAAACCATCTGATTACATTTTTTAATCAGAAAGGCTCTAAGGGAATCAGAATACCCTACTTGTTATTTATGATATGAAGTTACATTATTTTAGACACACTTAAAGGGAAAACTGGTTCCCTGTTAATTTGTGTGTTCTTTATGATATCAGTCTCTCTGGGTTTCTTTATCTGGTCTACAAAGAGAGTTCCTGGATAGCCAGGCTGTCACAAAGAGAAACCCTGTCACAAAACAAAACACAAAAAGGAAAAAGAAATAAAGAAATTATATTTTTCTTATAGATAGTTAAGGACAATGTTAATACTATGTTAATAAGGGTGTCTAATCCAACAATAGACACAGTCACTGTTTATTGTATGGCTCAGAACACCACTTTATTCATACACTCTGTTTTCATTAAGAAGCGAAAGTTGTGTGTAATGTATAGGAAGATATTTTGTTAAATACTTCCTTCCACAAAGGCTTCTCTGGGAATAATGACTACACTACTACTTTTGTTGTTGTTGTTGTTGTTGTCATTAGTATTGCTGCCTGTCAAGAATGAAGCATATGGCAGTCAAAATGAAGTTGATTGCAATCATTACTCACTTACTGAAATCTGTAGGATTAAGGCCGGGATGACTCTTCAAGGGCAAGTTAGAAAATCCAGATAGTAGGATCCACTTATTAGAGGGAAATTCATGTCAGCAACATATTTATCATTAGAAAATTATGTGATGGAAAGTAAAACTATTAAAGAGCAATTAAAAACCAGCTTAAGAGTTGAACTACTGTCTTCTAGATCCTTTTGTGGAGGGAGAGGGTAAACTTTAGTTTTGTGTGTTCTGCTAACTGTAAAAGAAATCCCTCGTTTCTGTCTTTGTCTCCAGTCTTCCTCTGACTTAATTTCCCTTTGTTCATAGGCAGTGTAGGGAAAGGCAAAGAAGAGACAGGAAACTGATACTTCAAGTGCAAATATAGGTTGTTTAGGGACAAAACTGGGGGACAATCATACTATTATTTTTTCTTTAATTGTGAAGAAAAATTATTTTGAAAATTGCTGCTTTTAAAGTTAGAGTACTTCTCTACTTCATTTTTTTAATTCAAAATACATAATTTGCATATATAAATACTTGACTTTATAGCCATTCAGACATTAATTTGAGATCCACCAGTGTTAGAGTAAAAAAAACAACAAACAAATTAATAGAATAAAGTTCTAGCCTGAGTGGAGATACGACATTTTAACTGGGGTAGTTCAGTCTCTTTGGCTAAAGGACTTCCTCTAGGAAGGCTGGCTCATCTTAAACCATGCTAAAGATTTTGTGAAATAATGATTAGTTCTTTAATGAGACATTATAGTTTTTCCCCCATAATCCCTGCCCTTGTGTGGAACCTCGGAGGCCACAGCTAGGCAAGAATCTTAAGTCTCTCCACCTTTCTGAATTAGTCATCTTTCTCTTACATTTTTTTCTAAGTATGCCTTTCTTTTGAACAGTTTGGACTCCACAGTCCCCACCCTTTACGACATTTGGGACTTTCCTATTCTTTCTTTCAGGTGTCCCTCCACACTATGTGGCGTTTTTCTGTCATTTCCATGTGTGAAGTCCATGCCAGCCTAAAAGGCTTGCCACTTTCATGTCTGGTCTCCTCCTCCTTTTCTTCCTCCTCCACTTCCTCTTCCTGGCAGAATCTAAAGCTCATTACTTGCCGGTATCACAGCTTTTCTTTCACCCTTTCATAACAATGTCATTGAGATTTTACTTCAGTCCACACAAATACTTTTATTGATGAGAATAAGAGTCCCCATTTCTCCCCCGCATCAGCATTAGTACGTCTCACACATAGAAACATTTATGATACACAATACTCTTTAAAGTTTTGCTAGTTCATGCACAAAAGTGGCATAATGATGGCAATCATTCTATTTTTTAAAAATCAGATATTACTGTTGTAGCAACAGTTAGCTTAGAATTTCATTCATAATGAATATTTAAATAAATGCTAACTTTTATATACTGACTTTTAGATTATTGCTTAATTTACTACCAAATTAATATCATTTCAGGAGTTTAAATTGTATAAGATATACATGTAAATATTTACATATATATGTATGCATATATATCATACATAATCACTACAAGTTACAAGATAACCAACTTTAAGCCAACAATGATTTTTTTACCTTTTTTTTTTACTAAAAATAATTAATTATTATTAGTGGTGTGTATGTGTGTAGGTGTGTGTACCTGACATGTATTTTGATGCTCATGTCAAGAAACACATGTGACAGAAGATAAGCTGTGGAGTCAGCAGTCACCTATTTAGTGTGGGTTCCAAAGTTTGTAGGCTTACAGGGTACATTCCATTACCCAATAAGCAGGCCTAAGGATGGCTTTTTTAAGCTTCTTTATTGAATCTCTGGGGGATTTCACATCATATCCCCAATTCTGTTCACCTCCTGGCCTGCCATATGCCTCCCATCCCTGTTGCACTCCCCATGGAAGAAAATAAAACAAAGTAAGTAAGCAAACAAAAGCAAGAACAAAAGAAGAAAGAGAAGAAAAAAAACTATTAAACCATAACAACAACAACAATAACCACACCTGAAACAGCAACATCTCTGCTTCTCCTGAGGGCACTCATGTCGGACAGCTGACTCTGCTATTGCACTCAAGGCAGTGTGGCCCCAGTGTCTCCATCTGACCTCCCTGGCTAACACTCAGGCCCACAACTTGCCTTGAGTTGAACCACCCTAGCATGTAAACCATCTAGGTTCTGCTGGAGCTCATGAAGGGACTTGCCCTGCAGAATAAAACCCGCAAGATCTCCAATACCCAGGATATTCCAGAAGAGTTCCATTGAAGATCCAGTGAGGATGGTGTACCAAAAACCAGAGGCCTTGAACCAATGGACAGTGGCCAGTCAAGCTGATAGGAGAAAGGATTATATTATATGACACACCAAAGTCTCCAATATCATCAGGTTGAGTGAAGAGGTGATGGAGAGGTGGGAGTGTAGGGGAAGGCTGCTTGTTCATTTCCTGATGGCCTAGACCCAAAATAATCACACAGAAATTGTATTAATTAAAACACTGTTCAGCCAATAATTCAGGCATATTGGTAGCTAACTCTTATATCTATTAATCTATGCATCACCACATAGTTGTAGCCTACTGGCAAGGTTCCAAGAGGCTCCAATGAGCGTCTTTCTCTTTTGGCAACTACATGGCTTCACTTTGACTCTGCCTACTCTCTCTCTATATCTCTGTTGGATTTTCTATCTGACTTTTCTCTGTTAAGTCATTGGCTGAAAATAACTTGGTTGCAACAGCCCTGGATTCTGACTCTGCCTTTCTCTACCTTTTAATATAGTGGAGGTAACTTTACTGCTAGCTCTGGGACCACCAAAAGTGGGAGGTGATGTGGGATTCCCATCTGTATGCTGTGGATACCACTGGTTCATAAACAACCTGCTTGGCGCCTATTGCAGTACAGAATAGGGTAAGGCTGGAATTCCGCATCACAGAAGAGAAGGAGAAGCAAAGATGGCTTCTTCAAAAACAATTCAGTTAACAACATTCAGCTTTTCATCCCAAACATATGCTGCCACTTAGCTAATTCCTAAGATGCACCATGTATCACAAGAGTTTCTACAGAGAGAAAGAACCACAGTAACTTGTGTGTGTGAGTGTGTGTGTGTGTGTTTGTGTATGTCGGTCTTTTTCTCTCCCCAATTCTCTCAACTTCACACAGAAGATAAAGTGTAAGGGATTTGTTCCTGGAGTTATGCAGACTGTGGATGCAGACTCAGAAGAGCTGATGCACAGTGTGTCCAAGTTCAAGACTGATGTCAAGAGACTGGCAACATAGAGCTTGACAGTGAGATATAAAAAGCAAATCTCTCTGACCTAGTCTGTTTCTCTATCTAGGTCTCCTTAAGTAGCACTGGGTGGTACCCACTCATAATGGTGATGGCAATCTACTTTACTCAGTTTGTTAATTTAAATATTACTCTTTTCTAGGCTTATTCTCAAAGACACACTTGCAAAATAAAAAAATACATGGGCAGCTCATCACACAGTCTAGTTGACACAGAAAAGTCATCATCATAGATTGTTACTGGAAATCCAATGTCCTTACCTTTTCCCCACTCCTAGAACCAGGGTTTATTATAACTAATAATGAATAATTTTGGGATGATTATGTTAAAGCAAAAAATACAGGTTTTACCTCACAGGGAATACAAGGTAGCTAAAATAAATGATTATGACCCAGCACACAGTCTCAGATTAACCCAATCACTGGGTTTCTTGTGGGGAAAAAAATCATGATTTTTTTTTAAATAGAGAGGGGAGCAGAGAAAAATGTAGAGCTCAATAATAATATTAATAATAAATAGTTACAGAACAAAAGATGGTTATAAATCAAGGCTTTTCTCTAATTCATCAGTAGGTCGATTACTTGTCACAAAGTAAACAAAGTTAAGATGTTTTTAAATGACACATTTAACCTATGTGCTGGTAGAAGTTAGTTGTTTGATAATAGATGTCAAAGGTTTTACCTAATAACCACAAGAGTATTATATCTATAGAGATGTAGACAATAAATGGCTATTGGATCTGCAACATTTCAGCTCTCCACTATAAAGGTGGTTCAAGGTAAGTAGCCTTGTAAAATTTCTAAAACAGATGTGACATAATCTTTTTCTTTTTGTGAATTTTCATTCATAGCCACAGTCCTATCCCTTTGTATTCTGTTATTTTCAGATTTAGAGTATTCTTTCTCTACTTGCATGTCTGTGGCAATTCTGTAGAAAATAGCATTTCATAGTACAGTTTAAATTATACTTTATCTAAAATGTTTGGCAAATGATGTACAGTGATTTTGAGGTTTGTTCCTCAACTTCGGAATATTTACAAATATATAAGAAATATCCTGGAAATAGAGGCTAAAGCTAAGCATAAAAATCTACTCTCCCTCTCTCTCTCTCTCTCTCTCTCTCTCTCTCTCTCTTTCTCACACACACACACACACAAACAAGAAAGAAAATTTTATACTTCTAGTTCCATGTTTGTGTCTCCAAAAGATTAGATTTTATTTTGAAACATTTTGGGTTTCATATTTTGAATTAAGTTTACTCACAATGTTTTTCACAGTCATGGGCCAGCCTTTCCACGAATCAACAGCGTTGTTTGATTATTTGTGTTGTATGTTCTGGGAACTGAACTCCAGTCCTCTTTAAGATCAGCAAGCTTTCTGAGCAACTGAGCCATCCTTTCATCCTTACAGCATATTGAAAAAAGAAAAAAAATCCAAATCCTACTACAAATGGTAAATCTCATGGGTTGAGGGTATAGTTCAGTTGGTAGAATAGCAGCCTACTATACATATATGATGATGGATTCAATCTCTAGCAACACATAAACCAGGTACGGTGGTGCACACATGTAATCCTAGCACTCAGGAGTCAGAGAGAAGAGAATCAACATTTATAGGTTATCCTCAGGTACAGAGTCACTTAAAAACCAACCTGAGCCACGTGAAACTCTACCTAAAGTAAAACAAAAAGAGAATTGAATTAAGAAGCAACTATTCAATCACTTTTGAAATGAAATCAATAAATTCCTTCGGTTTGAAGTATCCAATTTTTCACTCATTATCTTTTACAAATTAGCAAATGATCTTTATGTTCACAGTCATCTTAGACCCAAACAAAAACGGGACTCCAATAGCATTATAATTTTGTCTCTTCATTTGGGAATGATTTAGATATATTCTAGAGACTTAGGAGAAATTAATAAAACCAGTCGTATTAGTCGTAGAAAAGAGTTTCAGAGTGCCATTTCAAAATTGAATCTATTCAACACAAGCAGTGTGAGCTAGAGCATGTACTAGAAGGCTCACCTCATGATTTCCATATCTCTTTTTCCCATTAAGCAATATTCAGTGGACAAAAGCAGAGTTAGATCTTCTATGGTTTTGGTGAACTGCAACAAACTTCTGTGATTCTCAGTTATCAGACTCACCCACTTCTAAATTTCTCACAGAAGTTTTCCTAAGAGCCATATTAAAATAAAAATTTCCAAGTGAAGTCACAAATGCTTCCCTATGGAATGGAGATAGAAAGAGTTCATATAACATGAAATTATTACCTAAAATTGGGTAAAATGACTGAATACTAGCAGAACATTTTCTGAATTATGAGAAAACTCATGCTTTCTGTCAATATGTTTATGATCTTTTCTCTTGACATATTTAGAGGCACAAAGCTCTCAGTATCAAAAAGGCATGAACAGTCATGTGGTGTCTTAAGCAACTTGATATTATAAGAGTATTCTCTAGTGACTAGTTTTGAATGGAAAAACAATCCGCTTTATATGCCTATTATACTTGAAAGGAAAAATTCCAGTATTAGGATCATATGCATCTATTTCTTACCTTTTCCTAGAAAGCTCCTTTGGTTTTTATTTAGTTTTATAAAGAATACATATTAGAAATAATTCTTACCTACAGTTGGTTGTTACAGTATAATTTATCAGTAAAATACTCTGTCTGTGTTATTTACTTAAAAACAAAACTTTCCCTGTAGATTGTATAAACAATTCTGAAACATAAAACATTTTTGACAACATTCTGACTCCCATATAGGCCTTTGGGGATACAATATTTTTCATAAATGCCTACATATATCCATCATCCATTCATCATAGGTTTGCATTTTCTGCAGTTTTACTTTCAAATTGTTTTTAAGAAATGTTCACAAAGATGGAGTTATGAAAGGGAATAAATGACTCAGTAAAAGATAATTCCCAGGGGGATGTTACATATCAGCCTAAAATGGAAATAGAGAATGAGAAATAGTCCCAACTACAATGAATAAATAGAGAAACATCTTACAAAGAAAATCATAGATTACCTGTGACTTCACTTAAGTCATTTGAGATGCAATCCCGATACAGTTCAAGACAGGTGCTCTTCAGCCTCTCTCCACATATTTGGTGAAAAGTGAAGATTATTTACATAAAAGAGACTAGTTCCTTTCTTTGTACAAATTAACAGCATAAGAACTTAATAGACTAGGAGTATAAGTAATTATGGAAGGAAAAACAATCTCAAAGGAACATATAAGATAAGCACATAAACAGTAACCACTGAGGTTGGAATTAGAAGGTTATAGGTGATTAGATCATAGGAAAGGGAAACTTACATATTTCAGGGTCTTCAAGAACTATGAGTTCTCTAAATATAAATTTGTTTTACTTAATTTATGTTCAGGCTTGATATTTTCAATATCAACATTTCATTTTTTCTTCAATTCTTTAAAAATAAAAAAGCTTGGGTCAACCAAATGACTCAAGGTTTGATAAACTAACTTTGGTTCAAGATGTAACTACACCTGTTTGGCTTTTTAAAATTCCATGAATAATTTCTTTCTTTATTTCTTCCTTAATCCAGGTGTGGTTCAGTAGTTGACTGTTCAGTTTCCATGCATTTGTAGGCTTTCTGGAAGTAGCCTTGTTGTTGAATTCTAACTTTAGTCCATGGTGATCTGATAAGACACAGGTGGTTACTAATATTTTTTTGTAATTGTGGATGTTTGCTTTGTTACCAACTATGTGGTCAATTTTCGAGAAGGTTCCATGAGCTGCAGAGAAGAAGGTATATTCTTTCCTATTTGGGTGGAATGTTCTATAGATGTCTCAAAGATGATCATTCATGTTATTTGACACCTAGATCTTTCATTAATCTTCAACTGTAAAAATGTTAAAAAATTTGATGGCAGTAAAATCCTTATGTATTTTGTATTCCTAGAAGAGGAACAGAGTAAAGCTGGTTCAAAATAAATGCTTTGTGATGAATTGCAGAAGAAAACAAGCCTCGGGTTTATTCTTTCATTCAATCTTAGCAAAAGGTATTCCATAAAAATGTGGTAACTTAGGAAAAGATAAAAGAAAATGTCTCCATCATTTTAACAGGGAATTAACCATTCAGTAATAAAACTAATTGCCACTCAGCAGGTTACAGGTGAGTCTTCCAGAAAGAATAATTAATTCATAGAAAGCTTACAGACATTTTAAAAGAACATGTCACTAAAATTACATGTCATAAGAGTATAAAAAGGTAATACCGGCTTTTAATAGACAAATGAGACTATAAGGGACTAGATGATATCTAGCCCCATTTCATGCACCTGGAAGATTTATCTTTAATTTAAACTGGCACATAAATTGAACATTTCTGAGAGGTCAAATTACACCTCTGTGAAGACGGAAGGAGAGATAAATAATAATGATTATCACACTTTACATTTGCACGGCATTATAATGCCATTTAATCTACTTTTATATCCCTAGCTCCAAAAGAGAAGGAAAAGATTTCATAATCTCAAAATTATGATCCGACTTTATCTTCCTCATACCATACTGTGCAGCTTAGATGAGTACCACACTGTCTTTGTCTCCTAGAAATTCCAGAGGCTCATAATCCTCAAATTAGTGCATGGTTCACAAGTCATACCCATGATTTTGAACAGTGTAGTTTGTGAGACTAAATATAACTTCTTGATATAATTATTAGTATTTGGGATGAAATACATACATATATATATATATATATATATATATATATATATATATATATTCTTTTTTTTTTTGACAGAGTTTTTCTGTGTAGCTCTGGCCAGCATGGAAATCTCTCTGTATTTTGTAGACCAAGACTTTTTAAAACTCACAGAGATCCACCCGCCTCACAAGTGCTGAGATTAAAGGTGTGTGCTGCCACTGCCCCTCTGTAAAGTCGTTCTTTAAAACTAGAAATAAAATAGTCTTTGTCCTGATACCTCTTTGACAGCTTACTGTCAATACTCAAGCACAGCCTACATTTGCCAGGGCCCTGGGTACAATGATAAGAATCCAAAAGCAAGCCGGGTGGTATGCATACGCCTTTATTCCCAGCACTCGTGAGGCAGAGCCAGGTGGATCTTTGTGAGTTTGATGCCAGCCTGGTCTACAAGAGCTGTTCCAGGACAGGCTCCAAAGCTACAGAGAGACCTTATCTAGAAAGAAAAAATGAAAAAAAGAAAGGATGTGAGGTGAAAACAAGAAACAGCTTGATGGTAACCCTAAAAGGTAACAATTTATCATTTCAATAATGTGTTTATAATAATGAATAGATAGACAGTCACCCCATGCCTTTGTTATGTACAACATTCATGATTACTAGGCATTGGGTTTCAGGATCTCTTCATTATAGTGATATAAAGTAAAGACTTACGTTTATACACATATTCTAAAACCCCATGACTATTTTCAATCTTGTCATTGCTAACAGTCTTGCTATAAATGTGTTTAAAATATTTCTTTCCTTGGGGGAGGGTTGAAGGAGAGGGGAGAGGCAGGGAGGGGAGCAGAGAAAATGTCAAGCTCAATAAACATCAATAAAAAAGAAATAAAAAATTTCTTTCCTTATATCTCAAGTTATTCAGTGATCTGATACAATTCTATTGAGGGTTAAAATGAAAGTTTCTTGAAAATTAAGAAGAGCTTTGTGTGTGGCCTGCTGTGGGATAATACTTTTCTACACTGTGAAAATTTGTCACTTGTATTGGTTTAATAAAACACGGATTGGCCAGTAGCCAGGAAGGAAGTATTGGTGGTACGACAAGACTAGAATCATGGGAAGAGGAAAGGAAGAGATGCAGTCATCAGACAGACATAGAACAAGCAAGATCAACATACCTCACTGAGAAAAGGTACCAAGCCACATGGCTAAACATAGATAAGAATTATGGCTTAATTTAAATTGTAAGAGCTAGTTAATAATAAGCCTGAGCTAATAGGCCAAAGAGTTTATAATTAATATAAGCTTCTATGTATTTCTTTGGGACTGAAAGGCTGCGGGACCAGACAGGACAGAAACTTCTGTCTACAGTCATCATTGCAGAACTACTGATATTAATGTGACTGAATTGTGTGGTCTTTTTCTTGAAAATATGTAACTATAACTATCAGGTTAGGTAATTTCAATATAACTTTTGTAATTTCAATGTTTTTTTTTTTTCAGTGTAGCTTGCAAAATTTGTCTTGGAGATGAAAGTGCGGGGATGGGGAGAGAAGCAACATCAACGATCTGAAGAAGTAGTGGTGAATAGGACTCTCCTTACAAATATTTCAGCAAACAGTACACACCATTAAACAAATACCCCCAAACACAGACTCTGGCATGACACAAAGGAATGGCATTTAAAATTTCAAATTAAACATAAGCATTTTACAAAGCAAAGCAATACCAAACCCTAGTGAATTTACCTCCCTGATATTTCTTACCCTGTTCAATAATATATAAAGACTATAATAAAGACTCCACATATGTTTGGGGTCACTATAAGAAAATGACATCACCATAATCACACAATAAGGAAATCGTAGTTCTAGCATACCTGAGAATCTCCTTTCCCAGGAATGGTGCCAAAGCATCTGAGTATCAAACAATTTCAGAGAGCCATCTTTATTCACCTCTGTCAGAATAGTTTGTCCTCTGTAGAGAGGTACCCCATACTCCCACCTTAATATCATCCCACTCTCCACAGATAACACCATCTTTAGGAAGGAGCACAAAGATACCAGGACCAGGCATCAAAAAAAAGAACAGCACAAATGTCTGAAAACTATAATGTAACTGAAATTGAAATCTATGGTAGCTATGTAGGACTTCATGCCCACTGAAAGCAGAAAAAAATTCTGCAATTTAAACATTTTAAGTTACAACAATCTAAGATTTTCTAATATAAAGCACAACATTCTCAAGACAGTAAGAAATGTAAGAAATTCAAGGGAATTTCAAATGAAATACAAAAGACAATCACTTTATCTCAACACTAAGCTAAAGCATCAAATGTTGAAATAAACTGAAAAAAGATTACTTAATCTGATGTTGACATGGTTATACTTTCCTTGGCTTGATTTATTTTGCATTTTGGTATATCATTTTTAATTCATTATCATTTTAAAGTATATCCCCAAAAAGCATATAGAATTTTTTACTAGCCATTCTAAGAGCCAATTTAATAAACAATATTAAATAATTATTATTCATTTTGAACACTAGCACATTCAAATTAATTCTTTATCATTTATTGTATTTTCTATACAGTCTTGAAAGTTTCCCCTACTTTTTCTATGATAGATATACATGTTTCTCAAGGATCCATATAAATTCTACAAGATGTTTGAAGAAAAATTTTATTTGACCTATGCCTAACATTTGCATCATTATAACTTAGAAAGAATAACTGATATATAACTTTATATATACAATTTGATGCAACTAAGAAAGCTCCATGTTAACTCCTATTTAAATATTTGCTATAATTCCCTAATAAAGTCATGGGTTCTTGCTTGCTCTAAGGTTAATTATTGGTTGTTTTATTTTGCTCATAATGATACTCAGATTTCATATTCCTTCAAAGCAGCATTTGAAAAGCCATTTAAGTTTATACAATTATCCATGTCTCAGGCCAGTGGTTCTCAACTTGTGGGTCGTGACCCCTTCGAGATCGAATGCCACTTTCACAGGGGCAGCATATCAGATGCTTGCATTACTATTCCCAACAGTGTCAAATTTACTGTTATGAAGTAGCAACAAAAATAATTTTATGGTTGGTGGGTCATCATAAAATGGGAAACTTTATTAACGGTGGCAGCATTAGGAAGGTCGAGTAGCACTACTCTAGACTCTATAATCTGTTCTTGTATTATTCTTTTTGATAGTCTCTTTTGATCCTTTGGATATCCTTTGCTCATTACAGATGCTATTAGTTTTTTTTGTTTGTTTGTTTTGTCTAGCTAAATATCATCAGTTTGGTGTTTAGGGCTTCACCTTTATTTATTTCAGGGTATTATCTAATTTATCCTATAATTTGTTCCTCCAACCATCATCTGTTTAGAAGTATGCTGATTAATTTTTTCATATTTGTTAATTTCCAATTTCTTTTAGTAACTGATAAATAATTTATCTTCTGTGGTCATAAGAATCCTTATAATTTCAGTCTTCCTAAATTTAATGATTTATTTTATGTTCTAATATATGATCAATCCTAAAAATGTTTCATCTTTGACTTATAAGGAAACTTAATATAAAACCTTAATACTATACTATATAAAACAATCTACAGATTTAATGCGATATATTCCCAATCCTCAGTGGTATATGGTGAAGAAATGAAAATATAAGTGGAATCTCAGAAGAGCACTAAAACCAAAACAAACTGAAAAAAACTTGGATTTACATATTTAAAATTTTTGTAGACTTGGAATGAAACTTTCTGGCACTGGGCTTCCATTTGTTATAAGATTATGGACAGATGATTCTGCCTATTAAGTCTATAAAAGGTATGGTTACATCTGTGTCTGTTGTGTGCCACAAAGGACAGTGACAACGCTTATGGGTTCCAAAGACTTTAATAAATGGAGTTCAGCTCAAGAGAGGGAGGAGGGATTATATGAGCAATGGGGTGTCAAGATAACAATGAGGAAAACTACAGCAACAACTAAACTAATTCAGTTGGAGCTCACTGACTCTATAGACTGACAGCTGGGAAACCTGCATGGGACCAAACCAGACACTTCAAATGTGGGTGACAGTTTTGTGACTTATCTGTTGGGGGATGCCATGGCAGTGGAATCAGGATTTATCTCGGGAGCATGAACTGACTTTTTGTTGTCCATTCCCTAGGGTGGAATATCTTGCTCTGTCTTGATACAGGAGAGAGAGTCTTGTTCAGCCTCTACTTGGTATGTCAGATTTTTCTGACTCTTCAAGGGAGGCCTTACCCCCTCTAAGGAGTGAATAGTGGGTGATAATTGGGGAGGTGGAGTGGAAGAAAGGGAGGGAAGGGGAACTGGAGTTGGTATGTAAAATGAAACAAAGATTAAATAAAAACAAAATAAATAAATTGCTACATAAGCACAGTCACTGATCTATCCAAACTGTTGGACAAGGGCTTTTGCTTTTCCTGTCAGCCCCAACCAGTGACAAAAGCAGGGTTCATAGGCACAAAAGCATAAACACACTTGTGCTAAGTTACAGTTACAATTTTCAGCCATCAGGATTCAGGGATTAGGGGATTTCCCTATGTGTTCCATCATTGTCAACCAGCAGAGAATCTTCAAATGCTTAGATTCATTTATTCTTTTTGCTATTAGAAAAAGGCATGTTTTGTGGATTGTTGCTTAGAGAGGAATCTGGTTATCTTCTGAACAGTCTCCATGGGAACTCCATGGGAACTTGAGCTTTGTTTCATCCTACAGGTAAAATGGAATCTGAAGTCAAAATGGCCGTATTTAGGTCAAGCTTCTTTTGCCTGTTCCCTTCACTGCAGTGACTGAATTACTGTCATACTGGCACAAAGAAAAAAAAAACTTGACTGAAGTAGAATAGGGAGCCGAGAGATTAGCTCTCATGTATATGGTCTTATGATTCTCAAGAAGGACATCAAAAACTACTTAAGAAGGGACCTTGCTGTGGGACAATGGTCTATACCCTGTCACTTGTATTTTAAATAAACACTGATTAGCCAGTAGCCAGGAAGGAAGTATAGGCAGGGTGACCAGGCAGGAACTAAAGGCAGGGCAATGAGGATTCTGGGAAGAGCAGAGTTTTGATCTGCAGTCATCACCCAGATACAGAGGAAGCCAGGCACAAAGCAAGTAAGATATGACTGCCTGGCCGAAAAAGGTACCAAACCAAGTGGCTAACACAGACAAATATTATGGGCTAATATAAGTTATAAGAGTTAATAAGAAGCCTGAGCTACTAGATCAACTAGTTTATGTAGGCCTCTATGTGTTTATTTGGGACTAAACAGCTGTGGAACCTGGTGGAACCCATGTAAACAGGACTTGAGACAGGCAATTTTCCAACAGTTTCTTCAGCAAATGGTACATGAAAACTGTCCTTACATATGCAATGAATTAAAGTCAGATCCTTGTACCTAAAACACTATATATGAAAATGAACTAAAACTGTATCATGGATCTGTTTACAAAAGAAAAACTGTTAAATGAGACACAGAACATAATCTTCTTGGTATTGAGTTTGGCAATGGTTTCAAAAACAATGCCAGCAATAAAGGTAACAAAAAGAAATTGGATATATTTTGTTTCTTTATAATGGAAACCTTTTATATATAAAAGTACATTTTCAAAAGATTGAAAAGACAATGTTAATTTTTCAGATTTCCAATGCCTCCCAGTAACAATAAAGGCTTGTACTCTAGGGTATGGCCAGTGGGGTATTGGAAACTTCAAAATCTGGGATCTATTCTAAAGATGTCCGTTTGATAGAGTCATGACCTTAAAAGGAATACTAGAATTCTAATAGCTTTCTTTCTCTGTCCTTCCCTCCTTTCTTCTCTTGCCTTTTCCTTTTCTATCTTTGTTTTCTGGTTAACATGAAACAGACAAACTTCCTCCACTACATTCTGTTGGCGTAATGAAATATTTATTATACAAGAGTCTGAAGAGCAATTGAGTCAAGCAACCATTTGAAATCTTTGAATACATGTGCTGAAATAAACATTTTCCCTTTTGATTTTCTCATGTAGTTTTTTTTCACAGTAGAAGAAAATTAATGTAGCAGTCTGAAAAGTGAGAAATAATATTTGCAAACTCTGAATCTGATAAGGAATTACTTTCCAGGATTGTAGTAGGGAGAGCGGCGGGGCTACGTTCCTTGCGCCCAGTTGCCCACACGGCTAGCTTTATACCCGAAATAATTACATGGAAACTGTATTCTTTTAAACACTGCCTGGCCCATTAGTTCCAGCCTCTTATTGGCTAGCTCTTACATATTAATCTAACCAATCTAACCCATTTCTAATATTCTGTGTAGCACCACAAGCTGGCTTACCAGGAAAGATCTTAACCTGTGTCTCTCTGGAGTGGGAGAATCATGGTGACTCAGCTTTCTTTCTCCCAGCATTCTGTTCTGTCTACTCCACCCACCTAAGGGTTGGCCTATCAAATGAGGCCTAGGCAGTTTCTTTATTAATTAACCAATGAAAGCAACAGATTAGAAAGAAATCACTCCCACATCACAGGATATTTATACTACTCTTAAAATCAAGAACCAAACAACACTGCTTCTTCATACTTAAGGCCCAGAGAACCATGGGGGAAAGTGTTCATAAAGAATTTAATAACCACAGGATGAGGAAGGGATTTGTGACATGTCTTCTGGACATGACAGAATAGTGTTCAGTAGTTGTTGCCTAAACCAGATCAAACCATTTAAAATTTTAGCATGGATTGGTGAGGGATCCCCACTCCCCACATGTAGCTGAGGGCCTGTTGACAGTTGATGGCTTCTTCAGAGAAAGAGTGTCACTGTTGTTTGGCAATGTTTTGACTGGGAAGTTGCCAATGGCTTAGAGAATGGCCCCATGCTTATTCATAGGTAGTCAACACTAACTGAACTCTAATAAAATGGTGATAATAGTGACGATGATAAAAATAATAGCAACAATAATAATAAAAAAGATACCAAATTTGGATGTAGTGATGATTTGTTGGATCACAAGCGAATTGACAAGAAGGAGTGAAGGGTTGGATAAGTGATGTGGAATGTTCTTGTACATTGTAAGGATTTGTCACTAGTATTGGTTTAATAAAATGGTGGTTGGCCAGTAGCCAGGCAGGAAGTATAGGCAGAGTAATGAGACAAAGAGATTTCTGGGAAGAAGAAAGGCAGAGAGTCAGTTACCAACTAGATGCAGAGGAGGCAAGATGAGAATGCCTTACTGAGAAAAGGTACCAAGTCACATGGCTAACCATAGATAAAAATTATTGGTTAATTTAAGTTATAAGTGGTAGTTAATAATAAGCCTAAATAATAGGGCAAACTGATTATAACTAATATAAGCCTCTGTGTGTTTGTTTGTGACTAGATGATGGTGGGACCGACAGGACAGAAATTTCCATCTAGAGGTAAGATTGAAGTATACACATACATGGCTAAAAATTTAAAAGTATAAATATTATTTTAAAAGTCAATATCAGAAAAAGAAAACTGTAGAGATACCTATTATCTATTTTAATTCTTGATATGAAAATATTCCCATTATCTAAATAACAACTTTTAAAATATGTATATGAGCTTACATGGTTAATAGACACTTTTGAGCATAATTTTGTTTAAAAAATACATGTACATATTTATTAAAAAGGTTTAAAAGAAAGTATGATTATTTTAACATATACTAGCGTTCTCTTTTAATAATAAGTTAAATTAAGACTTATTCAAACAAATATTGACAGATAATATGCATAAATTTTTCTAAGAAAGAGTACCTGAATATCCAGTCAGCATATAAAAGATGCTCAACATCTTAACTGATAGAACAATATAAATCAATCACTGTGAAATGTCATCTCATATTCATCAGAAGGGTTACTAGTTAACAAGATGTTGTAAGAATATGAGAAAATGAGAAAACTTATTTTATGTCTGTTATGGTGATCAATCCTCCCTGAAATTAAACAACCAACCAACCAAACAAACAAACAAGCAAAAAGCCTGAATTATCAGATTCTTCAACAATTCCAATTCTGGATACAGATGCAGAAAACTTGATTGCACCGCAGTATCACCATTAACAACCTAAAAAGTAGAAACAGCCCAAATATGCACAAAGAGATGAATGGTAAGGAAATGTGATTTTCCCATGCAAAGGAGTCAGTTATAATGATAAAGAAAATTAGTACAATCTACTTGTCTCTTTGAGATATCATGGTAAGCAGAAAAACAAAGTCAAGAAGAACAAGTACTTCATGGTTTTGCTTTTATAAAACACTGACCAGGTCATAAATAAAGACAGAAATAAGACTTTGGATGCCAGATGTTGGGAAAAAGTTTTCATTTAATAGGTAGATTCCACTTTCTAAGTTAAAAGAATTATGAGATGAATGATGATGGTTCTCCAACAATGTAAATGTCCTTAATTATTACTGACTATAATTCATAAAAGTGATAAGATACCAAAGGCTTTGAAATGTGAAATTTGCTGTAACAACCTATTTTTATTATATCACAGAACATCTGGAACACATGGAATATAGAAGTTTAGAAGAAAAAAAAAATAAAGACAAAACGCTTAACTAAAAATGTCAAAAACTTAGACACACTATAAAATTGAAGTCATGGTTAAAACTGCTATGTTGAAATCTTCAGAGACAGGTGAATGCAGTGAATGGTGGCCAAAACAAAAGATACTAAAGCCACATGCTAATAGGAAGACTTACGTGCTAGTTCACATTCACTGTTGAAGTTGTCATATACAAAGAGATGGGGAATTCTCCCATTGTCTTCACTCATAGCACTGTCCGCAAACTTGTAACTTACCTTTGGAAAACCAAAGAGACTCTCAAGGTTAGAGCTGAAGTACTCTGGGGAAGGAAACCGTTTTAAAGCATAGTTCATGTGTTTTTTCAGAGCAAATGTCTATTGTTCAGTGAGAAGGACTTTACAAGTGCTGATCTCAATGAGGGAAAGATATTTGCCCAACCTATCACTCCCTGCCATACTCTTCCTCACATAAGAGGAGAAAAAGTGAAGAAATACTTGTGAAATTCATAACTTGGGGCACAACCCACTTATATATTGAGATTTAATTATAGGACTGTAGAATATTATACCACCCACCCCTCTTTCTACAGTCACAAAGTAGAGTACACATGTAACTGTCTCAGCCCCTCATTACACATGGCATAATCTATCATTGGTCAGAAAGGAAGCTATAGTGTTTTTTTTCTCCTGTGTGTAGGGGAGTGTAGAGGATGTGGGCATGTATGCATATTTGTGAGTTGTATGTGTAGATGTGTAGAAGTCAGTCTCTGGTGTAGTTCCTCAAGTGCTTATCACTTTGCTTTTAGAATCAGGCGTTCTAACTGGTCAGGAACTCATTGATTAGATGAGGTTTTCTGGTCAGCGATCCCAGTGATATGCCTGTCTGCATCTTGCCAGTGCTCAGATTGCAAGCAAGAACCACCATGTGGGATTTTGCACTTGAGTGTTGAGGAGCAAACTTAAGTTCTTATCATTGTATGGCAATCACTTGCCTACTGAATTATCTTGCTAGTTCCTGCAATAATTACTTGCACCTATAGAAGCAAATATATTTATATCAAAGCATAAGCATTTGCAGGCTCCACTATTTATCAAGGTATATTTTTTCCTGTGCTTACTGGGGAATCTTCAGAGGTATATTAACTTGAGTCTTCAAATTTATTCTCTAAAAACATGAAACTAATTGCCTATTTATGGGAAAGAGTCTGAAGTTTTGCCAAATACTAAGATTTTGTTAAGTAGCATAGCTCTCTTGAAAATGTGTGTAAATCAAAATATACATATATATGAATATGCATGTACACACTACATACCTAATACCTGATAATCTCTGCTCCCAAGTACCCTGAAGCAGAATAAATGGCTTTTTTTTAAAAAGGAAAAGCCATCTGTCGGTTTATGAATTTGTGATAATCAGTTTACGCAATTACTCTGTGCACAAAATAAGCACATTTAATGAGTTCATTAGCATGAAGTTCACTGAAAAAGTTCACTCTTATTAAAACAACTAAGTAATAGATCCTAAGACTGAGTTATACACATTCATACACAGTTATAAACATATTGGAAAAAATATGATTCTCTAATATGTTACCAAGTTAGCCAGAAATATAAACATTTTTGAGAGGTACTCCAATACCTGGGTGAAATTAATTAGCATCCAAGCACCACTCAAGGAAACTCTTGCTCACGAGAGTCTACTTTTATATGCCAGCTCTGAGACGTGTAGACTATAAAGCTGCACAGCGCACCTGCTTTGTTAAACTTAGTTCTGTTCTCAGTTAAGACACCCAGGTCCTCATTGCTTTGAGATGAAATGACTTTTGTACATTTCTTCATTTCTTTAAAAGTTTGCTTGCTGCATACAAGTCATTTTATTTCAAAGGCTTTTCTAATAAATGAGGTATGGTATTTTATTATTGCTAATATAGTTTGCAGATGATAACAATCTATCTTTACAAAGTTATGTGTGCTATCTGCTATAAAAGCTTAATGTAGTGTTGGGGCAAGGTTTTCTCCTTGCTCTATCTGTACTTTTATTTTATGCATAAGTTTTTGGTGTTTGTAGATGCTGGTGTGTGTGTGTGTGTATAAATCCTTTTGGTTGGCATCTTGCTGATGCAAACAAATATGATTCTTCTTTTCTTTTATTGGAAATAGTTTTTTTTTTCATACAATATATTCTGATGACAGTTTTTCTACTCCCAATTCCTCCCAGTACCTCCCTGCCAATTTGGATCCATGACTCTTCTGTCTCTCATTAGAAAACTAACAGGCAACTATGTAATCATAATTAAACAAAATAAAACAAACAAACAAACAAGAACAATGATGACAACCAAAAAAATCAGAATGGGACTAAAGAAACAGAAGAAAAAGAGTAAAAAGAAAGCACAAGAAACACACATACCTTAAGACAACATTTATATTTTACAGTATCTACCACAATAGCATTTGAGAAGGAATATGAATAAGGTGTTTTATAGGACAAATAAAAGCCTCTTTAATGAGTTTGATTAGGAGCAATAGTCTGTATGTTCTTGGAGTATTATGGTAAAAGAAAGAGAACACTCTCCTGTAAGCATCGATTCAGAGAGTGTTGGGACTCATGAGTTAGTTTGTACGATGCAAACAACCAAGGAATCACAAAGACTTGTCTTCTAATATTATTCTCACTATGATAACACTGACCTTAAAGGGCTCACTAAACTTCTACTTATTTGTTTGTTTTTAATTATCTGTTACTTGGGGACAATTAAATTTGTAAGATAGCTATAATAACTGAAGAAAATACTTCTAAAATTAATATAGAATGGTTATAGTAGTATTTAGCTTATATTGGAATAATTTTATAATTTACTCACAAATATTTTCTATGCAATAAAATGTAAAATTAAACAATTTTAAGCAAATATGCCTAGCTGTGCAGCCACTCTCCTAATTTTAGATTGGGTATCATTACCCTTGGAAAAATTACTATGACTATTAGCATTCATTCTTGCTTCCTCTCTATTTTCAATTAATACTAGACAATCTCTTACTTAATATATGTTAAATATTTGCAAGTGTGTATGAATATTCGGGACATTCATTATAAATAGAAATACAAAATATGTGGCATGTATGAATAGCTTTGTCAATATAGACCATCTCCCATTCACATTGTGAGTACTGTGGTTCATCCATTTTTATTGTTAAACCCTTTTCAATTGCGAGGACACATCACAGTTTATCCATTTTCAATTGAGGGGTATTTATTTATGTTTGTAGTTGTACTTATGAATGTCGTTCCAAAAAATACTTGGTAAAGGTATTTGTGTGAATGATTTTTTAAATGTTTTTAGACAAATAAGCAAGAGTAGAATTGAGGAGAAAAATATCAACGGTGTTAATAAATGAAGAACTGCTATTCATTTTTTAAAGAACCTGCACCATTCAACACTTCAGACAATGTCTAAGGATTTTAATTTATATATAACTCTCTGAAAAGCATTATTTTTCTCATTTTGTTATAACAATCCTACTTATTTGGAGTTTTTAATTTAATCATCTAAATGAATGTAAAGGTTTTATTTCCATGTTCTTAATGAATAAGAATGTGATTGTTTCTATTTTGTATTAATTTATTTTGAAAATTAGCCATTTAAGATCTTTGACCACAGCATTATTTATTTCACTTGTGGCTATGATAGATTATCTGACAGAGGAGCAATTTACAGTGTGTGAGTGGCATGGGCAGTTTTCTATGGCTCACAGTTTTAGGGCAGCAGCCATCATGCTGGAGAAGGCAGAAAGCAGCTTGGTCCTTGGAAGAGGGCACTCCTCACGTGGCATTAGCCAGTGGTGTGGGATATTTGTCTGTATTCTGTCAATTATGTTTTAAATAAACACTGATTGGCCAGGCAGGAAGTATATGTGGGTCAACCAGACAGGAAGTAGAGGTGGGGCGATGAGAACAGGAGAATTCTGGGAAGGAGGAAACCTGTTCCTCCCATTCTTGCCCAGACCACCGAAGAAGCAGGATGTGACATACCCTGCTGAAAAAGGTACCAAGCCATGTGGCTACCATCAATAATAATAATGGGCTAATATAGGTTATAAGAGCTAATAAGAAGACTGAGCCAATGGGCCAATCGGTTTTATAATTTATGGAGATCTCTGTGTGATTTTCTTTGGAACTAAATGGCTGGGGGACCAGGCAGGACAGAAACCTTAATGAGCCCAGCCCTCATGTTACAGAATGAAACCCAACACATTTGAGTATTTCAAGCCAGGAAGCAGAAAGTTTGCCTGGAGGCAGAGAAAGGACAGCCTTACAGGCCTAATCCTAGCTAGCCTACCTGAGCCTGGTAGGCTGCATTTCCTAAATGTGTCCAGCCTTCCAAACTAACTCCATCATTCGGGGACTATGTGTGTGTCCAAACACATGAGCCTATGGGGGACAATTCATAGTTAAACGATGACCACCAAGTTCATTGGTGTTAGTTGTCTTTTTGTTACAGAGTTTTATGTGTCCTTTATTCTAGACTCTATCTGTAAATATATTTGAGTAAGAAACACCACTAGTCCATCTAATTATCATTTCAATATCCCAACTTCATCATTTTCAATATAAAATATTTAATTTTAATGAAGTTTAAATTAACATTTTTCTCAGAGGTGCATTTGATGAAGTATATAGAAAGTATTGTTTAACTCAAGATCACAATAATTTACTCATAGTTTTTTTTAAGTCTTTAGATTGCAAACTCATTTAAAACCCTTTTATCTAGGTTGAGATAAGTTTTGCATATGGAATCAGAGAGGAACTTAATTTCATGTACAACAGAGTATCTGTTGTTGTGACACCTTTCTTAAAGAGATTTTTTTCCTCCCCATTGTGACATTACAACCTTTGAAATATAGAATAAAAATGTTGTGCCTCCTCAGTTGTTCTCCACTGTTGTATAAATTTGAGCTTAAACCAGTAGTATGCTGTCATAATTATCTATCTTAGTTACTTTTCTATTATCATAACCAAACACCATGATCAACCTATAGAAAGAAAGTGTCTTCTGGGGTTTATGGTTTCAGAGGGTGAGTCCATGACCATTACAGCAAGGAGCATGGCAGCAAACTGGCAGACATGGTAGGAGAGCAGTGACTTGAGAGCTTATATACTAACACACAAGTAAGAGGCAATGAGGCAAATACTGTTATATTAATAATATTAAATCATTTGTTATAAATCATAGAATGCTCATTTATTTCAATTTTATTGTTAATAATATTTTTAGAGTTTCAAAGTTTAAGTGTGTATCCACTTTATGCAATATATTTTAAGTTGTTTATATTTGTTGATATGTTTATATCTGTACTAAATTTCTTTTAAAAATTGTTATAACTTTTCCTTACATTATATACAATAAAACACCATTATATTATTTTTCCCTTTAACTTTTTCTGTGTCCTAACATGTCCCATTCCCAACTTCATTATACACACACACACACACACACATATATATATCCCATTAAATTGAATTAAGGCTTCCCTTATGAGCAATGGTATAGGGTAATTCCTTGACAGAATTTAAAATCTTTGAAAGCTAAGGATGGGAAGACCCTTAAAAAAAAAGAATGATTCTTTTTCTCTTCCAGCAGCTATTAAAAGCAGATTGTTCCTTGAACCTGAATTTAAAATTTAGTATATTTTTTGTATTGTTCATGCCTATAAACTTTGGATTCATTAAATATGCTCATTACTTTGTATGGTTTTTCAAGTTTTTTTTAGAATTTTGTTCATATGAGACTGTGTGAGATTCAAATAAGAGACTTAACCTCTTCACTGCGTATGCCTTTAGAGACTTGCCATTGTTGCTTGTATTATGCACATGTCATTACCTTTTTGTTCCTACTGCATTGTTTTCATTTAGAGATACCTATTAAATATTCTTGAACATTTATACAATATAATACATTTTGTATAAAGGGATTCTTGTTGCTCTTTTCAAATTTGTTCTTTTTCTACATTCTTTTAAACTTCAAACCTGATATGTCTAGATGTGCTTGCTTTACATTGAGTTTTTATATTACAGAGCTTGAATTCTTCCTAAATAGTCAAAATTCACATACATTCATTTCCAATGAGTCTACATTTTCTGTCCTTCTCTGGGCAGTATTATGTTTGGCCTGGTCATCTCAATATTGTCTCACAAATCACTGAGACTCAATTTATTTTTCTTTGCAATTTCTTTTGTTCCTTACACTGAATAACCTAGTTTCCTCTCAGCCTATCCATTGATTGTTTTTGCTGCCAGTTTAAGCGTGCCATTGTGTTTACAAGTAAATGTCTTCTTCTTGGTACTGTAACTTTATCCATAGTAAATTGGAGGGTAGTTAATTTAAATTAATTATCACTTTATTTTTCTCTCTACTGTAAAACTCTAGTTTCACAATTTTGAATATGTGCTTCTAAGAAGATATTTAGAGTATTCTATGATTATTTTGCAGGCTTTATCCAGTGGGTCAAATCACTAGGCTCCTAGTGCCAGTTTCTGTAGCTAGCTTTACTCCCACATCATCATGTTTATTATGTCTCATTTTTTTTACAATTGTTATAAATCTTTTCAAATGTAATTACAAATGAGAACTCTCAAGTTATTTTCCTGCCTTCAGATTTTACTTTCAATAAAATATAATGGCATTTTTATTTTGTTAAGATATTTTACTTATCTCTGTTACTTTTTCATATGTATTAGTTTGTATCTAACATTTCTCTTAAAGTAATTTTAGAATATCTATATTAAATATAGCATATAGCCACTGAAGTCTTACTTGGAAAACCAGTGAACCACTTTAGACACTTCTTTCCTTAAATGTCTTAAGCTAAAAAGTGTCTCCATAGTAAGGTACTGTGTGTATAGCTTGGTGTATGTTGTCAGTGCTTTTTAGCATTTTATAAATTGGATTCAAATCTACTGATGTAGAACAATTTAAAAATTCTGAGACATAATTTGGGATTCAATTGAAGGTCAGAAAAGTAAAGCAGCCAGCCATTGGCTCTTACCTTGACCTCAGTCCAAAATGACAGCAATCCTGTCTCCAAGAATCTCAGAATGAAACTGTTGCTGTAAAACTGTCTCCTCCTATTTTGCATTCCTTTCTAGTTCTGGGATTAAAGGCTTGTGCTGCCCAGTTTCTATGGCAACTAGTGAGGCTACTGGGATTAAAGCTGTATGTTACCACTGCCTGGACTGTAAGGCTGACCAGTGGGGCTGTTTTACTCCCTGATCTTCAAGCAAGCTTCATTTATTAAAATACAAATCAAATGCCACTACACACCGAGGTCAGGAACAGCTCACTTCTGGAAAGTATGCAGTCCTCCATAGTAAGAAGCCTCCTGGTCACCAGAAAATATGTCAAACCTTCCCAAATCCCTGAGCATTCTCATTTCAAAGTGTACTTTATTGAATATTGTACTCTTAAGAATGGATGCCTCTGTAGAATTTCAGTATGTGATATTTTTAGTAGAACTGTTACAGATATAGTCACTTAACATTAAATGAGATTGCTCTGCAGTTAATTTTCAATCCAAGTGTGATTACATGAAAATGATATGTGGGACACAGACATGCAGAGTGGGGACAGAGGCAAAGAAGCAGACAGTGATTGAAGTGATGCAATCACAAACTAATGAATAGTCAGTGATGTCCAAAATCATGAAGGAATCTATTACACTTCTTTAGAGAGAGCATGCTTCTGAGAGCAGGGATCTCACTTGGTTTTTGACTTAATTCTAGAATTGTCAGAAAATAAATAAAAGTTTTCTTGCTGTAGACTACAAAGCTTATGCTATTTTTTTTTACAGAGGCCTTACTATAATAACATGCAAGTCTTCCATTGAAAATTATGGTCCATGATTTTGATTGTACCAGTAAACTGTATGGCTTTAAAAAATGAATTTACATAATTAGTTTAAAATGTCTCCATGTTGTAGGCTTTCTTATGCCAAGACTTATTCCTATTCATCAAAAACAAATGAATCTGCTCCCTCACCCCATCCTAACGTGCAAAACAATCCCCCACCAGTTTGGATTCAAAGGGGTATTTATTTTGGGGGAAAAACTTACAGAACACTGACAGCCAGGAAAGGAGTCTAATTGCTGGAGCAAGAGCTGGAAGCAAGAGAGCGAGCAGAGGGCTGCTGCTCTTTTTTAAAGAGAAATAGACCATGCCCAGTAGGCTGGTATTTCAGGAGCTATTGGCTGAAGGAGCGGAAGGTGCTCCCACAGCACCATCCCTTTTACCTAGACGCCCATAACAGAGGCATTCACTTTCAGAGAACCCACTGGCAATACAGGGCTGTGAAATGGCTGGGCAATATTCACTCTCCTTCATGTCCTCCAGTTCCAACTCTCCAGTATTATCCTTATCCATATAGCAAACATTCTGCAGGAAGCTGTTTATCTTTCTTTCCTGCGGACTCCCTAGATTCTTATGGCAGACCCAGCTTTCCATTATCCTGTAGACCCTCTCCTTTTAGCCTATCTCAATTAATTGTTGCCAGCTCCAAATGACTAGAAGCACATTTTTACACAGATCCCTCAGTGGTCACAGTTAGTAGAGAGTAGAAGAACTTCATTAAAAAGCAACTTAGAATCACCATATTCCTCTAAGATTCAAAGAGGACAAGAGAACAAGAAACAAGATCAATAACAGCCACAACAATATATCTCCTCTAGAGCCCAGCCAGCATGTTACTGTAGACCCAGAGAAAAGTAATAAGGCTAGAATTTCAAAATAGCTATTAGGAATGAGATCAGAGATATTAAAGAAGAAATGAAAAGAGAGGAATGAAATGAAGAAAATTGTTCATTGCCAAAAGGTGCAAATGGCATCAATAAGTAAAAACCAATCTGTGGTAAAACTAGAAATGAAAAGTTTGACACTTGATGAGGAACCTCTGAGGCAAGCCTCAGCAATAGAATACAAGAGATAGAAGAGGTAATCCCAGGCCTTGAATATAAGACAGAAGAAATAAACACTCCAATCAATGAAAATGTTAAATCTTAAAAAAATCCAGGCATAAAACATGCAAGAAATCTGGTACACTATGAAACGACCAAATCTGAGAATAATACAAATATAAAAAGAATCCCAGGTCAAAGGCACAGAAAACATTTTCAACAAAAATCATAGAAGAAAATTTCCTGAGCCTAAAACAGGAAACATATGTCAAAGAAAAAAATGATAAGGAACACCAAAGACTGGAGTGAAAAATATATTTCACAACACTTAATCATTAAAACCCTAAATGTACAGAGCAAAGATAGAATACTAAATGCTGCAATGGAAAAAGACAAAATAACACAGAAAGGCAGATCAATAAAAATAACAATTTTATAATAATGATTTAAAAAGCTATACTATAAAATCTAAGAGAACACAGATGACAGCCCAGGCTACTATACTCAGCAAAACTTTCAATGACAATGATAAAAAAAAGGCATTCCAAGATTAAAGCAAATTTAAGCAGTCAAGCTCCACAGAAGGCAGTAGAAGGAAAACTAGAACCTGAAGAGGTTAACCCTGCCTAAGAAAGCTTATGAAACTTTCTCCAATATCGATTACATACTCAGACACAAAGTTGAAATAGATACAAAAATTAAAATAGCACACTGAATTCTATTTGACCACAATATATTAAGAAAAGATATCAGCAACAGAAAAAACAGAAAGCTTACGAATTCATGAAAACTGAATACACTACAGAATGATAAACTAGTCAGGATAGATATAAGAATAAAATTTAAAACTTTTTAGAATTGAATGCAAATAAAAATATAATATTCCTAAACTTACGGAACACAAAAGAGGATATTCTAAGAGGTTTATATTTTGCTAAGTACCTTTTTAATGAAAATTGGAGAGATCTCTATTATAAAACTAAGGGAATACCTGAAAATTCTATTACAATAAGAAGAAATCACAACCAACAAGTAGTAAATAGAAAAAAATAATCAAACCCATGGATGAATTGAATAAAATAACAATAATGGTGTAGTAGGTCCTTCTGTTTATGTGTTGCTTTCATTGGTTGAATAAAGAAACTGCTTTGGCCTTTTGATAGGGCAGGACTTAGGTAGGCATGGAGAAGATCGAACTGAATGCTGGGAAGAAGGGATGAGTGGCAGATGCCATGCATCTCCTGCCTGAGACAGATGGTGGTTAGACTCTTGCCATAAGCCACAGTCACGTGGTGATACACAGATTAATGGAATGGGTTAAACTAATATGTAAGCATTAGCTAATAAGAAGTTAGAGCTAGGGGCTGGAGAGATGGCTCAGTGGTTAAGAGCATTGCCTGCTCTTCCAAAGGTCCTGAGTTCAATTCCCAGCAACCACATGGTGGCTCACAACCATATGTAAAGAGGTCTGGCGCCCTCTTCTGGCCTTCAGGTATACAGACAGAATATTGTATACATAATAAATAAATAAATAAATATTTTAAAAAAAAGAAAGCTTTGTGCCATGATGTGGATTTTGAAAAAAAAAAAAAGAAGTTAGAGCTAATGGCCAAGCAGTGATTTAATTAATATAATTTCTATGTGATTATTTTGGGTGTAAGATAGCCGGGCGGCCAGGACGACAAGCAGCCCACTCCTCCTGTTACAAAATAACAACAGCGAAAAATCAACACAAGGATTCAATAAATTAAAGAGTTGGATCTTTGAGAAAATCAGTAAGGTCAAAACGCTCTTAGCCAAATTGACTAAAAGGTAGAGGGAAAGGTCTAAATTAATAGTATTAGAGATGAAAGTGGGGGATTAACGAGACACTGAGGAAATCCAGAGAAAATAAGGACATACTTTAAAAATCTGTGTTCAACCAAATTTGAAAATCTAAAAACAATGTTATGTAAATGGAGACTGTGTGTTGGTTTCTAGCTGCCCAGACCCAAATAATCATACAAAAACTATATTAATTATAACACTGTTTGGCCAATAGCTTAGGCGTATTCCTAGCTAGCTCTTATATCTTAAATTTACTCATTTCCATTAATCTGTGCATCACTTTGAGGCTGTGACCTACTGGTAAAATTCCGACATCTTTTTCCTTCAACAGCTACACAACATCTCTCTGACTTCACCTTCTTTCCTCCTCCATCTCTGCTTGGAATTCCTGTCTTGCTATATTCTGCCCTTCCATAGGTCAAAGCAGTTTCTTTATTAACCAAAGGTAATAAAGCATATTCACTGCATACAGAGGAGAATCCCACATCAATGGTAAATTGTCTTGATATACAACATCTACCAAAGTTAAATAAAGATCAGGTAAGCAATTTAAACAAACCTAATGCAAGATAAACATTAATTAAAAATCTACCAACCAAACATAAACCCGGGGCCAGATGGTTTGAGCATTGAATTCTATACAACTTTCAAAAAATTAACAATTCTCAAATTATTGCACAAAATAGAAACCAAAGGACTATAGTCCAATTCTTTTAATAAAGCTATATTTACCATGATATTTAAATGATATAAAGACTCAACAAAAAAGGAGAATTACAGGTCAATTTCTTTTATGAGCATGAATTAAAAAAAACTCAATTAAATACTCTAAAATCAAATCCAAGAGCACATCACAGACATCATTCACTATGATTAAGTAGGTCGTCCCGGAGATACAGGGACAATGGTTCAGCATTTGTGAATCAATAAATATAATTTAATATATAAACAGAAAGAAAGAATACAAATGATCCTTCTTATTAGATATCTAAAAGGTCATTGAGAAAATCCAGTAGTACTTCATAATAAAAAAGTCCTAGAGAAACTGGTATACAGGATAATAAAATACAACATAATAAAGCAATTTATAGAAAGCCCATAGCTAACAGAAAAGCAAACTATATCCACTAAAACAGAAATAACACATGGCTGTTCACTTTCTTAATACATATTCAATATAGTACCTGAAGTCTTAGCACAATGAAAGAAATGAAGGACACCAAGGGGATACCTATAGGAAGGGAATAAGTCAAAAAGCCTTTTTTTTTGTAAAGATGACGATGATAATGATGTTGATGATAATTATGACGATGATGATGATATGTGTGTGTGTGTGTGTGGTTCTAAGAATTTCACCAGGAAACAGTTATCTTCAGATGACAAACCCTTTCAGCAAATGCACACAAAAATCATCAGCCTTCCTACATATAAGTGACAAATTTACTTGGAAATAAATCATAGAATCAAACCTTTCACAACAGCCTCATTATTACTTATACACACACACACACACATATATATATATCAAATATATATTATATATAATACATGAAATATCATGATAACTACCAGTAAATGAAAGCCTTATACGATAAAAACTTTAAAACATCCAAGAAAGGATGGATTTCTGAAGAAGGTATTAGAAGTTTAAAAAACCTGCAAAGTTCATGGATCAGTATAATTATTATAGTAAAAATGGCCATCTTGACAAAAAGCAACCTACAGATTCAATGTAATCCTTATAAAAGTTCCAACATAATTTTTCACAGAACTTACAAGGGCAGCTTTTAGCTTCATGTAGAAATACAAAAATTACAGGATAGCTAAAACAATTTTGAATAATAAAAGAACTTTTGGAGGTATCACCATTCCCAATTTCAAATACTACAGAGCTATGTAATAAAACAGTAAGGTATTCACATGTACGCATGCACACAAGCACATTAGACATTTTGATCAGTGAGATAGAATTAAAGTCCAAACACATATCCACACACATATGGACAGCTGATTTTTTAATTAAAATCTAGAAATACATACTGGAAAACAGACAACATCTTCAACAAAGTGGCCAAACTAGTTGACTTCACTTAGAAGAATACAATTAAACCCAACCTGTAGAAATTTGACTGCAAATGGATCAAGGACCACAACATAAGGCTAGATACTCAGAATCCAAAAGAAGAGAGTGTTGAATTGTCTTGACCTCATGGACCCAGAAAAGACTGAACAGGACAGGATAGTACCTATGCTAATAGGTACTAAGATCAACAAATAATAAATGGACCTCATGAAACAGAAAAGCTTTTTTATAGGAAAGAACACTGTAATTTGGACAAAGTGTCAGGCTATAGCTACCTATCCTATAGAGAGTAATGTTTAAAATATATAAAGAACTTTAATAGCTAGATATAAAGAAAACAAATATATATGTGATATATATCACATACACATATAACACATGTATATATGTATATATCCTTCAAGATCCAGAATGTCATTCTTGGGCATATACTCAAAGATGCTTCAACCTACAACAGAGATACTTGCTCAACAATGTTCATTGCTGCTCTATTAATAATAGCCAGAAGATGGAAAATGCCTTCATGGTCATCAGTGAATGAATAGATAAAGAAATTTGTACATTAATACAATGGGATATCACTCAGTTGCTAAAATTAATGAAATTATCAGGTAAATAGATGGAGCTAGAAAAAAAGTCATCCCAAGTGAAATTACTGAGACAAAAATGATATTTACTCACTTCTATGTAGATGTCAGCTGTTAAATCTTCTATAAGAAGGGTACAAAACACATAACTATAAAGTCTAGGTTTAGAGTAAGGGACTGGGGGAGAGAAATGACTCCCTTGGGAACAGGAAATAGACTAGGTAGGTATTGATATATGGCAGACAGAGCTAGAAATAAAAGATTGAAAGGCAAGGGGAAGGGAAGGATAGAGTGTGGAAGGGAATATGAGGATGGAGTGCTAAAATTGAGGGATAGTATGGAAACCTAATATAGTAAAAGCTTGCTAAAATACATGCATGCATGAAGGCGATCTAAATGGAATCAATGAATAACAGAGAAGACAGAGACCCAATCTGGACCTCTTTCATCACGAAATGAATTCTCCAGTGCTGGGAATGGGTTAAAGCTAAGTGAATTGTTGACCACAGGAGCCCATGAAAACCCCCCAAACAATTCAGGATATTGTCAAATTTATTAGTTACTTTTCACAAACTGATGATAAGGCTCTATTGCTGAAGACAACATCTACACAATTCATTGAACATGGAGAAGTTGAGCTGGTGCCTACCTACAGCTTTTAACTCTACTGACAAGCAAGTGTTCTTGGCACTAGAAGGTACTCTGCATGCTACTGAAAGAGGAAGTAATCAGCTTATTTGCAAACCATTCATTACAACATAGACTTGTGTGGAAGCTGCATTAGTGCAATAGTGGCACAAAGCTTGTGGGAACAACCAACCAATAGCTGGTTGCATATAAGGCCCACTCTATAAGATGAAATGCAAACTTGACATTGTTAGAGCTGCCAATAACCTGAGAATACATGTACCAGAGACCTAGGGGAAAACCAAATTCTATTGTTCTGCTAAAGGAACATGAAAATAAAATAATTACTAATGATATTTTACTATACCAATGTCTTGCTCAACCATCATCAAAGAATCTTCCTCCTGTTACAGATGGGAACAAATCGAGAGACCTAGAATTTCTCCATATGCAAAGATTGAGAGATCTGGGAATACTTGTTCCTAAAAGGGACATCTTTCTCAGGACTCAAGCACCTGCAGAAGAGGAGGCAGAAAGCCTGTAAAAGCTTGAGGGGATGTAGCATGTAAAGAAAACTAGGCCTTCTGAACAAAGCAGGACCAATCCACATATAAACTCACAGAGGCTGTAGAAGTATGCACAGAGCTTACACAGGTCTGGACTTGATGGAGTCCCAGTACTCAGAGGGGAAGTAGGCACAAGCCCCATCCATAACCCAGAAGCTATCTCCAACAGATAATAGCTCACAAATGAAAACTTAGTTTTCTCCAATGGAATCTCCCTTGGGATATTACACTCTTAATGCCAACCACCACAACCAGCACAAAAATCAAATTAAAATGAAATAAACTACTGAAAATAGGCCTTGCCCAGCAAGGGAGGAGATATGTAAAATGATAAACTTGTGATGGGGGCACTTGGCAGAGATCCACATCTTCACTGATGTCTACAGTGCTGCCAATTTCTGAGTAATCACTCAATGGCCAGGTTTTTTTTTATGAGGCTATTATAGAGTTAGAGAAAGCAGAAGTTTATGTCATACACATTGCAGTAAATGTCAGGGTTCCTCCTGTCCTTGCCAAAGTGTGGCCATTTTATTTTATATTGAACAGTTTTATAAGCACTTTTTCCAGTGGCAAGACTTCTTAAAAAGTTGATGATGACCATTGTTTTTTTTTTTTTTTTTTTTTGTCAGATTTCTCATTGCTTTTATGCTGGAAGATTTACAGCAGAAGTCTTTACTCCATCATTACATACATCCTTTTTGAGTTTCCCAAAGTGTAGTTGTATCTATGGAAGGGAAGAAAGAGAGAGAGAGAGAAAGAGAAAGAGAAAGAGAGAGAGAGATCACCTATATCTTCTTAGTTTCCACGTCTCAACAGCTCCATTCAATATCCAACCAGAGTTTTGTTGTATCTCACAGTCCTCAGGGTGGAATACTTTCTCCAAAGTCTATGAGTTAGAAGGCAAGATTTCATCCAACTAAGACATTCCAACCCATAGCACACATCTTACAGAATAGCAATTCTTGAGACCTACACTGTATAATAGTGCCAATACACTTTTATTCATCTCACCACACTCTGTTTTTCAATGATGATTAATTTTACTTTTGTATTAAAACTGAATCACTTGATGATTGAGTATATATAGTCAACAGACAGAAACTGGGCAGTTCATATAGGATGTATAATCTTGAGTGAAAAACAATGCTAGAAAAGAAAATAAGCTAGACATGGTGGCATACATCTTAATTCCAATACCAGAGAGATTAAAAAAGATGGATCTCCATGACTTTGTGGCCATTCC
>JABTXL010000342.1:6125301-6186630 GCA_025134845.1 Neodon shergylaensis
GAAACTACTGAACAAACGTTTGTTATTAGCTCCTCAGAAAAATGATTCAGATGTAGTAAAGAAATGAATGCAAAAGACAAGTTCATGCATATAACTAAGCTATTAAAATAAAATTTTCATAGAAGAGAATGAAACTGGAAACAATCATCCTGGGTTAAGTAACCCAGACCAAGAAAGACAAATATCACATATTTTCTCTTCTTAGTGGTATTCAGTTTTGAATTTTCACATATATGTATCCCATTCAGAGTATATATCAAGCAGATTCTAAATTCAGAAATTGATACCATATCATGAATAATTATGCAATTGGGGCATTTGACTTCAACATATTTTAAATCATCTATGATTCATGCTTTTCTCCTCACAAACTTTGTTTTATGTTTTCTTTGCATGTCAGGCTTTCTTCACTTAAGTAATGAGTGTAACAGTTTTTATTCATAATTGACATTCCTTACCCTATTAGTTAGAGATTCCACCTATTTTTATTTTTCAGTCACAAAATGTAAATTAATTTTGTATTAGTGATTCCCTCACATAAAAAGTAGTTATTTTTTTTATCGATGTTGGAGCCACCTTGCCCTGAACTCAATTCTTTCATAAACTGTGTACCTCAGCACTACCAGGAAACACAGTTAAGTAGACAATACAGAACCAGGCCATGGTGCTGCACACCTTTAATCCGAGTACTCAAGATGCAGAGGCAGGTAGATCTCTGTAAATTCGAAGCCAGCCTGGTCTTAATAGTTAGTTGCAGGACAGGCTCCAAAGCTACAGGGAAACCCTGTCTCGGAAAAGAAAAAAGGAATACAAAGGGTTACTTCTATTAGTATTGAGACAAAGTATGTCTAAGAAGTCACTTAAAAGAAAAGGGATGTATTTTGGCTCATGGTTTGAGGCACTTACCATCCTGCAGTTTGGTATGAGAAAGATAAGGCAAGTGGTCATGCTGCATCCATTACCAGGAAGCAGAAGAAAATGAATGCTGACGATTCCTTTGCTTTCTACCTTTTTTCAGTCTTATGCTCCAAACCATGTCATGATGTCATCACATTCTGGGTCAGTTTACTTTCCTCAGTAAAACTTTGAAGGGAACATTGATGCAGAGAGAGAGCTATGTTTCCTTAATATAAGTCCCACTCAGTTGACAGAAGCTAGACCATCACAGACACCTCCTAGCTACCTCCTCTCAGCCACTCAATTCCTAACTTGCCCATCTCCTCTCAGTGCTGGCAGTCACTTTCCTTCACTTCTTATAGTAGTGAATTTGCATGAAAATATTGCATCAATCTCTGTTATTACAACAGCAATCCAACTTTTCTGACATTTACATTCATTAAGTAGAGAAAACAATTGATTGCCATGGTAGATTTAAATACTTCTATTCATTTATTTATTTTCTAGGGATACAGCTAGTTAACCTATTGAAATTTATTTAACTTATTTAAAATTTCCATAACATTTTCATTTTATGGCACTATCAGTACTTTCTGTTTATCTGAGACTATTCCCCACCTATTTAAAGCTATTTTGGAGCTTCTCTATTTTTTTATGAGTAAAGTTATTCAAAATGGTACCATATCTTTAATATTTATTGACTTAACACACAAAAGAGATTTAATATAGAAATTTATAAAATTAAGCAAGTATACAAAAATCTTAAAAAATGGCAATCATGAAATAAACTGTTTTCAAAGAACAAATCATATTCTTAATAATTTTAGTATTTTTATTGGTAGCAAGGAAAAAAGCATACATATTCTATTATATAAAGTACAAAATACTTATAAACTTTTATAATTGATTTACAAACATTTGGCAATTGCTGGGTATAATGAGATTTAGGCAATCATCTTTAGTCTTTTGTTTATTAAAATAATACATTTTCAGAAAACATTCAGGATTCAGTAGCTATTATGCCCTAATTTGTACTCTATTGGTATTGATTAAAATGAAGTTAATTAACTATACATTTAAAAAATAAAACATTTTGCTATTTTCATGTAATTTCCCCCTCATTTTACATTCCTGATTTGCAACAAAACCTCAATAATTGACTTGCTAATCGTGTTTTTTAATTATTCTTTCTGGTTCAAGAGTAAGACATAAAATTGAAGTCATTTTACATGATGGCTCCTGTATATTATGATCACCTCTTCCTCTTTGGTATTCTGGGAATACCGTTCAATGGTGTGTTGGAAAATTCTCATTATTCTTCCTGGCAATCATTTCTGGTGACTCTTTGTATTTGCTGACTTAATTTTCTCATTGTTTTCATTGAGTTTATGACTTTGGCTGTCTTGATGGGCAGTAAAAGGAATAGGCAAGAACTCAAAAAACAGATTTTACAAAGATTAAAGGAGTTCAGCATTTATTTCAGCTTCCAGTAATGCACTGCACTTTGTAAGAATGCTAATTGAGAACTCTTTATCATAAGGCCAGACAGTGAAATGAATATACTAGAATGAATATTCATGATTATACCGAGAGGAAGTTATGAAATACTTGATTTCTTCAAGTAACTTTCTGAAAGTTGTAGTTATATGTTTTTCCTTATACGGCATTAATTTTAAAAATTAAAAAAATAAAAATTAAAAAAATTAAAAATGAAAAATTCTATCAGTTCTTGTCTGTCTGAGTGTGCAATGTGTGTGTACATGCACATGGATATAAATGAATATGTATGATATGTGTGTGTAAGTGCTCTTGTGGGGTTGTAGATTTGCACATGTGTGCATGTTTGAAGGTCAGGGGTTAACATTAAGTATCTTTCTCAATTGCTCTCCATTCTAATTTTTACTCAAAATTCACAGATTTACCTGGACGGACAGGCTATTGAACCCAGTGATTCTCCTGTTTCCACATCCCCAGTATTAGGATTACAGGAATGGTAATGGGAACCATTTATTTGAACTTGGGTGTCAATTCTTTCTTCTCAAACAGTTTATTAGCTGAACTAGTCCTGCGTGTGTTTCAGATACGTTTATTCATTGATTGAAAGAGAATGTAGACGACTGCATGTCCTACAAGTTCTGTGACTTTTGGAAGTATCCTCTCACATGAACCTTTCATAGTAAGCACAAAACGCATTTGTATAGAGAGTCCTTTGTGCAGTAAATATGTGAAAGCCTACAGATGGCATGTCGTTGCCTATTTTGTGTCATTTAATACATAAAAATTTAAAACTTTGGATAAAGTAAAAATAAAATACGGATGATTTTGACAGTTTGGGAAAGATGAGGAAAGTTTATCTGTTTTCTTGTGGATGTTTTTCAGTCAATGGTTGTCAACTGTGCTAATTGAAGCAATACTGTTTAAGAAGAAGAAGACTATCATAGAATTAGTCTGGGAGATCACATTGCTTATTTTATGCCTCCTGACTCACTTGTGTCTTGGACAGCTGTTTCCAATCTACTATGTGGTTAGAATTATTGCACCACTTGTGGCCACATACAGAAAAACTGTCTTTTTTCCCCCACAGGACTTTAATATTAGATATTATTAAGCTTATAAACAAATGAATTCAGTAGGTGTTAGTTATGTGTGTGTGTGTATAAAAATAAAAGTAAAGAAGCAACTGTGAATCTGAGAAGGAAGTAAGTGAATAGGAGGAGTTAGAAGGAGATGATGAGAGGAGAGTGGACACGATACAAGTATTTGTGTTAATGGGAGAAATTATCAAAAGCCAAAATCTGAAATTACAAAAGGTAATTCTTTATGTACATGCAAAATTAGATTCTCAAAGAGATTTACCAAAAATGCTTCCAGTGATTTATATGGGGAAACATTATTAAGAATTATTATTACATATTTTAGAATTTATGAAAAACAGAAGAAGAAGAAGAAGAAGAAGAAGAAGAAGAAGAAGAAGAAGAAGAAGACACCCTGTAACGACGTAAATGAATGCAGACAGATTGTAAAAAATATATACAGTTTTAATGGGGAAATAGACTTACAGTACCACGGTTCCCACGGAGAACAGGAAGCAGAAGGGGAGGCTGGGCGAATGCCCAGCAGATTTATAGGTAAACATTAGCCTGAGGCAGACACACCCCCTAAGGCTGGGCTTAACCCTACATCTCCCCCTTTTGTCTAAATAAGAATTAAACCAAATACAACTATATACTATAATAACAATTAATAAATATAACAAACAATATTGAGAACAAAAGTTTTGCTAAACATTCTATCTCAAGGAGTCTAAATAATGTAGAGAGTAACTACAATTACATAATCTTCAACTCCGTCAAAGATCTGAGAAGGGAATAAATATTACTTGCAACAAGTGACAGAGACAACTGACTACCTGGGCAATCACCCAAAGTTTCGTTTGCAATGTTGAGTCAACCAACTTTGGCTAAGGCCTAACATAACTGACATACCATTAGCAAATGCAAGGAACTTTCTTAGAATTATCCTACCCTGTCTTGGCAAGACAAGACAATCCTGTTTCATATCTTTGTCAGTAGTTGAGGTATGGGCTTTTCTTAACCCAAAGGCCAGTTCTGCCAAGAAGACAAGCTCCCAGTGGAGTGTCTTTGGTGCTCAACGTTCTCTCGGGAGTAGAGTGGCATTGCCAGGAGTAATTGTGTCTCGTTGGCACAGAATTCTAGGTTAGATTAAAGGCCATTTTCTACAGCTCTTTGAAGAGGCTGAAGATTATACTATCTATTCTAAATATAATCTCTATGTATCTAAAAGACCTGATTAACCTGAAAATAAATATGACAAACATATAATTCTCAATACCTATCTAACTTGAAGATTAATAGAATAAACAACTATGCAATATATGAAGACAATGATCTTCACCTGTAAACAATGTCATTACATATCAAATGTAAACAATGTTATTACATAAATAGTATCAGAGGTAGAAATGTACATTGTGATATGGTAGATGTATCAATACAATATAGACAAAGTTATAAGCATACTCTTATACAAAAATAGAGGTAGGAACACTCACATTCAATATTCAATATATCAATATACAGGAAACAGTACCAATACAATTTTCTAAAAACAGTAATTCACAAATACCAATCATCCCATCAAACCACTTAATCCCCCTTTATTTTTTTTGAAAAATATCCCTAATTTCATAAAATATCTCCCCATCCCCTCAACCCTAAACCAACCACTAAAAGATGTCCCTAACTCTGAGAGCAAACTCTGTTGGGAGAGGGGATGTCGTCCTCTAAGATTGCTTCTAGCTGACATGGGGGTGACATTCTTCTTAGGAGCCCCTGTGAAAGCAAATGATGGTAAAATTCCCAAATTAACCTTTGACCTAAGAAAATTGTAACTAGTCTCTGAGCGTTTTGAGAAGGTCCAGCCAGAGTGTTGTCAAAAAATGTGCACCATTCGAAATTATCTTGTGCAGTTGGTACCAAAAAACAGTTCTAATATTAGCGCTTAAAAAATATATTCATGACATCATAAAAACCAGATTGAGTTGATGTTGTGGGGTCCCATCTTCATCCTGGAAACTTCAAAGATTACTGTAGGAAAATTTGTTGCTTGTTATGGGAAGTTTAAACATTAACAACAAAGACATATACTGACATATAAAGAAAGACACAGATATGAGGAAAGGCAAAGAAAGTTTATCAAGTATATAATTATTCTTATTCTGTCCCATTTCATGGCTCCTGAACTGAGAAAGAAACTCTGAGATATATCTCATCAACAGGCTTGGAATTGAAGAGGGACTGAGCCATAGTCCAACTCCAAAACCAGCTCTACATATTTATAAAGAAGTGTTTAATAAGACATATATAAAAAATTAAATACTTACAGAATGTATACAATTTTATTGTTGATCCTTCGTGGGTCGTAACTAGTTTCCATCCTTCAATAATTAAATATTCAGGGTCCCTTAAATTCTTTGAAGATGAGTATTTTCCTATGGAGATAAGAAAAGAACCCTGCCCCCCAACCTATCTGTATTCCTTACCATCAGTATGCTCACCATCCTTGTGAATGAATTGTTATTTATCTTTTCCAAATGGCTTTTCTTCTTCAAACCGAACCTTTATTAATTTTGATGGTATCCACAATTTTTCCTCACCTGTGGAGACAAGAGCAAAACCCCTTCCCCAACGCAGCACATCTAATGGCTTCCATTGTGAGGTCAGCACATCCTTGAAATAAACTGGTTGATTTAGTTCAGTAGACTTTTTTTAAATTTATTTATTCATTTATTGAAGATTTCTGTCTCTTCCCCGCCACTGCCTCCCATTTCCCTCCCCCTCCCCCAAACAAGTCCCCCTCCCTCGTCAGCCCAAAGATCAATCAGGGTCCCTGCCAAGACAACTTTAAGATACCATCTTACACCTGTCAGAATGGCGAAAACAAAAAACACCAATGATAGCCTTTGCTGGAGAGGTTGTGGAGAAAGGAGTACACTCATCCATTGCTGGTGGAAATGCAAACTTGTGCAACCACTTTGGAAAGCAGTGTGGAGGTTTCTCAGGAAATTCGGGATCAACCTAACCCTGGACCCAGCAATACCACTCTTGGGAATATACCCAAAAGTAGACTTTTCCATTATCCAATGTCTTTCTTCAGCCGTTGTTCCCTTCTCATTAGCGTTGAGAAAATTCAAGGTTAACAAAGCATTATGTAACCTATTTCTGGGGGTGTTCTCCACCCCTTTCTGTTTGTTCAACATATCCTTTATAGTTAGATTTGATCTTTCTATGACTGCTTGACCTGTAGGATTGTATGGTATACCTGTAACATGCTTGATATTGTAATAATCAAAAAACCGTTTCATTTTCCTAGAGACATAAGCAGGACCATTAACTGTCTTTATTTGTGTAGGTATACCCATGATAGCCATGACTTCTAATAAATGAGTGATTACTGAATCAGCTTTTTTGGAACTTAAAGCAGTTGCCCGCTGAAAGCCTGAATAAGTGTCAATGGTGTGATGAACATATTTTAATTTGCCAAATTCTGCAAAGTGGAACACATCCATCTGCCAGATTTCATTCCTTTGGGTGCCCTTTGAATTAGCCCCTGCAGGCAGTGGCGTTTGGTTATAGAAAGAGCAAGTAGGGCATTTCTTTACAATCTCCTTAGCTTATTGCCATATAATAGAAAACTCTTTCTTCAAACCTTTGTTATTAACATGATGCTTTTTATGAAATTCAGAGGCTTGTAGCACACTACCAATCAATAATTGATCAATTTCTGCATTACCTTGTGCTAGAGGACCTGGCAGACCCGTATGGGATTGGATGTGTGTTATGTACATAGGGCAAAGCCTGTTCCTGATCAAATCTTGTACCTGGATAAACAATGAGGTTAATTCTGTATCATCAGGTATAAATTCAGCAGTTTCAATATGTAAAATAACTCTTTCTGCATATTGTGAATCAGTAACTGTATTAATAGGTTCTTTAAAATCCCTTAGCACCCTAAGAATGGCATATAATTCTGCCTTCTGGACAGAATCATAAGGACTTTGTTCCACCTTACCCAAGTCTTCTGATTTGTAACCTGCCTTCCCTGATTTATTGGCATCAGTATAGAATGTATGGGCTCCAGTTATTGGAGCATCATGGACGATTTGAGGAAGGATCCAAGAAGTTCTCTTTATGAAGTTAAGCCTCTTGCTTTTTGGATAGTTGTTATTAATGTCTCCCAAAAAATTAGCACAATCTCTTTGTCATGGTTCATTATCTTCCCATAATTTCTTTAGTTCATCAGCAGTGAAAGGCACTATAATTTCTGCTGGGTCTATGCCTGCTAGTTGATGAAGTCTCAGCGTGCCTTTTATAACTAATTCAGAGATTTTTTCCACATAAATTTTCAGTTTCTTACTTGGTTTATGTGGTAAAAAGATTCATTCAAAGATAATATCATCTCTCTGCATTAAAATTCCTGTAGGAGAAATTTTTGATGGTAATATGACGAGAATACAATCGAGCTCTGGATTCACCCTATCCACATGTACTTGTTGTACTTTTTCCTCAATCATTGTCAGTTCCTTTTCTGCTTCAGCTGTTAATTCTCTGGGACTGTTTAAATCTTTATCACCATCCAAGGTTTTGTTCAAATGAATTATTAGATCAGGTGTTATCTGAATAGCTGGTCGTAGACTGGAAATGTCTCCTAATAGTCTTTGAAAGTCATTAAGAGTCCATAGGCGATCTCTCCTAATTTGTGCCTTTTGTGTCTTAATTTTTTGCAAACCTATTTTATAACCTAAATAATTAACAGAATCTCCCCTCTGAATCTTTTCAGGAGCAATTTGCAAGCCCCATTTAGGTAAAAGTATCTTTATTTCTTCAAACAGTCTGTTCAAGGTATCCATGTTTGAATCAGATAACAAAATGTAGTCCATGTAATGATATATTATCGATTTGGGAAATTTCTTGGGGATCATTTGCATTGGTTGATTCACAAAATATTGGCACAAGGAAGGGCTATTTAACATACCCTGGGGGAGGACGGCCCAGTGGTACCTCCTCGAAGGTTGAGAATTGTTATAAGTAGGCACTGTGAAGGCAAATATTTCTCTATCTTCTTTTTGTAAAGGTATAGTGAAAAAACAATCCTTTAAATCAATAACTATGAGAGGCCATCCTTTTGGTAATAAAGAGGGCAAAGGGATTCCAGATTGCAGAGGGCCCATAGGTTGAATAACCTTGTTGATAGCTCTGAGATCTGTCACCATTCTCCATTTACCTGATTTTTTCTTAACCACAAATACAGGAGAATTCCAAGGGCTGGCAGATTCTTCTATATGTCCAGTATCTAATTGCTCTTGTACCAGCTGTTCTAAAGCCTGTAACTTTCCCTCAGCTAAAGGCCATTGCTTTGTCCATATTGGTTTCTCAGTCAACTATTTTAGAGACAAGGCTGTTGGTATCTCTGAAGGGACATCAATTGCTTGTTCTTGTACGGCCTGAATGGCCAGTTTTCTCCGTTTGTAATATCTTTTAATATTATTCTCAGAGATATAGGCTCTAGAAGTAGCATGAATGTTAATTTGGGTATTCCATTGTTGTAATAGGTCACGACCCCATAAATTCATTGCAATATAGGCTACATATGGCCTTAATTTTCCTATTTGTCCCTCTGGCCCTATACATTCAACCCATCTTGTGCTCTGCCTTACTCGAGATAGGGTTCCAATTCCCAGCAGCTGAACATTTACATTCTGGAGAGGCCAATATGGATGCCAAGATTCTGGGGTAATGATACTTACATCAGCACCTGTGTCCAGCAGGCCAGTAATAAAAATGCCATTTATACACACTCTCAGCTTAGGTCTTTGATCATTTATAGGAGATTGCCAAAACACACGTAACTCATCTTTCTGATCATTATTGCTTATAACAGTAGGCATGGGGCTTCCTAATTGTCCTGACAAGGCACGTTCTCTGCAGAAACTGGAAATGACTGAACCATGCTTGCCATGGGGGCCTGTGAGGCCCCCCTCTCACGTTTCCCATCTGTATCAGGTTGTCTTGTCTTTCTCTTGTAGACCTGCATTCATTCATCCAATGCCTGCCTTTTCCACATCTTCTACATAAACCTGAAGGCTGAGTCCTCCTATTTCTGTTATTTCTAGAAGATGCATTATTATTATTTCTGAAAATCCATTGTTTACAATTCCTTTTCATATGACCCATTTTGCCACAATTAAAAATATTTGGTATTCTGGTGTCTCCTTTTACCATTGGAAATTGCTTCTTTTACCCATGCTTCAGTGCCATAGTCAAATGTATCAACATTCAGTGTATGCAAGACCCATTCTTCCAAGGGCGCTGATCTGAGCTTTAAAGGCCCCCAAATCCTTTTACATTCCACATTTGCATTTTCATAAGCCAAAGACTCAATCATTATACGTCTTGCTTCTGGGTCAGATATCCCTATTTGTACAGTGTTGTAATATGAGTGGCGGGGCTGCGTCCCCAGCACCCCGGCCGCCTGCTAACTCATGCCCGAAATAACAACACACAAACTGTATTCATTTAAACACTGCTTGGCCCATTTCTATCTAGCCTCATCTAGGCTAATTCTCACATATTAATTTAGCCCATTTCTATTCAGCCTTAGTTAGTCTTTGTAAAAAGTCACTAAAGGGTTCCATCTGACCCTGTTTAACTCTGACAAATGATTCCATTCTCTGTCCTGGGTCTTGTACCCTGTCCCAAGCCCTTAAGGCTGCTGTAGTACACATGGAGAGTGTGTTTTCACCCAAATTAGCTTGTTCCTGAGGGTCGGAAAAGAGCCCTTCACCTAGAATTTTATCTAGGGAAATGTCAATTCCCTTTGCCTTTTCCTGCTGTTCTAAAAGTCTAGCCTCTTGCCTGAGTAAGCATTTCCATTTCAATTGCAGTCCACTCTCAAGTACTGCAGAGCTCAGCTGAAGCCAGTCCGAGGGGGTTGTTCTGCTTGTTGTGGCCCAAGATTTTAGCATCTCTTTAACAAAAGAGGTGTGCACCCCAAAAGTCATGACAGCCTGTTTAATTTCTTTGAGATCATTCATACGGACAGGCTCCATTGTGACTAGACTATAAAATATGGAGATTTGCTTTATTCCCTGACTTGTGTGTGTACATTTTCCCAACAGACCACCAGTTCCAAATCACTGACAGTAGAAAAGGACATATCCTCGGGAGTAGCTTTACAACTGAGTAGAAGCGTGCAGAGGGGTGAACATGGTTAGCATTGATTATCCACATTTGTTGTTCAGACTTGAAGTCTCAGAAAGTTCAAGAGGCATTTGGAGAAGACACAGAGTAGCGAATACAAAGAAGTCAAGGCTAGATGGTGAGATGATGATGATGATGTTTATGATTATTATGATTATTATTTTTATTGTGATCAATAGGTCTTCAGTTACAGAGACAAATACTTATGCTGATGGTAATGCTTAATATTCCTGAGACACTGCCATCTGGAGATGAGTGGCCTAAAACCCAGAAGATGTCAATCATACTAAAAGATAAGGAAGCCAGAGCTGAAAGGAACAGAAGACATGCAGACATGCTATTAGCAGCCTACATGTAGTAAGCAGGGAAGACAGCTCCATATGCTTCTCTATGAGGATCTTTCAGAGTTCTTTCTTAAATCTCTTAGCCATTTATTTGCATCTCTTACTAACCCTGGTTGATTGTCGCAGGTGCGGCATTCTTTTTCCCAGAAAAGGCAGGTACCTGTTGGGTTACCATAACCGTGTGGAAAACATAGTGATTTTGGAATACTACTGCACCAACAAAATCTGTCTGGGCTTGAAAGGCATTGGTGGCCATGGAAAGGAGGTCTAGTCCCATAGCAAATCCAACCACCGGGTTATAATAAGCATAAAAGCTAGGTTAATCTGAGTCCATCTGCTCCAGAGCCCATGCTTGCTGCAATGCCTAATCCCACTATGAGAGGAAGTGGCTAAACAGGTATCTTGTATCTCCCTTTGATAATGCTTTGGAAAGCAAGGTTTTATATCAGCTAAACAGGCCCTGTTGGCAATAGCCTAAAGTATGGCGGCTATTGACGCTCTTAAGATCTGGTTAGAATCTCTGGAGGTCTTTAGGAGTACCAGGCACCTGAGTACCAGGTTGAGAAGAAAATCCTGTTTGGGAGATGATGAATGTAATTGTTTTATGCTTCCATATTAATTCTGTATTAGTGGCTCAAAATTAAACCCTTTACTGTTAAAATAAGGGAAGACCTTTTAGGGATTACTTATAATGTTTCAAAGAAATTTACTTACTGAAGTTTGCAATTTGTTGAAACAGGTCATGGTCTAGCTAGTCATGTAGCTTAACATTTCCACTTCTAATTATGCTCTTTATTGAATAGTTATAAGTTGTACAATGGCTTCTCTCATCAAGGGGACAGGGAGTACAGCAGAGTTGTAGGGCACTTTGGAAAGCTCCAGTCATCCAGTGTGTCCTGGGTGACCTCAGCGAGCAGAGGCCACCATACAGCTACTTTTCTACCCATTTCAGTTCTCACTGTTTTAGGCCCCCAAGGGTTAGTTCTTGTACATTCAGAAATACAGATCTTCAGTCTGAAAAAGGAAGTAACAGACTTCAGTTTAAATTTCTATGTAACATTTACACAATCTTAGACAAAACCAAGCATATTTAAAAATAGATTCCAACTTGGTGAAGATTCAGTTATTTAGGAAGTTATAATCCTGATAAACATAGGAGAAAATATTAGTAATTATCTTGATGAAACATAAAAGTTTTCATTCTTTAATACAGGTCTTAGAAATGTTACTAACAATAGGGCAATGTCTAAAGAAAAAGATTTTATTATTGTCAGTATTCTGAACTGTCATCTTACAAATGAAACAATATCTAATCATGTTATGTACACCATCTTAAGTTTCAGGGTTTATATGTCACCTTCTGGGATTTTCTTATAGCTATTGTGACACACATTAGTTTTCTGGCTTGTTCTTTAGTTTTTTTTGTCTGCATTTCAACTTTGGAAAAGCCTACTTAGTTTGACTTATGATAAAATCTTATTTCCCATATTATTACCTTTATTACCACACTCATATACTCATATCCTCTTGTGCCATTTTTTCCTTTGATTTATTGGTTAATTTTTACTTTTTTCTTAATATCATAGAATAGATCAGCATAAATCATTTATGAACTTAACTGAAATAGTTGGGTCAGTGAGATATCTCAGCAGGTATCCTGCTGAGTAGACCTGATGACCTGGGTTCTTTCCTCTGGGCCCACGTGGTAGAAGAAAACTAATGGAATTTTCTTTCTTTTTTTTTTAAACTAATGGAATTTTCATATTGACATCTTACCACTATTTTTGTGGTGTGGCGCACATGTGCACACACATATACACAACAATAAAAAAGAAGACAAGGCCATCAGAAAGGATTTGGTTTTGTTAATCACCATCATGGAAAGACTGTCTTTTCAACAAAGAAGTATGAACAGCAAGGGATGGTAGGATCTTGTTTAGTTTCCTTAAGACTTGAAAGATACCTTTTTGATTAGGCTCATCAGAACACCATCCCAGATGGTCGCTGTGAAAGGAGGAAGATAAGTAAAAGAAATCAGCAGCTTTCACTGAGTAAAGTGCTTTCTCAAATGTATAAAAAGGCAGCTGAAAGTGAAAGTCTAACAGGACATGATATCAACATGACATGAAATGGAAACAAAGACTACACAAAAGATTTTAGAATTAGGACTTTGTTTAGAAGAGAATATGCAATATACAGAAGAGAGAGTTCATGTTTTAGGAGAGAAATACAGCATTGTAAGGAGACCACTTGTTTGTTTCCTGGCCTCCCAGACTCCAGAAATATTCACACAGAAACTATATTATTTGCAATACTGTTTGGCCAATAGCTTAAGTGTATTGCTAGCTAGCTCTTACATCTAGAATTAACCCATTTGGTGCGGGAGAATTGTCTGTATTCTGTCAATCATGTTATAAATAAACGCTGATTGACCAGGCAGGAAATATAGGCAGAAAAACCAGACAGAAAGTAAAAATGATGTAATGAGAGCAGGAGAATCCTAGGAAGGAGGAAGATGATTCCTCCCACTCCTGCCTAGACCATGGAAGCAGCAGGATGTGATCTGCCCCACTGAAAATGGTACTGAGCCACATGGCTAACATAGACCAGAAAAATGGGTTAATCAAGATGTGAGAGTTAGCCAATGAGAGGCTAGAGCTAATGGGCCAATCAGCTTATAATGAAAGCTTATAATAAAAGCTTCAATGGAAGAATGGATGAAGAAAGTATGAAATGTATACATATTAGAGTACTACTCGGCAGTAAAAAACAAGGACTTCTTGAATTTTGCATACAAATGGATGGAAATAGAAAACACTATCCTGATTGAGGTAAGCCAGACCCAAAAAGAGGAACATGGGATGTACTCACTCATATTTGGTTTCTAGCCATAAACAAAGGACATTGAGCCTATAATTAGTGATCCTAGAGAACCTAAATAAGGAGAACCCAAAGAAAAACACATAGGCATCCTCCTGAATATTAACCTTCATCAGGCGATGAAAGGAGACAGAGACAGAGACCCACATTGGAGCACTGGACAGAAATCTCAAGGTCCAAATCAGGAGCAGAAGGAGAGAGAGCAGAGCATGGAACTCAGGACTGCGAGGGGTGCACCCACACACTGAGACAATGGGGATGTTCTATCTGGAACTCACCAAGGCCAGCTGGCCTGGGTCTGAAAAATCCTAGGATAAAACCGGACTCGCTGAACATAGCGAACAATGAGGACTACTGAGAACTCAAGAACAATGGCAATGGGTTTTTGATCCTACTGCACCTACTGGCTTTATGGGAGCCTAGGCAGTTTGGATACTCACCTTACTAGACCTGGATGGAGGTGGGTGGTCCTTGGACTTCCCACAGGGCAGGGAAAGCTGATAGCTCTTTGGGCTGACGAGGGAGGGGGACTTGATTGGGGGAGGGGGAGGGAAATGGGAGGCAGTGGCGGGGAAGAGACAGAAATCTTTAATAAATAAATAAGCGGAAAAAAAGAAAGTACAATGGAGATGTCTGCGGTAAAAGCCATGAATCAGACAAAGAGAAAAGCTAGTGAAATGAATCACAAGTGTGCAGTACCCTAGAGAGGTGAATCTCATCTGACAGGGTAGAAGTTACTCTGGAGCAGTTAATCAAGAAGTAAATTACCTGCCCTGTATCTAAGCGAAAAAGCATCCCACTTAGCCTTTCTCTAAAGCACAGTGAGTCTCCAAGGCTTAGACCTCCGATATCTATGTGGTACATCAAGGGTTAGCCTCCACATGATCCGGTACTGACTGTTAGTGTGTAGCAAGTTTGCCTTTTTCCCCCTGTGGTCTACAATAGTTATATAAAATATAATCAGAATGTATGATCATTTTGTCTTCTATTTTGAATGATACAATTGAAACTTAGCTTATTTTGTATGAAATAGTTCAAACCTAACTTCACATAGAACCATACCTTTTTTTTCAAAACTTTTTAATATGCTCTACACTATTAACAAAAGTGGTGCTTTGTTTTCTTTTAAGTTAAGCAGAATTAAGGTATTGACCACTGATACTTTGTTACATAAAGCAGAAAATTACTGATTCTCAAAAATGCTTCTAAAATGTATTAAAAGTATATTTAATGTGAAAGACAATAAAATAACAATATGAAATAATATGCACAGTTTTAAACACTTTGAATTCTTAATTACAGCCAATTTTTCCAATATTTTGTAAAAGGTTAATAAGAAAGCACTCTTCAAGCTGGGCGGTAGTGGCACATGCGTTTAATCCCAGCACTCGGGAGGCAGACAGATCTTTGTGAGTTCGAGGCCAACCTGATCTACAAGAGCTAGTTCCAGAACAGGCTCCAAAGCTATAGAGAAACCCTGTCTCAAGAAAACAAAAACAAAAACAACAAAACAAAACAAAAAGCACTTTTTATTTAAGCAAAGCTTAGCAACAAACATAGGTTCTATTTCAGTATATTAAAGATATTTTATTAATTTCTGTGGCAACATAAGGAATTTTAAAATGTCTTACTCAAAAATATATCACATTAGGCAAAATTAACTATAATCAAATATTTATTTTAACTGCAAAGTGTCATATATCACAAAGTATTGGAAAGTTATTTTAGATAAAATGACCTACTCTAAGATACTCTATTCATTCAATCTTGTCCACAAAACAAAAGGAATAAATGGCTATTAAATATATTAATATAATAAATAAAATGGTTGTACTTACAAAATTTGCTAGTTTAAAGTATTAGAGTAGATAAAGAAATTATCTAAAAGTCATATGAAATAACAGAAGCTTCTCTAACTTCAGTATGGTCCTATGGGAAGTTGAGGGGAAGAAACAGCAGACTCTGGTTGCCAGGGACCCAGCTAGTCTGAATGATGGAGCTATGAAGAGATCTTGTCAAGGTAGAAAGGTGAGAACCAGTGTCTAAAGGTTGGGCTCCCACCACCAAATGCAAACTCTGACACTCTTCACACTAAATTCACTCAAGATGTCTCAGAACCTTTGCTCATGTGATACAAGCTACAACCCTGTAGAATTCACTTTGAGAACAAGGGACCACAGAACTGTAGAGACAATGGAGAAACACGCTTTTCCCTGTGACTAAGCCACAAAAGTAACAGAAATCAGAGATATTCAACACAGACTGTAGCATGTGAGATGCTCTAAGTGCAAAGCAGAACTACAGCACTCAGATGCTTGAACTCATTTTTCATTTTGTTTGTTTGCTTGTTTGTTTTAGTTTGTTTTCTTTCTTTTAATATAACCGATTAATGTTACCCCTCCCCCTTCTCCTAGTTCATTTGAACCTCCTCTCCTAACCCTGTTTCATTTGAAAATAAACAAGTTTCTAAAGGATAATATAATATAACATAAAATGATATAACTAGATAAAACAAAAGCATTAGAATATGGCAAAACAAACAGAAGGAAAAGAGCCCAAGACAAGCTAAAAGAAATAGATATAGACTTGTTCACATACTCAGGAATCCCATAAAAACATAAAACTGAAAGCCATAATATAAATGAAAAGTTCCTGTAGGGAGGCAATGAGAGACAAGGGGATAAACACACACACACACACACACACACACACACACACACACACACACAGAGCTGATAGGACATTATTTTGGATATTTTGTAAGATATGAATTTTGCACATGAGTAAATAGAGTTTTGTCCAGCTACAATGAAAAGTGAAAGTATCAAATCAGCTGGAAAATGAATTGAACTGGAGAGCATCATGTTTGGAAAAATAAATCAGATTTTAAAAATAAAAGACAAATATGCATTTTCTTTCATATTTAGAATCTAGAGTAAAAAAATAATAAGACTTAAAAATAAAAGAGAGACAAAGAGGAAATTGATCATGGGGGAGAGAAAGAGATGTTAAAGTTGGTTGAAGTGTACAATATATACACAAAATAAAATAATAAAGTCCGTTATTGTTGTATAACCAAATATATGCAAATAGAACATTTTAAAATAAGCCCTTTTTTACTCTTCAAGTGTTTCTGGACCTGAAGGAAGGACTGTGTGGGGCTATAGCCTTGGGTCTCTATTCCAAAGAATGAAGTTTGTGAAAGTGGTCCAAAATAAGATCTACTCTAGAGATATAAAATGAAGTTTAGACGATGTCAAGAGGAATCTGTTCAAAGATGACTGGTGATCCAGTACAATAGTAAATAGAATGCACCAAAATACAGAATGAGTTTATAAAAGTAGCAGAGGTATTTGTCAGATTGTTTATACTCATATAGAAGGTGATATGATGGTCTGTGAAGCACATGCACATGAGCTACTAAAGTATGGAGTACAATTTGTTCCAACAGTTTAGGTTTCATCCTATTGTTAAGGCCTGGTCTTGGTTCACTGGCTTCTCAATATGTTTGGCAAGGACAAAATATATGAAGGCGACATGGAGATGACTGGAGAGGAACACATATGGAAAGCATTGCTTTGACTTGCTTTGTGGGTGAAGGTCTTGTCTGAACTACAGCTGGCAATAAAATTGGGGTCCTGAAGGCTCTTCCTAATAGTACACAATGATTTTCTTGTTGTGATTCTGAAAGCAAGTAGTTTATCAGAAGCATGTCATGGGTAGAATGCTGAAAACTATGTCCTTTTTTTCTTTTTTTAATTGATTTTTATTGAGCTCTACTTTTTCTCTGTTCCCCTCCCTGCCTCTCCCTTTCCCTTCAACCCTCCACGAAGGTCCTCATGATCCCAATTTACTCAGGAGATCTTGTCTTTTTCTACTTCCCATGTAGATTAGATTCACGTATGTCTTTCTTAGTGTTCTCATTGTTATCTAAGTTTTCTGGGATTGTGATTTGTAAGCAGTTTTTTTTTGCTTTATGTTTAAAAACTACTTATGAGTGAGTACATGTGATAATTGTCTTTCTGTGCCTGGGTTACCTCACTCAAAATGATGTTTTCTAGGTCCATCTACTTTTGACAAAGTAGCAAAAAATATCAAATGGAAAAAAGAAAGCATATTCAACAAATAGTGCTGGCATAACTGGATATCAACATGTAGAAGAATGAAAAGAGACCCATATCTGTCACCATGCACAAAACTCAAATCCAAATGGATCAAAGACCTCAACATAAAGCCAGCCACACTGAACCTCATAGAAGACAAAGTGGGAAGTACACTTGAACGCATTGTCACAGGAGATCACTTCCTAAATATAACCCCAGCAGCACAGACACTGAGAGAAACCATTAATAAATGGGACCTCCTGAAATGGAAAAGCTTCTGTAAAGCAAAGGACACAGTCAACAAGATAAAATAACAGCCTACAAAACTGTCTTATGTAACAGATGAAGACAGAAATGCAATTCTCTCAGTGCATAAAGAACAACACAGTCCCAGACATGGAGGCCAGGTTGAAACAAGTTCATACTGCTGTGAAAGAGAAGATAGTCTAGCAGAAGCCAAAAAGAGAAGGCAAGAAGAGATGGAACTTTCCCCAAATGCCCCTTATCAAGAAAGATTAGGTAGTACAGTATAAGACAAGCTTCCTTGCGGATAACACATAGGCTCTGAGAGCTAAAATAATTTTCTATAAAGATTATTTTTTATAAAGACAAATTTTTCAACAAAGCAAATAAAATCAAAACAAAATTTAAATCCATTAAGTGTGAAGTAATTATATCGCCCCAAATAATGTGAGACTGTCTCATCTATGCTGTTGATGAATTCCTAGAAAAAGGAGGTAGAATCCCACTCTCAGATTGCTTTTGGGCAAAAGACAACCACTCCCCTTTCTTTGGATACCCACCAGCCTGCTTTATCTTTTAAAGCCAAGAAGATTACATAACAGGTAAGGGAATTCCTTAGAATAAGTCTTTCTATATAGGAAACAATCTAACAATGTCTGCTGCTTTCCTTGGAGGTGCCACTAAAACATGAATTCAGTAGCTGGACGTAGAGACCATGTAACAACTCCACATCTTACAGGCTCTGTTGCCTATTAACTCCCTGACTATCTTCTAGCTCTTTCTGTCTTGTAATCCTGCTCTGATCACACTGACCCAGTAGCTACTTTTTGAACATATAAGGATAGTCTTAGCACACTGCAATTTTACTTTTTTTTTGATTAGAGACTATTTTGAAGACACTTGTGTGACTTACAAACTTGCTCCTAGCGATACATTTACAAGTTCTTCTTTCACTCACTTTTCCCATCCTTTGCTTTTCTGTCAGCTGTGTGGCAAGATGTTTCCTAGGGAGACACAACACATACCTCTTCCTACCCTAGATAAGGAACCCACTGCAAACTAAAATACAGATACCACCAGCGTCCAACTTGGTGAAGCAATGAAGTTTTATTGGGGCTATTCACAGGAGCAGAAATGAAAACAGATCTTCATCACCAAAGTCCACGCCAGCATTACTAACAGCTAACAAAATTTGCGATCATGGAGCATACTGCAATACCTACAGGCAGCTCAGCAGGTTGGAGAGAGTATCCCTTCCAAGTGACTCAATTGGTCTAAAACTCTTCCAGGAGCCTGGCTTGTTTTTCCCTCTTCCAGGCATCTGGTCTGGTGTGAATCTTCCTTTCAGCTTGGGTTGTCTGAGGGACACTTTAACTTCTTTGTTGCTTATTCTTCCTGGCTGGGGGTTGGGGGGGGGTCTAGTAATCATGTTAGTTTCAGGGAATTCTGGAAGCTATTTGGAGTTGTGTACCTCCCTGCTCAAAGAACTGCTGTGGATCATGGATTGTTTCAATCTCAGAGGAAACTTTTTATACAATATCCTTTTATACTTTCTACTTATTTGCAGATAATTATATTGTTTTTCCCGGTATATGGTAATGTATATGGAGTCACATTTAGTTACATTTTAATGATTTTTTTTTTTGCTGTGTCTGCAGTAAACTTGTTTCTTAGTAGCTGTTCATTAGGCAGTTAATGAATAATGAAATACATAATGAAGAAGAATAAATACAGAAATTCTTCAGGTACCTTACATCCATAAAGACTTAACAATTTAAACTGATGCCATACATCAAAAGGAAGTATGGGGTGACTTGAGTTAGTGTGTACTTTTCTGCCCAGTCTTCTGTTAGCCCTCTCCATACTGAATGATATTTTTATCTTTGGTAATATAGTTAACATTTATCTTTCTTAAAAACTTTGGATATATCCTGACCTCAATATATTTACTCTCAATCTTCCTGAACATATTTTTAAATCTTCTTTTTGGTCATGTTTATTTGAAGATTTCAGACATTAACACTGACATGTAATAGCTCTCAGGGAAGCAGAGCTTGATTCTCTCACAGTTCCCTGGGAAATTTATTGATTTCCAATCTCACAGGGAAGGTTATCAGATCACACTAAGAGAATGATTGTGGTCTCAAAATATCTTAAAATAAAAAGTCAACAGTAGAGTTACTTATAGATATTTTCCAAGCAAGTAGAGATTATATGCAGAGCAATAATTGGCTTGTAGAATCCCAGGGCAGGTTTATAATCTCTTAAAATTTGTAAGAAGACAAATTTGGAAACACTTTCTGGTGTTTAAAGAATGAAATTTTCAACGACATGTCTTTTAGTTGGCATAACTCACTTTAAGTTTGCAGATAAACTAAAGTAACTGGAAATAATTGCTTACTAAGCCTTCACTGTATTAACAAATATGAGTATTATAAAATTTAAGAATGGCAAAGCTCAGCAGTAGATAAATCTTCCTAATGAGATATGCACACAAGGTAATCTCAGGTAACTTAGCTTCCTGAGGAACTCCCAGTTGATAGGCTTGTCTGAATCTTCATGAATATTGTTGGTCTGCATTTTTTATACCCAATAGCAAATAAATTCACTTTGTTACTACCAGAAGGCCACATCATAATTAGCTTCCCGTTAAAATGAGAAGGTCTCAAGGCAAGTTGTTGTCCAATGTCTCACCTAAGTATTCTAAGAATGATTAGGTGCATTAAATTTTGGCAAAAAATCACTGTGATTAATATAAGCACTAGAAAAATTTTTGAAATAGAAATTATGCATAGAGTTGGTAATTACAAGATACTTACGGTGTATCTTGTGCATTTGTTCGTCCATTTTTCAGCATCTGTGAGAATAGAGTTGTTTTCTCTCTGATTGTATTGCATGTCACACTGTAGGCAGAAAGAATACCTCAATGAGGAAATGAATCTTGACAATTATGTCTCACTCACTTTGCAGAGAAACCAGTTCATGTGACTGAGCTAATTCGCTATCTGCCAGTAGTACAGAAAGGCATCATTTCCTTAAAATAAACTCCATGATGCTCTATAAACTCAGTATATGTTAGGCTTGTTTTATCTATTTCACTATTGTGTCTTAACAATGTTGCTTGCTGCACTGTATTTTTCAGCACGTTTCATCTCCTGACTAACTGCCAACTTCTCTTCATCAGATTTGCAGAGGATACATTTGATAGGCAATTTAAAAAGAGCAAAACACTCTGAGTGTCTTTCATATCACTCCTGGGATAATCCAGCTGAAAACACCTCAACTTCTTTTCAGGTAACATCAGTGTAGATTTTCAAATATTATATCATTACCGTTCATTATTTAATTGCTTAGAAAGAACATATATTTGTACTCTTATTCATTTCTTACTTATATCTATTTTGTCTATGATCAATGGGTATACTTACTTTCAAATCTCTAAGATGAACCCATGACATTGATAACATAGTTTGAGCCTGCACTATTGTAAAAACAATAATAGCTGAAAAGTTCAGTGTGGGCCTTTGATGTGTACCTGAAGTGAATAACCCATTTGAGTGCTGGACATTTCATGTGGCAAAATGAACAGATAATATGAATAAATTGATGCTACATGGCAAGAAAAAAGAGTAACAGATATATGAAAGTCAAGGTGTTCAAACTGAATTAATTATACATTAAACATATTTATCTTATGAAAAATTTCATGTAGTTTATATAGACTTTGTGAGGCTTAAAAACTGCTAATTTACTTAGAGAAAAAGTGGATTAACAAATAATAAGATCAAAATAATTGCAGTCAACTGCTATTTACATACAATATTGAGGGTTTTAAAAATGTTTTAGATTAAGTACATCTAAACCCAATACTGTATAGCCATCAAGTACTTCTGTGCAGCGGAAAATAAATGTTGCCTGTAGAAAGCATATATTTAAATGTTAAGTGGAAACACTGGAGACTAATGTTCAGCCTTGTAGCTACTCAACTCCTGTCATCATTCATTGTCTACTTGTATGGCAGTCTATGCTTCCTAGTTGTTAAAAGTTAGAGGATTTCTTAGAAATTTACAAGGGTGAAGTACAAAGTTAGCATGTATTGATGAGCATTCATGTGCTTCCAATAGACAATTAAAAATTAAAATCTAACAGCATTATTACTGTAAGTTCTCTGCATGTTCCCTTTCCTCTATTAATTTTTACCTCTTAATTTATAGATCAAGCAGCTAAAGTTCTGACTTAAATAATTAACATGTATTATTATTGATTTTATTTTTAAAGTTTTAAAGTCAGATCTTAGTGTATATACGGTTTATAAATTCTTCCATAAAACAAATGAATAAAATAAAAAGGAATGGTACAGAAATTTTATCAATATGAAAGCTAATAAGTTGTACAGCATAATTTTATCAACTCTGAGGAGTAATATCCACATATAGACAAATTAAAACAGACTATAAAATGCTAGTGAGTTAGCGTTTGGACAGATTGCTTTGCAAGCATAAGGATATGAGTTTGATGATCTAAACCCACGCAGAAGATCATATACATGTAAACCACACTCAGCAGGTTGTATTTTATTTATGTAGTATTATTCATTTATACATATATGTGATAATTGATTCAGTACATAGAAGAGGTGAGGAGGGAATGAAAGAGGAAAATTATGTAAGTATAGTTTAGTTAAAGTAAAATATTTTCAAAACTTTGGGCCTAATGGTGTTTGCTTATAATCCCAATTAACTTGGGGAATGCAGAAGAAGGCAGATCTTTGATGCTCACTGCACAACCAGTTGGCCTTGGTGACAAGTTACAGTTGAGTGAGAAACTCAGTCTTAAACAGGTAAATATTGCCTAAAGAATAACACCAAAGTTGTTCTCTGACTTCTATCCACACACACCTGTTCATGTGCATTTACACACAGATGAATATAGACATACAAAATGCAATGAGTTAGCAAACAACTTCTCTATTCAAAGGACATGCTACCATAAAAATATGGACATGAATTTCTGAAATAGCCACGACATCCTACAGTATAACATGGTCTGTGATCTACCTGAATAGGATAACATGGAAAATATCTTGTTCACACTATATTTTCAATTGTAAATCAACATTACAAATAAAACAAAGAAGAAACTGAATCAAATACATGTAATCACATTTTTCATTACTATCTTCTTTGATAACTGAAACATAAGCATTAGTGTATATAAGAAATGAATCAAGGAATAAATTATAAGCAGTATTTCTAATTGTTTAGCAATCATTAAGAACTAATAATTATGACCCATTTTGTCTTTCCTTCTAGCTTTCTTCAGTCCAATGTGATACCCACCTACCTGCAGAAAAACTTTCCACCAGGGACCTCCACAGTCTCCACTCACCACTCTTGTTTAGACCTAAAGTGGGCAACAGAAACCAAACAATAGGACACACCACCTTCAAAGACAAGTCCAGACATAAATCTACACACATACAAAGACACCTGATTTTTGACAAAGAAGCCAAAGATACACACTGGAGAAAAGACAACATCTTCAAAAAATTGTGCTGGTCAAACTGTTGCCTGGATGTAGAAGCATAAAAATAGGTCCTTATCTATCACCCTGCATTAACTCATTGCTAAATTGATCAAGGACTTTGAGACCTAAGTCGTAATATCCTGAATCTAGTAGAAGAGAAAGTGGAAAAAAGGCTTCAATTCATTAGACTAGGAAATGGCTTTCATAACAACATACCAATAGGGCACGTACTAAGAATAACAATTAGTAAATTGATGACATGAAGTTGAAAAGCTTTTGCATGGGGAAGGATTCCACATTTTGAACAAGATGGCATTATCCAGAATGGGAAAATATTTATAAATTATGCATCTGATAGTGGTTAGTATGTACATAAAGAACTGAAAATATCTGAATATTAAAAAATAACCCAATTCAAAAATGGGGCATTGAGCCAGGCTTGCTTATGCATGCCTCTAATCCCAGCACTTGGGAGGGAGTATGATCTCAGAGTTTGAGGCCACTTTAGTCTACACAGCAAATTCAACAACAAAAATGGTAAACTGAACTAAATAGACTTCCTAAAAGATAAAATGTAAATGACTGAAAAATACTTAAAGACATGTTCAACATTCTTATCTTTCAGAAAAATGCTAATTAAAACTACTTTGAGATTTCAGCCTAACCTAGTCAGAATGGCCAAGATCAACAAAACAAAGGAAAGCAAGAAAAGGGGAAAACTTATTCATTATTGCGGGAGTACAAACTTGCACAGCCACTGTGGAAATTAGTGTGGCAGTTCCCTGGGGAGCTGAAAATGAACCTACCATATGAGTCAGTTATATTACTTTGGGAATATAACCAAAGTACAATGGAGATATTGCTCACCCACATCTATTGCTGCTCTATCCATAACTCAGAAATTAGAAACAGGCTAGATGTTTATCTACTCATGAAGGGTTAATGAGAATAAGTACATTTATACAATGAAATGTTACTTAGCTCTTAATAAAGTAATGAAGTTTGCAGATAAAATATTTGGGACTGGAAGCAATCATCCTGAGAGATAACCCAAACCAAAAAGACAAATATTGCATGTTTTCTCTGCTATGTGGATATTAGATTTTAAGCTTTCTATATATGAGCTACAATCCAAATAACCAAAAAGGTTAGATAATAAGGGTTCAGGGATTAGGAGGGGCTTTTCCAAAGACAAAATAAATTATAACCTAGAAACATAATGTTAAGCGGAAAGTTTTACTAGAATAGTTCAATATCAGGTTTGATGAAGAAATAAAAAGTACCAACAAACTAAAAACAAGATTGTTAGAAATTATTCAGAGATATAATAACTCAGTAAAGCTTCATTGACTTATGACGTATCACTAGCTGATAAGCTGTCTCGCTGGATGAAACCTATGACAAACAAGAAATCAATCAAAACAACAAAAACATATGCTGTATATATTAATGAGCACTTTACATGGAAAGAATATGTGAAATGTTTACACTAAATAAAGGAAAGTTATTAAAGATATTTATGTCTGCAGGATTCCACACAATTGAGTACTGCATACTAGGCATAGATATGGGAGTTTGGTAGAACATAGTTTGAAATGTCAATTTGTTTTTCAGATAAATCCAAATAAGGAAGTCAGAACTATAAACTACATTCCACACCCACGTTAGAATACTTTGTATGGTGCTTAAAAGATACAGCAGCATTGTTTGTCATAACCAGAACCTGGAAACAGCAGAAAAAAATCATGACACCTTGAATTTTGCAGGAAAAATGGATGGAGCTAGAAAACATCATTTTGAGTGAGGTAACCCAGACACAGAAAGACAATTATCACATGTACTCACTCATAAGTGGCTTCTAAACAAAAAGCAAAGAAAACCAGCCCACAAATCACAATCCCAGAGAACCTAGACAACAGTGAGAACCCTAAGAGAGACATACATGGATCTACATGGAAAGTAGAAAACGACAATATCTCCTGAGTAAATTGGGAGCATGGGGACCTTGGGAGAGGGTTGAAGGAGAGGGGAGAGGAAGGGAGGGGAGTAGAGAAAAATATAGAGCTCAATAAAAATCAATTAAAGAAAAGAATAAGCTAGATCCCAGTGAACTACATGAATGAATGTCAAACATACAATGCAGAGGAATTAATGCATTTTATTCATTCAAATTTCAGTAAAAAGGTTTATTCTTACTCTACATGCATGAGTGTCTTGCTTGAACATATAAAAGTCTGGTATCCACAGAGGCCACGAGGGGGCATTGAATCCTGTGGAAATGGATTTCTGATGTTTGAAGCTGCCATGTGGGTGTGAAAACTGAGCTTGGGTCTTCTCCAGGAGGAGAAAATATTTTTAACAAATGGGCCATCATAAAAATTTACAATCAAAGAATTAAATATGAGTGTGAATGCTAATGCTATCAAAACAAAACAGTTACTTTGAAAGCAGAACTAATTTGACTTGAACTATATAAGTAACATTTTACTTACTGAAACAATAATATTTCAGAAGAAACAACAGAATATATTTTAATATCATTGAAAATGAAGAAATTATTTGATTGTATTAAACGTATAAATTATTAATTTTTTAAAAAATTTCATTACTATTTTCACAGTATGTGAAACTTGATATTTAATTTATGAAAATGTTTAATTATCTATTTTTAGTAAAATTTGTAGTACTTTGGGTCATGGATTTGCCAAACTACTCTAGTTCTAAATTCATAAAAGGGTAAAAGAAAAATTACAGGTAAAGTGCTATAGAACAGCATTCAGGGCTCAAACCTCCTAGAAATTTACTCAGGAAATGTCAGTTAGCCAGCTGTCATGGGAGTGAGATCCAAAATTCTAAGCATAAACTGTCCAAACCCTGTCTAAGAGCTAACATACACAGGCATGCTGTGAAATTTTAGAATACATAGATTATTCAGAGATTTGAGAATTCTACTCTCAGCTACAGTGTTTTACATAGCCAATTTATGACTGCTCTTAACTTCAGTTCATGTGATGAAGCAGGGAATTTAAATCAATCACTTGAGAACAGATCAGTCAGAGCTGCCCAATCCTCCTGCAAAAGAGAAGACTTAAAGAGAAATGGCCAGAACCTGAAAGTTGGATAATTTCAAATCACAATATTTATGTAATTGAGAAAAATATAGAGCTCAATGGATTAAAAATGTACAAAGATACATACAAAAAAATTAGTTGTTGTGTATAAGAGTAGAAACAGCAAGTGGACTCTCTCAGTGCCCCGAATGGGATCCTGGCTATGTAAGTTAGTTGATACAAGGTGGAACAGCAAGTACATGGGCAGGAAGTGCAGCTCCATTTGTTTTCCATGGGAAGACGTATAACATTCATTAACTACGTAAACTTTATGTTTTCTTCTGTCGAAGATGTGGATAACACTAGCTCACTTTGAAATAATCCCAGTTTAAAATGAATTTTGTCTGCCATCATTTTTGATTAAGTGTCACTCCAGCTTGGCTGTTAAGGGTGAGCAGACTGATTAGAACAAGTGCCAAATCCCTCGGGATGAAAAATATGGGGCACAAATATGAAAAACCAATACATATGTTAGAAAATGAACCATGGCTATTGCTGTTGGCACTTACTGTGCCCCTCTTAGGATGTGAGTGGACCCCGGTAAATCTGTACATCACCATTTCCCAGTTGAGTTTTTCTAGTTGCAAACCTTTTGTCAGACATCAAGGACTCAATAAAAAGATGCAGTTTCGCCTTAGAATTTGTCACCTACCAAAAGTATTTGAATTTTTAAAAATCGAGTGCTATAAAATAAAACTAAAGGGGATCTGAAAAGATGGCAAGGTGATCAAGGGCACTGGATTCTCTTCCAGAGGACCTGGGTTTGCTTTTTGGGACCCCACATGGTGGTGCACTACCCTTTGTAACTCCAGGTTTAGAAAATCATACACCATCTATTTTGACGCCTTTTGGCATTGCACTTACATGGTGCACATAGATACATGCACGGAAAACACACACACACATGCACACACACACAGAAAAAGAGAGGGACAGAGACAGACAGATATAGACAGAGAAACACACAGAAAGAGGAACAGAGAGATAAATACAGATACAGAAGAGAAAGATTAGGAACAAATCAAGCCTACGCCATTAGCAACAGTAACTACAGATGGTTTTAGGTCTAGAAGAGGGTCACTTTTCCATTAGTTCTCAAAGAATGATGAGGCGAACTATGGAAGTTCCCGGTAAGAGATGGAAAAAAACTTATATAGAGTGCAGACATGTGAAAGATGATGATTTTTCAGACCCGACAAAGAACTAATTTATGTAAATAATTTTGCAGTGCATAAATAAGAATTCATATGAGGTTGCTTGCAGAGAGGTCTTTTATTCTGTGTTTGCATAAATAATGGTCTTGTAAACAATTTGTTGTGTGTTTCTTTTTCCAGTAATAATTGGAGTCAATACATAATGGAGAATTTTTAATGACCATTTGGAGCTTTGCAGATGGAAGAAATTAAATTCCAAATAAAAACGTATTTAGCTTTTTGTCTGACTTAATCCTGACTTCCAGGTGTCATTATTGCTTTATTGTTCAATGAAGTGATAAATAGGATGATTAATGGACTAATCATTTAACTTGATTTTCCTCTTTGTGATTTCTATTTGTTTTTCTAAGTAGTCCCATCTGTATTAAGGTTTACTTTAACTTCATTTAGCTTTTAAAGATATAGAATACAGAAGAATTATGTAATTTCCCATCTAAATGCTACTTTTTCATCAGGATATCAAGTAAAGAATATTGTTGACAAGTTTACTGAGACTTTCTTTGCAGAGAGCATCTCTTGATTGATGAAGAATAAGTAAGTTCATCTCTATAAATATACCAATATAACAAAATAGAGCTCAAGGCTTGCCAGAATGCAGAACTCTTCGCCGATAAAGAAATTCCTTAGTAAATGTCAGTTCCTATCTCTTTCCTTGTTTCTTGAGTGGCATTCTGACCTTGTTTGGAATAACAAAAAAGATAGATATGTTTAAGATGACTACAGTATTAGAGCAGCGAGGAAGGCATCATTTAAGTTAGATGCCTTAGCTATGAAAACTCTATTCATGGTATGAGAAAGGAGATTTAAAGAACCCTGGAGGCTTTCTAGTCAAATATCCTTATTTCACAGATGACAAAAGCAAAGTTCAAAGCTTTAAGTGATTTCAACTGGGTAAATCACCCTGGCCCTACAGCCCAGTGCTGTTCTAAGGCATCTGTCTGCTTCCATGTTTCCTTATAAAATATCATCTCTAACATCCTTCTTAATCTGAAACAGCACTAAATGATAATGTGCTTACTAATTTGAAACACAATGTCGACACATAGGAGTGCTACCATAGTGCTCTTATAGCCTTAGAATCAAACCATGCAATAAGGACAAACCATCAGTTACCAGTGCCTTTGTATATTTATGGCAGTTCTAATTTCGAAAGCAAAATAATTGTTTTATTTTGGGTAGTAGAGTTTGATACAGGACTTCTTTGTGTAGCTCTGGCTGTCCTAGAACTTGCTTGGTAGAGCAGGCTGACCTCAAACTCAGAGATCCACTTGCCTCTGCCTTCAGAGTGCTGGGATTAAAGTTGTGCACCACTACTGCCCAGCTAATAGAATATTCTTAAACTTATCATAGTGGATAAGTTAGTGACAATACTTATCTGATATAGGCAGATAGTTTTAAAAATATTCCTATTCTATTGTGTGTTTGATATATATGTGTGTGATAAGTATGTTTGTGTGTTATATATGTGATATATATGTAGTGTGATATATATGTGTGTGATGTATATGTGTGTAATATATGTGTATGTGTGATATATATGTATGTGTGTACATGAATTTGCGAGTGTGCATGTACAGGCATCAACTCAGAGGTCACTGTAAAGTGTCCTGTTCTCCTTTTCTCTCTCCATGGTATTTCATTGGACTATGATGTCATGAGCATGCTATGCCAGAAACAAAAATGAACCAGTTTGTGTCTTTGTACAAAGTCAGGGGAGCAAAAGAAGAGAAGGTGACCAGCTGTTGATGGTTATGTAATCTATGGTGTGTTAATCATATCTCAGAAAAGCTCCATTAAGATGAAGGAAAATGAAAGTTGTGACATTGAATTTCTCTATCAGTACTTTTTCTTCTCCTTCTTTAAACTGTCTTTCCACACATAAGCAGATGCCATAGTAACTTTCGCCTGAACTGATGAACAGACTGAAGTGAACTCAACTCTGGGAAGGAGTTGTGAAGCCAGATGCTCAGTGCGTGAGAATCTGAGATGGCTTGTAAGTCTGGGCGCTTCTGTGCACATCTGTTCCACTGGTCCAGGCTTGATCCTCTTTGGAGAGAGAGTTGAGGAGGTAGTTTTATTTTGTTTTGCAAACTTTCTCCCTGGTACATATTCCTTCACCCATTATCACTCAAACATTATCTGTTTCAGGGCAAGGACGGAACCTTCATCTGGCGATGGATAGAGATAGAGACAGAGACCCAAATTGGAGCACCTGACTGAGCTCCTAAGGTCCAAATGAAGAGCAGAAGGAGGGAGAACATGAGCAAGGAAGTCAGGACCACGAGGGGTGCACCCACCCACTGTGACAGTGGAACTGATCTATTGGGAGCTCACCAAGGCCAGCGGGACTGGGACTGAATAAACATGGGATGAGACCAGACTCTCTGAACATGGCAGACAATGAAGGCTGATGAGAAGCCAAGGACAATGGCACTAGGTTTCGATCCTAATGCATGAACTGGTTTTGTGGGAGCCTAGTCTGTTTGGATGCTCACCTTCCTGGACCTGGATAGAAGTGGGAGGACCTCCCTCCTTGCTCATGTTCTCATGAACTGGCTGTGTGGGAGCCTAGCCTGTTTGGATGCTCACCTTCCTGGTCCTGGATAGAAATGGGAGGACCTTGGACTTCCCGCAAGGCAGGGCAGGGAACCTGGACTGCTCATCATTCTCGAGAGGGAGGGTGAATGGAGTGGGGGGGAGGGGGAGAAGAGTAGGGGAGGGGGGGGAGGGGGAGGGGGTGGGGGGGGGGGGGGGATGGGGAGACGGGGGGGAGGTGGTAATTTTTTAAAAAAGTAAATAAATAAAAATTAAAAAAAAAGAAGTGGGAGGACCTTGGACTTCCTGCAGGGCAGGGAATCTGGACTGCTCTTCAGTCTCAAGAGGGAGGGTGAATGGAGTGGGGGGAGGGGGAGAGGAGTGGGGAGAGGGGGAGAAGAGTGGGGGCAGGGGGCGATGTGTGGGAGGAGGGGGAGGGAAATGGGAAATGGAGAGGAGGCGGAAATATTTTTCAACAACTAAAAAAAAAAATAAACAAAAAAAAAAAACAAAACAAAACAAAAAAATTCAGACAGCGGTAATTGTGTCAAATGTTAATATACCACTAAAAGCTTTCAATTCAGTGGCCTTCAGGACATCTAGCACAGTGGGAATTGGTATCCCTGTGATCCTCATGTTGGGCTTCAAACTGAGAACCTTACCAGATCTTTTGTGGTCGACGTTTAACGAAAGTTTAATGTCACTACTTTAATTCTAACCAGGGCAACGAACCTGTAGCTCCATTCACAACCAGCTCCTCTATAACATGCAGTGGAAACGATGGTGCTTTGTCTTATTTTGAAAAGAGTTTTGATTCTCCAGGCCCCTGAAAGAGTCAAGTTCAACTCACCTATGTGTCATGCTTTATAAAAGAGTTCCCCAATCCACTCCAAAGCAGTGCAGTAGGATTCTAGTTACAGAACAGAAGTGCCAGGTGGAGGTGGCACATGACTTTGATCCCAGCACTTGGGAGGTAAAAGGAGCAGATCTCTGAGTAGAGACCAGTTTGGACTACACCCTGAGTGGCAGGACAGCCAGGGATACCCAGAGGAACCCTGACTTAAAAACAATAAATAAACAAAAATAAACCCAAATATTTCTGAAGAACATATGACAGCTGACTTTTACACTAAAATTTTCTTATATAATAACTAAAATCTAAGAAATAACAAAATCATATATGTAAATAAATTATAAAAAATAGTTTAAGTTTACATAGTGAAATATCTTCTGTCAAATGTGAAACTTGGAGAAAAGCACAAGTTGAGTCACTTGGTGTGCTCTCTAAAGCACTGAATTGACTATTTTAATATTTTTATTTCTATCATATTGAAAATGAAATTTTGTTTATGTATTAATATAGACATATTACTATAAATGTAATATTATATAGCAATAATTTACCACATTGTTTCTATACTGAATTATTTTAAACAACTATAGCCATTTCTGAACATCTCAAGCAATAAAAATTTGGTATAAGTTAAGATCAATACTTAAATTTTTTAGAACTAATTTTGCAAATAATATATAAAATTGATAATTTCAATTAATATTTAGCTTAATTTCCATTTTGTTACACATTGTATGATAATCATTTTATGCAACTATAATATAATGAATGTCGAAAAGTTTTATTAACTGTCTCAATCTTCAATTGTCAATAATTCAAACATAGGTAAAATTGATGTATTTACATCAGTTAAGAGAGATTATTGAACTAAATACTACTTATATGCTTGAGATGTTGGTGACATGAGTTGATTTACACTCAGTTGCTTACTCCAAACAGCCATGTCTTTTCTCCCAAAGTACATTGATGCAAGCCCTAGAAGTACTGTTTTGCCTTGGGTATGAAGCAGATAAACAACCAAAGGATGCTTTTCAGGTAAAGAAGAAAGGCATCAAGTATGTGAATTACAAAGAACAGATTCATTTATCTTTGTCTTTTTACACCTGGACAGAAATGCTAAGAGCCATCTGTCAAAACCGCATGCACCACAATAAAGGGCATTTTGTTTATCTGTGAATAAATTAAATGGACTTGGATGGGATTTTAATGGAAATGTGCACAGCTGAGGTTTCCAAACAATCAAGATCTACATTTCCCTAGACAAACTCTTGACAGGCCTCTTTAGAGGGCAATTCTCAAGGAGAATTCCCAGGTCCTTTTTTCTTCTTGCAATATGGCCATGCAGCCAACTTTTTCTCTTTAATATTTGAAGCATTCTGGATCATAGAAAATTACAAAAGTGTTCCAGCCAGTCTCCATCTTGAGAGCTTGCCTGGAAGGGATAAATATGATAATAAGAAATACAAGCTTCTTTTTTTAATGCTAAGAATGATTTTTTAAGAAAAAATTATAAAAATTAGTTATTTTTCTAACATGTGGAGTCAATAAATCATAAACAACAAAATGCCATACCAATTTCTGATATTTTCTTTTCTTTTTTTTTCTTTAAAAGGAATGCAGCAGGTTTTTTGGAAAAGAAAAGTATGTTCAATCATAAGTTTGTCTATCACTTTCCATGATTGTTTTCATTAAGAATGAAATCAAGAAACAGAATGACAGAAAAATCAATGAGATTTAATATGTAAGTGTTGTTTTTTTTGTCAAAATAAAAATAGAAAATATAGAAATAAGGAAATATAGTGTCTTGGAGTTCATGAAAGTTATTTTAGAAAGTTTGATTACAATATAGGACCTGGAGTGAGGGCTTAGAAAGCAAAAGTGCTCACTGTATAACCATAGGGACTTCAGTTTTGATCCCCAGAACTTGGGAAAAAAGCCAGTATGATCATGTGCACCTATAAACTGACATTGTGGTAAGCAGAGCCAGGAGAACACAGTGAATCACTGGCCACCAAACTAGTTCCAAGTTTAGGAAAAAAAAACCTATTTAATGGAAATAAGATGAATAGACATAGAGGACACACTGACATAAACATGTGTTTCTATCCTCCCACTACACACACACCAAATACATAAATAAAATGGCTAATTTCATGTAAATATCTGTTAGAATGTATTTTATTTAATTTTCTATTGCTGTGATAAGACACCATGACAAAGGCAGCTTACAGAAGAAACAATTCTTCTTAATGGGGGCTTAAAGTTTCGTAGGGTGGGTCTATGACCTTCAATGTGAGAAATATGGCAGTAGGTTATTATAAATGACCCTGGAGCAATAGCTGGGAGCTTTTATTTTCATTCACAAGCAGAAGTCAGAAAGAAACAGAAAGAGCTAATTGGAAGTCCTTCAAGTCTACCCCCTAGTGGCATACATCCTCCAACAAGGCCATACCTCCTAATTATTCTGAACCATTTCCACTAACTTGGAGACCTAGGATTCAAATATATGAGCATAAGATGAACTTGTCCATTCATACCACCACAGTATTGGGGTCCTTTGGTAACCTCCCCTCAGATCCCTTCAAGGTCCAGCTAAAGCACTACAGGTGGGCAAGGAAAGAATAATTAAAAGGATCTGAGGGGAAATGAATAACTCACATGAAGCATGTCTCTATTTTTCTCTTCTGTCTTACCTATAATTTCTTAGCTCTAATTCTCTGTTTCTATTCTAATTCCAATTCTCTGCTATCTCCTGTTCCTGCTCCTGCCCCTGCCCCTGCCCCTGCCCCTGCCCCTGCTCCTGCTCCTCCTCATCCTTCTTTTTTTTTTTCTACCTGTTAATTTCTGGGACACTTTTGCTCCAACTTCTGATCTAGCTTCTCTTAACTCTCGTTGTTATTACTCAGCTATAAAGACCCCAAAAAATCTTGGAGGCATAGAGGATAACCAGGAAACCTACATAAACAGACAGGGAAAGTGTATAACTTTTGATCCACTAGTATATTCTTCCAAATATTACAAGCTCCGAGGGTCTTTTAAATCTGAAGTTTACAACTATTGTTCTAAGCAGTTGAAACAAGCAGGACACCCAAGCCTTTAAATTATCAGATCTGGGACTTGATGCCTATCAGAGCTGCCAGGGAAGGTTTGTCTTCCTTTGGACTGTGGGTAGATGGCTAATTATTTTTTCTAATAACTATACATAAACACTAAATCTCCTGATCTAAAATTATCTGTAAACAGGTGAAAGTGAGCATGAGAAGTTAGGAATCTTTTAATGCAAGGTTAGGTTTACATCATTGCTTTTCCTATCTATGTGAGGTAAAACCGGGGCATGCTTATTTTTCTTTGATTATATAGTAATTCTACGTTCCTGGATATCCGGGAATGTCTTGAATGAAATACTTTTGCCTGGACCCTAAACACTGACCAAATGTCTGCCAATAAATATAATTGTAACATGGCAGACATCTGCGTTTACATTTAAGAAAAGAACAAATACCCGATAGTGGGAAACAGGTCTCTTGATTGTGTTACTGTCTTCCCACATAGCTAGAGGATGTAACAAGTAAATTCCGAATGTATAGGGAAAATTGTGCTTAGTAAATGATCAAATAGTGTTGACCTGTGGAAGATAGACCCCAAATTTATAGCAGAAGGAGATAAGGTACAGAAAGAATTTTATAACAAGAAACAGGCACTTTATTCACAAGGCAATAATTTCTTGCATCCTGGCCTAATCTTCCAAACAAATCTCTTGGTTCTGTTGGGTTGACCTTATGAAATGAGGCTCATTAATTATTGAATGATCTTATTGCTTTGTAGCATCACAGTATGTTACAAAAATAGCATAAAAGTAAAATATTTTAGTCAATTATTCCTTTACATGCATTGATGTTTTAGTGGTATGCATCTGGTTTCTTAAAAAATATCAAGTGCTGCAGAGAACACAATGTAGAAAACTTCCTGTTCAGGTTGATGATGTACCATGGACAATTTAGAATCAATGTGGTAGAATCAAGATGTCTAATATTCTTGAAATATCCTCAAGTATTTAAAATACACTAAAAATTCTCAAATATACAGACCCCAGAAAAGGTACTCTTTTCTAAATATATTAATAACACATCTAAAATTATTAAGGCCAACTGATTCAAGATACTGGAAAAGAGGCAAATATTATTCATTTTCTTAGGATCATTCAGTCAAGAAAAAAAAATACCTGACTCTTTGCAATAATAGTGAGTACTATGGGATTTTTAATTACTCCTTTACTTTTTAAAAATATTTTAACATTACTTTGAAAATATCCTCATGTTTTTATCCCAACTTTAATGTTAATATATAAAACTATAGCCTTGCAGATATGGTAAATGTGAAGAAAGAATCTAGCTGTCATGGAGGATGGAAGGCAAGTTGTTCTTACAAAATCCATCATCGATCTTTCTTACTATTCTACCCACCTGGCTCTCTTAAACACAGCATTCTTAAGAGGAATATTTAGTTGACCTTGCTTAGAACTGTCTCAGAAAAGTCCTCTCTTTGGTGTGTTTGTCAAATTCAAATACTTGTATATTTAACATTTCAAATTCCTAAGACATAAAGCCTGCTACAAATAAATGTTTGGGCTAAACCCAGCAGTAAATGAGAATATTGTTAGAATGATGTAAAGTGGGTTGTTAATATGAGACTTAGGAGTGCCTAGCATATATCTTGGGATATAGGAGTCCCTGCACACGTAAAGGGCAGTGCCCCTGGTCAGCCAGGAAGGAAGAAAGAAGCCTTAAGCATCAAAGCTGCCATATTTGAAGCCACTTAAAAAGGAAGTGAAGTCAAACCCTGTGTCTGAATGTGTCTTCTGTGAAAGCTTGTCTAGCCATATAAAGAACACAGCTTTTCAATAGAAATGCTACAGACTTAAAAGGATTCTTTGCTGATGCCGAAGCTAATCACAGACAGCAGTGGCAGCTGAGAAGAAGAAACACAGACCATGGAGGTAACCACAAAGTCACAAAACAAACCGATGGGATTATGAGCACAGGGGAGAAAAAAGCCTCAACAAACATCAAGGAAGGAAAAAGGAACTAGCTTAAATAGTTATTGTATTTTATTATAGAAATATGTCTTTAATAGGAGAATACAAATGTAAGGTCTATGAGAGGGAAAGACAATGAGACATGTGAGTGGCTCAGTCACAAGGGTTTACTGGGAATTGGGAGGCCTGCAGAGTAGTCTCTATTAAGTGCTAGGGCCTGTTGTTTATTTGTGGTTGATATAGGTGTAGGGCAGGAAAATGAAAATGAAAAGGGAGAAAGAGGCTAAAACATTTCAGTTTAGTCTTTCTCTAGCCTTGCTGGCAGTAACTGGGAAAATGAAGTGAGTGGTAGATTAAAGAATATCAGGAGATGAAGGTTCTAAGGTGATATGTAAGATATTCATCAGTATGGCTATAGGAAAGGGTCATTTCAGGTTCCCTCTCTTCAGTTGCCCAAGGTACTAGCTGGGGACATCTCCCTGGACACCTGCGAGCCCCTCTAGAGTCAAGTCTCTTGCCAACCCTAAGATGGCTCCCTTAATTAGGATATATATTTTTCTGCTCCTGTATCCACCCTTCCTTTATCCCAACCATCCCATTCCCCCAAGCTCCCCCCATCCTCCCCTTCTCACGTTTCTCACCCCATTTCCCCTTAGCCCCATGCCACCTCACCCCCAAGTTCCCAGTTTTTGCCCGGCAATCTTGTCTACTTCCCATACCCAGGCGGATGACTACATGTTTTTCTTTGATCTATTAGGAGCTCACCAAGGCCAGCTGGACTGGGACTGAATAAGCATGGGATGAAACCGGACTCTCTGAACATGGCGGACAATGAAGGCTGATGAGAAGCCAAGGACAATGGCACTAGGTTTCAATCCTAATATATGAACTGGCTTTGTGGGAGCCTAGCGTGTTTGGATGCTCACCTTCCTGGTCCTGGATAGAAGTGGGAGGACCGTGGACTTCCTGCAGGGCAGGGAATCTGGACTGCTCTTCAGTCTCGAGAGGGAGGGTGAATGGAGTGGGAGGAGGGGGAGAGGAGTGGGGAGAGGGGGCGATGTGTGGGAGGAGGGGGAGGGAAATGGGAAATGGGGAGGAGGCGGAAATATTTTTCAACAACTAAAAAAAAATAAAATAATAATAATAATAAAAAAAGAATATCAGGAGATGAAAATATATTTCTCACAATCAGCTATAAATGGGGGTCAGGGGCAGGATGGATCAAAATTACTTTATTTTTGAAAATTGCCAGTGTTTAAACAAAAAGAAAAAGCTTTACAAATTTGTGCCATTGTGACTAATGTAAAAATTATGCAAAGAAGCAGGGGTCATGGTACATGCATGATGCTGACAAGTAGAAATAGAAACTGTTGCTTAGAAACTCTTAGTTTCATTTAAATTTATAGAAGGAAGTTTTTAGCTTAGATTACTATTTCAGGTTATAGCCCTTTCTTACAGGGAAGTCAAGGCAGGGATTTAAAACAGCTAGTCACCTTACAATCCACAGTCAAGAACAAAGAGAAAAAAAAGCAAACTTGCTTGCTTGCTCAGCTCGGTTTCTCCACTTACACAGTTCAGAAAACTCTGGTTAGGAAATCACACTGCCTACAGCAGATAAGGTGGTCACACATCAATTAACTTGATGAAATTATCCCTATACAGACATGCCAATTGGTCAACCTAGTGTTAATAATCACTAATTATGAGTTTATTTCCATGTAACTCTAGCAATCCAGACATTAGACTTATTAAATAGAGGTTCTTCATTGGTTATTGTAAATATAGTAAAAGAAACTATTTTTTACAAAAACAAAGTAAAACTGATACTCCCCAAAAGAAAGGATAGCAAAAAGAAAAAGATAGAAATTACAAGACAGAAAATATAAAAATTAAAATAAAATATATTTTGAAAAGTGGAACAGATATAAATTGGTAGAACTCTTCAGTTAGAGGATAGTCAATGGGCTACCTGTACTCAACGAATCTTTAAATTATTCATTGGAGAATGAATAATGAGTAATAATAATGAATAATAATTATTCATTGGATAATGAGTCCAGAACACAGAAGGCTGAATTTCTTGCGTTATTATTCCTGGTGGTTACTGTACTGATGATCTCTGCTCTGTTTGACATAGAGTTCTTCTTTGGGATTCAGTATTAGTGAAAGTACTCCACACAATTAGAATCCATTTAAGGAGTTCCATACCAGTTGCCATAGTCAAATTGTTGAAAGACAAGGAAAAAAGATTCTTGAAAGGCATAAAGTTAAAATCACTCATAGATTTCAGGTAACAAGTAACTTCTCACCTGAAATTTTGGAGGTCAGAAAGCATTGGGAAATGTATTCCATACTGGTTTTCTATGTGTGTAAATTCAGTATTCTGAGCATCATTTTTCTCCCTACCTCCCTCCTTCTTTCTCCCTTCTTCCCTTCCTCCTCTTCCTCCCTTCCTCCTTCTCTCCCTCCTTCTCTCCCTCCCTTCCTCTCTCCATCTCTCTCCTGGTGTCCTCCATCCCCTTTGACTCCTACAGTCGTTTCTTCCCTTCTTCTACAGGCTTCCTGATCTCTGAAGGGTTGGACCCAACCCTGGAGACCTCCAATAGGCTCTGTCTTTTGTCTCCTTATAATACCTTGCTTTGGGTCTTTATACACATTCCCATCTGCTGCCAAAGGATGAATCTCTGATGACAACTGGATACCGCATCAGTTTATGAGTATAACACAATATCAGTAGGAATCATTTCATTGATTTTTTTTCCCAGGTGTGTTTGGTTTTTTCCAGGCCTCTAGGCTATAAGAGGCTGTTTTGAGTGATATGTTTAATGCCTTTATCCTATTTATGTTGTCACATCTATAATGAACTTGAAGAAAAAGGAGGCTACTGCTTGAAGTACTGCTACATTAATTTATGTGACTGATTCTAAGGTAAATTGCTTATTAAGGTTACTAATGTAAGCTTTCAGACCCTTTAGGAATCAATTGTGCTAAAATTAAGTACACATTAGGCTTTCTATCAAAGCCTCTTGCCTCAGTGCTGGGATTAAATACATATATGTATAATCCTCTCTGAAAGTTCTAAGATAAAGTTTTAAATGGTCATCCTATGAGACTCTGGAAGAAATGAACTATAGATCATAATAGAGAAATGATACAATAAGTACATTCAGAAAATAAAAGGGAAAATTAGACCTTCAAAATGAAAAACAGGTGTTAAATAGATCTTACTGAAAATGTTTCAAAGACACTTGTGGAAGTGAAGCAGGAAGGAAGTACACGGATTTCATAACCACTGTGTATAATCTGCACTAGTAAAGGCATGTTCTTGCCTTTTATACAATACCAAAGTGTGAAAGTCTTTTATTATATGTGATAGTTTGAATGAGAATGATGCCCAAATGCTCATGTATTTCAATACTTAATCATCAGTTTGTGGAATTATATGTGAAGGCTTAGGGGGTGTGGCCATGTTAGAGCAGGTATGTCACTGAGGGAGGATTTTGAGGATTCAGAAGCCCATGCAATTCCCAGTTTCCTGTCTTTGCCTTATGGTTGTTGATCAAAATGTGAGCTCCATGCCTACCTGCCTGCTGCTGTACTGCCTGTCATGGTGGCTATGAACACTAACTCTCAGGAATCATGAGCTCCATCAACCACTTTCTTCAATAACTACAGATCTTCAAAAATATTGTTTATATTTCATACTTGATAGTATCAGACCAAGAGGCATACATAACCTTTCATGCCTGTTAAAATAGATATATAATTATTACTATTATTTTCTATTCCCTAACAAAACAAACAGTAATAAAAGGAAAATAAAAACAAAAACAACTCAACATTTCTTTTTGTCAAATATACAATAGGTGCTTATTTGTGTCATATACAATGGTTTTGTATAGCAACACAAGAGAAAATGCCTGTGGGGATTCTAGTATGTGCATGGCATAGATAATTTTAGATAACAACTGCTTTGTATTCTTCAAAGAGTATCTCACCCCTTAAAGACTTTTTCCATTCTATAGCATGGAATAATATGTAGCTGAAAATGAAGGAGATTGTCACTTTTCAATAATTTTCTTCAAAGCTAGAGACTATGGGTAGTAAACAAAACAAAAATGAAACAATTTAAAGTAAACTAGGAAGCATAATGTCTAAATAAGTCCATGTCATTCTTATTTAACCTTGACAGAAGTTCCTCCTTGTGCTTTGAATGTTTGCAAACATTTCCATCTTATTACCATTGAATTCTGTGGGTCTATTTGGAAACCATGGAAACATCTGGAAAAGAAAAGATGCAGGAAGGTAGAGGGCACCTGGAGTGCTAACTTCTGTCAGTAACCAAGTGTTCCTGAGAACATGCCTAGAGAGTCAGCGAGAATTTAGAATGAATGGATTTTTATAGCCTTATATATAATAAACTCACATTTTAAGTGTCTACCCTCAGTGCACTATTTTCAGTGCTTTCTTTTCCCTCTTATTGACCATTTGGCATCTTGGCATTTGTTGGTCTATAGATCAGCTGGTGATTTCCTCTGGCTTTTGTTTCTTTAAGTACATTTTCTATTCACCCCAGTGAAGGACACATGAGCATCCCACACTGACTTCTGTACCTTCTTTCACAGTAGTCAACAGCCCAGGGCTCATCTCTCTGACTTGTTAACTGGGGAAGATCAGATCACTGATCCATTTAGCTCCATGGCCATCTGTCACGGAAGACAGTGCCCCACGGCAAAAAGCTAGCGTGGTTCTGAAATTTGTTTCATGGTGTTTTTCTTTTTTCAAAGATTGCAATACTTGACTGACTCCTGTTCACTGTCTCCTGAGTTTTATTTGGTGTTTTCAGCAGGAAGGAAAGTTTGTCAATCATTCTTCCACTCTTGAAACTTGAAGTCGGTTATTGGCTTTGCGTTGGAAATCGTATGAACACAAATGGGTTCACAATAGTGGTATTTTGGAGACACAGATTTTGGAGCTGTTAAAGTACTACAGAGACTTTTCTAGCCCATTATAAAATCCACGTTCCAACGCCATAATTACATTCATAAAGACAAAGTATACAGGAATCTATTATCTTATCTTTAGGGAAAGTAACCTTAAATCATAAATATCATTAGATCTCTCTACTGGTGCTTAGAGATGTGGCTTGGACAATGAACAAGGGTCTTACTGTCACTGAAACAGAGTTTTATCTAGGAATACCTAGTAAAGTCCCAGCAGTAAGAGGAAAAAAGAAGTTACTGTTTCATCAAATGTTCATCTGTGATTACTAGATTTTATCTATTCTATTGTTACATTATAATTTGTTAATAGTGAAGAAATTGATCTCTCAATTTCACTTTGCAAGAAGTCTATAAAAATAAGCTGACTCTAGCTTTTTCACAATGGAATTTCATAAAGTAGGTTAACCACAAGCTTTGGTGTCATAAAGAGGAAAGGTGACACTGTATGGCAGCCTTAAATTTGCTCCATTCGTTAATAAGAAGTTGGAAAGCAGAGGAGAGTAGAGATTAGTGTATTTAAAAATGAGTGTAGATTTTTTTATTGATTTTATTGAGCTATACATTTTTTCTCTGTTCCCCTCCCTTCATCCTTTCAACCCTATCCCATAGTCTCTATGCTCCCAATTTACTCAGAAGATCTTATCTTTTTCTACTTTCCATGAAGATTAGACCCATGTATGTCTCTCTTAGGGTCATCGTTGTTGTTTAGGTTCTCGGGGATTGTTAATTGTAGGCTGGTTTTCTTTGCTTTATATCTAAAAGCCACCTATGGGTGAGTAATATGATATTTGTCTTTCTGGGTCTGGGTTACCTTACTAAATTCATCCATTTGCCTACAAATTTCAAGATGTTATTTTTTCTACTGTGTAGTACTCCATTGTGTGGATTTTGAAAGAAAACATATTGAGTGAAAATATAATAATTCAGAATATAGGAGGTAAGTAAGGAAAAATCTGTTTAAAATTTTGATAAAAGAGACTATTACAAATGTTTTAAATCTGACTAATAATTCATTTCTATACTTAAAAGAAAGATTCATTACAAAATGTAAATCATAAAAAGTCATTAATTTAACCAAACATTTTCTACCATTATGAGGTTAAATAACAATGATTTAGCAAAATTTTAGAATTCTTCTCTTTGAAATTTGTTGCCAAAATCTTTTACATTTTGATATAAGTGGATTGTGTTAGTTTCTTGGCAGTCAAGAGTACATAGAAATATATGCATACTATCATATTAGAACATATTAGGTAAAAGTACCTAAACAGACCTATAAGAGATTTAGTGATATGAAAGACATTTTCTAAATTTAAAACGTGCTAGATGTAATTGTTAGTCACAGTATTGAGATCCTTATATTTCAAGGTTAATTTGAATAAAAAACCATAAGTGTTTCCACGTAGACTGAGATGTAGCTATGTAAATTTTATTTCTGTGAATCATTCAATGAAAGAGATCCCAGGATGTAGAACTGAATGAAAAGACAGGAATAGTCTTATGCTCTCACCTCCCAGTCACATTGCAAAAAGCTGGGTGCCCTCAGACAACCTCCTCCAAATCTCACCTACTTTGCAGGCCACTGTGTCAAAAGTCATCCCTTCAGGTTTTCTCACCCCTATGGATTTGGAACTCTCTTCTAAAGCCCTATTCTTGCACCACTGAAAGGGAACTTTAACTTTTTCTTTTGTATTTCCAAGACTCAGTGCATTACTCCTCATGTCCAGAGCAGTGGCATGGGTAAAGAAATGTAAAACGTATAGTTCCATCAGCCTTTTTTATATGTGGCTGTGAATACAAAAGCTGAGCAATGGTTCTTTTCTTGTGCCCATTCTCTTCTGAAGAATAGATAAGCTTAGGGCTATGCTTTTGTGTGGAAAGGCATGGACTGATCATCTCAAGGCTATGTTTTTCTAGAAAAGGGCTTGATCTTTCCCTTGTGGCACGCTCCATGTATTCATTTCCTACTTATACTATTCTTCTCAATGCAAACTCCAAAAATGTATTTATATGTTTATATTTCTTCCTGGCTGAATATAACCCTGGGGTTACATCCATGCATGCTAGGCATATGTTCTGTTAAGGAACTATGTTCTCCAACCATTATTATGCTGTTGAGTACAACTCAAATGAAGAATATATGGTCTGCACAGAGGTGAAGTAGAGCAGGCTTTACGGCTTTAGATCACTTCAGCAGGCCCAGACTAGGTAAAAGTTCATTACAAGTTCACACTGAGAACCGAATTTGCATACTCACTGACAATGAACTATGGCTTGCCTGTCTTTATCTTGTGAGCACTTCTCTTCCAGGAGTCTTGCCTGGAGGCTTAACTTAATAACACATGTAGAACTTGTACCAGTTAATGACAGGCAACTGTTAAACAGTAGGAGAGATGTAAGATTTAGTCTTTCATTTAACAAATCAGTCCACAATGAGAGTAAACACAGTCATTTCAGAGAATGCTCAATCTTTTGGAAGCTAATTAGTCACCTTCTTTCTTATAAGTATGCCTACCTCTTTACAGGTAGATGTCTCATAAAGAAAAAAATAAAATGAACACTTGTTCTGAAGATTTGCTTTGAATACTGACATGATCCATTTAATACTTTTTGAATGTGACTAAGATTGTTCCATCGTAGAGACTTCTGATACTAAAATATTCCTGACATTTTGGTTCAACTTACTCTCAGTGCCTCTAGGCTAGACATTGCCTGGATAAAAGTCCCTGCTGACTTAGTTGATTAAATCTTGCTTGAGTCTATGTCTTAGTCTTTATACTGAAGCTCAGTTAGCCTACAAGACCACTGTACTCCTACCTAGCCAAGTTTTGTGGTAAGCCCCTTAGCACTGACAGCTTCAGTGATGAGAAAGACATGGAGTATGCCACATTACTTCTTTTTTTTCTTTTTTTATTTATTTATTAAAGATTTCTGTCTCTTCCCCACCGCCGCCTCCCCTTTCCCTCCCCCTCCCCCAATCAAGTCCCCCTCCCTCATCAGCCCAAAGAGCAATCAGGGTTCCCTGCCCTGTGGGAAGTCCAAGGACCACCCACCTCCATCCAGGTCTAGTAAGGTGAGCATCCAAACTGCCTAGGCTCCCACAAAGCCAATACGTGCAGTAGGATCAAAAACCCATTGCCATTGTTCTTGAGGTCTCAGTAGTCCTCATTGTTCGCTATGTTCAGCGAGTCCGGTTTTATCCTAGGATTTTTCAGACCCAGGCCAGCTGGCCTTGGTGAGTTCCAGATAGAACATCCCCATTGTCTCTGTGTGTGGGTGTATCCCTCGCGGTTCTGAGTTCCTTGCTCGTGCTCTCTCTCCTTCTGCTCCTGATTTGGACCTTGAGATTTCAGTCCAGTGCTCCAATGTGGGTCTCTGTCTCCTTTCATCGCCTGATGAAGGTTAATATTCAGGAGGATGCCTATATGTTTTTCTTTGGGTTCTCCTTCTTATTTAGCTTCTCTAAGAACCCGAATTATAGGCTCAATGTCCTAAGAATAATAGGAATACTTCTTTACTGTCTGTTTTTTCTGCTCCCTAACAGTACTGCCAACGTATCCGGTAAGTTTCTTTTCTTACAACTTCCAAATTCCCTCTCAGAAAGAAAAGACGACAACAACAACAATGCTAGGTGATTATCTGGGCAAAGTAAGGGATTCTTTTTAAATTTACTACTATAGTTAAGCTCTAAACTTTACTCCTCAATATCACATTGGAATTCTATCCCAAATTAAGGAAGTTGTCTGAAAAATTTGGTAAAAATACATCTGACTCCCAACACACAATTGTTCACCTAACTAACATTCAAAATAACCCTGCTCATATATTCCAATGGAAATCTGGTTTGGGGTCTAAATATCAGACTCAGGAAGGAGTTCTGAACATAAGCTTTTGCATGGAGATGAGCACACGATAGCTTACTGTTCTCTCCTGACTAATCTCAGAATTATCCAAAGCCACTCTGAATTAAAGCTGCCACAATAACAAGGATTGGATAAAGGTGCTGTACTTTTTATGCTGAATGCCAATTACCATCACAATTGGCCTTCTTCTAGAGCCACCCAGCTCTTTATTATTCACCGGTCAGATAAGAAAACAACATTTAATTTTTAGAACTACGGTAGGTACCACAGGTAAGAATTAGTTTATATTTCTCCCCTGTATTCATGGTAATAATTTACAAAGTCAAACTTCCAACTTTTTCAGCCTCATATTGATTGAACAAATCATGTTCTACTTTATAAATATTATAGTGATGTATGAATATTAATGTGTTTAAATTTTATTTTCACTTAGAAAAACAAGCCTGAGAACGATTTCACACAGTGTAACACATTGTTGTGTTAGTCCTGCCGTCTATGTTTTTTTTTAAGTAGCCACTAAACTCATCTATACATTTAGAAATACAACTTTCCTCTTTGTCTCTAAATCTTTTGTGTATGGTATTTTAATTTCATTCAGTACAATATCCCTTCTAGTTTTTGGTGACATGTCTTCTTAACCACAAATTATTTGGCAGTGATTTGCTACACTGTAAGAATTTGGAATTGTTGCCTCTATCACATTTTAATTTACAGTTTGATCTGACTGTGGAGACTGAGTTTCAAAGGGAATTCTCCGGGACTGTGAGTACAGATTAGTCTATCTTTGATGATGCTCTTTTCCTGAGTTCTCCATCCTTGTTGACTTTCAGTTCAGTTCTTCTGTTAATTGCTGAGAAATACCCTGAAATCATCAAATTCATTGTGGAATTATTGGTTCATTTTTGATTCTGTAGACTCTGTGGATTAGTATATTTAATATAACTATGTCATTTTTGTGGATGATGATTTATCATCACCAAATACTCTTTTTTTCCAGGAATTTTTATTCTAATATCTATTTTTTTTTCAGATATTTTCACAATACATATTTTTCTGTATTTTACCTTGTCTATAATGATTTGGTAGTTAAGAGCAAAAGAATAGAAAAAAGCATATTATGGAAGCAAGATATTACAAGGCAAAGGTGTCACACACATTATGTGGCTTAATTTTTTCCCATTTTGCTTATTCATTTATTCAGTTACTATATGTGCACTTTACATAATCTTTACATGTCAAGGTATATAAGGTTATTTTTTTGTGTCTGCTTCTCTATGCTTATTTTTAATTCTTAGGCTTCTCTTCTGCTAAAATGTTTAAAGAGGAAGTTAACTGGTTTATCAGATGCATTTGATAGTACCTATTTGTGCAGAATTTTAGTGCTCATCTTAAGCAGTGCATTTAGATAGTTGTTATAATAAACTGGTATTATCCTCAAGGAAGTATGTAAACTGTAGAAGTTTTATTTTCTCCTATCTTTAACTCTTAAACCATACTGATTCTCACTGTTCATTATGTCTGCATTCAGGCCAGCTCCCAGTGTTATAATATTTGCTTCTTGTATTAAACATCAATTTAAAAAGTAAGAGAAGAATTAAATCAATTATACTTTTTGTTGACCTTTTCTCATGGTTCAGGAGCCCTTTCTTTGCTATTCCTTTTTGTTTTAGAAAACTTGCTTTATTCATTATTTTATGGTGATGTTATCCTTCATCATCTCACAATATTCACTATTCCTGAAGGATATTTTTGCTAGTTACATTGTTGGTCATTGGCAAATCTTTTCTTTAAGTAATTGAAAAACAAGATGCCACATTGTTTCTGCTGAGAAACTTGTGCTTATTGGAATTATTTCTCTATGGAGCTAAATTATCTATCTTGTTTTCATTTGTTTTTTTGGTGTGTGTGTGTGTGTTTGTTAGTTTATCTTTAGAAATCTTAGGGTTTCTGCATCCTTACTTGGCTTTGGAATCTTTAATACTGGGTTTGGATACTGATTACAATTGGGGTCATAGTTTTCACTGGTCTTATACGAATACTTGGAGATCCATTTACTAGAAAAGGGAGAGTACTTTGGCTCTCTGTGGGCAGTAGTGGGGACCCTGGGTACCCTCATTGCCATTTGGTGGTAACAGAAGTCTAATACTGCCTTTTATTCTGACACCACCTAATTGAAGTATAGGCAGACATGGATACCTAAACATCCAATTTAGGAAACTGAAATCATGTCTGGCTCACCTTCCTGTCTTTCTTCACCCTGATGTTTCAGGAATTATTTTTAAATAAAAATTACATTTAATAGCATATGTTTCTAGAAATGAGAAGCACATGAATTTAAGTATTAGCTGAATTTAGTGGTGTCCTTCAGAATTCCAATACTTGGGAGTCTGATGTCGACCATCACAGGTTTGAGATTATCCTAGGCTACAAAGTGAACCCTTGACAAATACTAACTCACAGTGATACATCTTTTCATACAATGGTGTTAACCAATTATGTTTCTTAATACATTCTCTAAAAGTAGGATTTTTTTTCATCATCACACACAAGACAAGTGTTGGAAAATAGAGATACTGAAATGAATGTGAATTATCCAAAAAATTATTTCTATTTCCCTGCATGCTGTTTTCTCTAGAAAGTGTCCAATATTACCTCCAGCAATATTCTTTCTCTTTTATTTAACACCTTAAGCACATCTGAGGCCTAGAGGCCATCCACATCCATCATTTTGCTTTTTTCTCTGAATGTGCTTCTAATTTGATGGATTCTTTGATTATAAAAATTATCCCGAGGAGTCATGTGCCAATGAGCAGCATTTAGTGTAACATGTGTTCATTCATGTATTTACTCATAAGCAGCATAATTTGTTCCATAACTGCTACTTTGCACTACAGTTGATTTTGCTACACATGGAGAAAGCAGATGCATTTCCTCAGGCGATGTCTTATTTTTATGAAATTTCCAAGGATAAGTAACATATCTGACATATTTTGCATAGATACATACTTTCATAGGTTAATACCATAGTTATTTAGTGATATTTTACAAATGCTTATAATTATTTCAGAATAATTTAAATTGATATTTTCAGTTATATAATTGCTGGAATATTACTGTGCAGCTTTTCTAGTGCAACAATATAAAATTAATGCCAGAAGCCTTATATGAGATGACTTGTATAAATTGTTACAAACCATTTCAGTAATACTTGAATCTGTTTTTACTGTATAGGTAGAGAAATCATAGTATAGATGAAAGCAATAACTAAAGAATAAAGATCTAATTTCATTTCTTTTTTGATGTGTTTTTTAACATATTTTGGAACTATTCATATATGAGTACTTTTTGCACCATTCCACATTATGCTCTCCCCATCCATTTCTACTACTTCCCTCCCACTTTTTAACTTCTTGACTTCTTCTTCTTTGAATATTGTGTGTGTGTATGTGTGTGTGTGTGTGTGTGTGTGTGTGTGTACGTGCACATGTGTGTCCTACTAAATGCATTAAGTATTGCTCATATGTACATGAGTTTAGAGATTACCAATTGGGATTGGATAATCTATCACATAGTGTATTTCTGGAGATTTATTTTTCCTTTTTTGATGTCATTAATTTCCAATAAATTGTTATCTACATGTGAGGCATGCTGAATTTCCTCCACTTCCTCTAGGATATAAATAGGTGTTATTGAGATTTCATAGTTGCATCTCCTGTCACATATATTCTGTACAATTTTATAACTACTTTCTTTTGGCTTTTATAAGTCTTTCTTTCATCTCCTTCTCCCTGAGCTTTGTGAATAGGGGTTATATTCTAGATCTATCAGTTGTTCCTTACATTTTGCACAGTTCTTTGATGGTCTCTATATGCTGCAAAAAAGTAGCATCTTTTGTATCATAAGGACCTGCTTGTTGGGGTTTCTATCCTGCCCAGTTCCCAAAGCCATTTGTCCCAAAGAAATCACACAGAGAGTATACATTAGTTATAAATTGATTGGCCTATTAGCTCAGGCTTCTTATTAACTCTTATAATTTATATTAGCCCATTATTTTAGTATATGTTAGGCACATGGCTCTGTACCTTTTTCAGCGGGGCAGGTCACATCTTCCTTCTTCAGTTTCTGGACAAGACTGGGGAGGAATGGGCTTCCTCCTTCCCAGAATTCTCCTGTTCTCATTGCCCCACTTCTACTTCCTGTCTGGTTGTCTCACTTATTCTGTTGTCTGGGTTTCTGTCCTGCCTGGGTTTTGTCCTCCACCAGGTCCCACAGCCATTTAGCCCCAAAGAAATCACATAGAGGTCTATATTAATGATAAACTGATTGGCCCATTAGCTCAGGCTTCCTATTAACTCTTATAACTTATAAACGCATTATTCTTATCTCTGTTAGCCACATGGCTTGGTATCTTTTTCAGTGGGGCAGGTCACATTTTCCTTTTTCGGTATCTGGGCAGGACTGCACTTCCTTCTTCCCAGAATTCTCCTGTTCTCATTGACCTGCCTCTAATTCCTGTCTGGTTGTCAGGCCTACACTTCCTTCCTGGCTACTGGCCAATCAGCGTTTATTTAAAACATAATTGACAGAATATAGACAATTGTCCCGCACCACTTCCCCCTCTTTAAAAAAAAAAGACCATCCATAGTCCATTTTTTGGGAATGTGGGCATAGTTTTCCAGGCTACTTCCTGCTGGTTGGGGGTACAGATAATCTTATGGTGATCTAAAGAAATTTTAGAAGTATGATCAAGTCCTGATTGGAGTATCCTGTGAGTCTTGATTATCTCAGGCAGTAGTCTTGAATCTGTTCAGGATGTAGAACACAGATATCCAGGCCATCTGTTCCTACCAGAGATTTTTCAGGTGGTCTTCCTTGATCAAACCTGATTTTTGTTAAGTCAGAATGAATCCACAGCCTCTCATTTCCTATGAAAACAAAAGCAAAATCTCTTCTCCAAAGTAACATACCTTTTGACATCAACTTTGAAGTCAAGGTATTTTCAAAATACCTATCTTGGATTAATTCAGCAGCATTTATAAGCAAATATCTTTTAGCAGCTGTTGCTCCTTCCTCAGCATTCAAACAACTCAAGGAGAGTATAATAACATACAGTATCCAGATTCTCTGTATTTTCTATCTTTTTGTGGCTTTACTTTAACCTCTATTTCTTTTATTTTTACTTTTACTTTTTGAGACAGGTTCTCTGTATATCTTTAGCTGTCCTGGAACTCACTCTGTAGACAAGGCTGTCTTTGAACTCACAGAGATACACCTGCCTCTGCCTGCCAAGTGCTAGGATTAAAGGTGTGTGCCACGACACCTTGAATTCACAGAGATTTGTCTGCCTTTGTCTCCCAAGCTTTGGGATTAAAAGTGTGTGCCACAACACCCAACTTTTTCAGAGGGGCAGTCATATTATTTGGTGAAGTATGAGAGCTACACTTACTATAGCTATAAGGATAAATGTTTAAAATATAGTTTTTTAAGAATATACTGTTTTAGGAATATGACAATAATAGGTTCTCCTTTAGAGTCCATGACCTTATTAGCAACAAGTAGTTGGTTAGGTCTTCAGGATCAGGAGTGAATTCTCTGTTGAACTGACACATCTTTAGGGGCAATGAAGTGGCTGTTGGTTCCTTCTAATATATAAGTACTTGTGTATATCTTTCCACATGGGCAATTTGACTAACACCTTTAAATGCTATGAGAAACAGTTGCTAGGGAAGCAGATTCTTAGACACTTGTAGCTTGTTAATCCAAGTCCTGTGTCTGAAGTGTGTGAAAATTTCATCAGTAAGGTTTTACCTCAAGCTTTCAAAAGCAACCAATGGCAATGGTGTATGGTATGTTGTAGGTGGAGTCTTTTGAGGTCTTCTAGTAATAACCTGAAGGAAGGTTTTTCCATGTCTGACATTGACTTTTTTGTTGTTGTTGTTGTTATTCTGAGACTTTTAGGATGACTATTACCACCCTCAATGGCATAACTTGATGGAGGAAGGTCATTGGTTAAAAAATAAGGAAACTGCTTGGCCCTCATAGGTTAGAACATAGGTAGGTGGAGTAAACAGAAAAGAATGCTGGGAGGAAGAGGAAGTGAGGTAAGACACCTCAGACAGACACCTTGCAGCTCATCACCAGGGCAGACGCGATGAAGCTCCGACCCAGGATGGACATAGGCTAGAATATTCCTGGTAAGCACACCTTGGGGTGCTACACACATTAATAGAAATGAGCCAAGCAGTGTTTAAAAGAATACAGTTTCTGTGTAATTATTTCGGATAAAGCTAGCCATGCGGGAGCCAGGGCGGCCGGAAAGCAGCCCTACAGCTCCTTCAACAATAACTTCAATTAAATTAATTATATATATACAGACCAACAGAAAATATAAGTGTGCATAATATGCATATTTTAAAGTATGCATAAAATAATAATAATATGATTCCTAGTGTCTTTTTCAACTATCCAATCAGTCATAAGAGGAGACTCTATAGTTCTAAGATCCTACATTAAAAAAAAAACAACAGAGTAAATGGTTTAAAGATGAAACTATAGTATTTGGATAAACAAGAACAAACCAAACTCAAATCTAGTAAATGTCATAAAGTATTATGAGTTAAAAGAGAAATTAATAAAATATAAACAACCATAAATAAAACCAAGAATCAACAGTTCTAAGAACTCTTCTTTGAGAGATACACAAGATAAATGGACACTTGGCTCCAATAATCAAACAAATAAAAAAGAAAAATGGAGGAAAAGTAAGAAAGAGAAGATCCACATTAAGAGAATCAGAAAAAGAAAGGGAAACATTGCAATAGATACTGAAGAATTTAAGAATATTATAAACTAAACTTAAAAATCTATACTTTGCTAAATTTGAAATCTAAAAGAAATAAACAATTTTTTAGATTCAAACAAATCTTCATAGTTAACCCTAAAAGAGTTGAACAATCTAGGCAGATTAATAAAAAAAAGAGAGATTGAAACAGTACAAAAGCCTTCCTATTAAAAGAAAAGCTAGTCCCAGACAAATAAACATTACAATTCTTCCTGACTCTTAAAAAGTATCAATAATCAGTAATTATTGTTATTTTTAAAAATATAAAAAGAAATACTCAAAACCTCCTCCTAAAAAAACGAGTATTACTCTGATAGCAAAACCAGTTAAAGACAAAAATGAGAAATAAAACACTAAGTTAATATTACTAATTAACAAAGATGGAAAAATTCTCAATGAAATAGTTGTAAGTACAATATAGGATTATATTTAAAAAAATCTATTTTTAGATTTTTAAGAATTCTCCACACTGATTTCCAGTGTCTACACCAGTTTTCTACCCCACCCACAGTGAACAAGGGTTTCTTCTTTACATTCTCTCCAGCATTTGCTGTTCCTTGTTCCATTGGTCTTTGCTATTTCGACTGGTTAAGAATACAGAGCCAGTAATAACTATAGAAACCAGGAAAGTATAACAAAACCTTTGCCAGAACTGGGTTAGGGAATGTTTTAGTTAGGATTGCTATTGCTATGATGAAACACCATGACCAAGGAAACCTAAGGAGGAAAGGATTTATTCAACTTTTATTTCCACAGTACTGTTAATCATTGAAAGGAGCCAGGACAAGAATGCCACAGACCAAAATCTAGAGGCAAGAGCTGATGTAGAAGCCAAGGAGTGGTGCTGCTTATTGGTTTGCTCAACTTGTTTTCTTATAGAACCTAGGATTACTAGCCCAGAGATATCACCATCTACAATGACCGGGTCTTCCCCTATCAAACCTTAATTAAGAAAATGTCCTTCAAGATGGCCTATATCTCAGTATTAGGGAGACTTTTACTTAATTTGGATTTCCTCATTTCAAAAGCCTTTAGCTTATGCCAAGTTGACATAAAACTCTCAGCACAGGGAAAAATAGTAAGAGGAATATCAGGGTACATGTAATCTGATCAGGGAAATAAAAAACTTGTATTACCTTTAGGGAGAGGAAGAAAGAAAAGTGTAGAATAATGAGGGAGTGGGTAAAAAAGAATGTGGAGATTACAAGTAATTTGGTAGGGAAAATTGGAAAAGGAACATTCTTTATGGACAAGAATGGAGGTAAATACAGAAGGTAGGAGGAGGAAAAGAGTAATAGAAGGATACAAATGATCTGATACAGAAAATGTAAAAAGGGTAGCTCCTTAGCTAAGGGAGGTGGCTAAATAAAGAAGAAAGGAGGTAGATAAATTGGCAATAAATATGCCAAAAAACATAAGGAATTGTATAAAAACAAACACAAATAAACAATCCAAAAAGTGACACACATAATTTAGTGTATAAATATAGATATATAGTTTTTATAAACTTCACGTCTAGGCTGATAGTGCTAGCTCCAAGAGCCAAGAATACCTAACATAAACTCTATTACCAAACAAGAGAAACCCTATTTTGAATTATTTGCCAGGTTCTCCAGGAGACTCCCAAAATATACAGTCCACTGCTATTGCCCTTTGTTACCCCGGAGGTGGAAAATAAGTATATATTATTGAAGATACCATGTACTTCAGAGACAACACCTGTATATCCCTGATCTGGAACTGACCTGAATGTCTCCTACCTGAGAGATCCCTTTCAAGGTACAATAAGAGATTCCTAAGGAGGGAGGCAACCAACTAGGAAGCCTACAAGCCACATTAAGGCCATCAGCGTGGCATGATAAGCCTACAGGCACAGAAAGGACACAGATATTTTGGAGGTAAACAAAGTTTTCTAATTAGACTTAAGAGTCACTCAAATAGAGGAATACCTTTCCTGGTATTAGAAATGAGGCTACCCACTCAGTTCTAATGAAATCATGGGTATTAGAGGAGAATCTACAACCACAAATATACTAACCCAGTATAGTCCCTATCAACAATCTATAAATGTTTTTATGCTCAACGAGAAGCATAGTCTTCATGCACCATCAAGGAAACTTTTTTTTTGAAACAGAAGACCACTACAGAAAACCAATTAAAATCTAATTAAACTGCAGCGTTGTAGAATCCAGTGCCACTGGATCTTTCTACAAAGTACTTCCACGCCCAAAGCCCAGGAAACATTGCAGAATTGGGCACAGAAATATTATAAAGGGAGATAAGGGTTTTTGCTGTGAGACTGTGGTTCCTACTAACAACAGAAGCTACACACATAAAGTGTCAACATTGTTCATATGTGAGTTAAACAGGGAAGACACAAAACATGCCAGATTGGATAGGATAAATCCCACAAGGATTCCTTCCTGAAAACAAGCAAACAACAAACAAAAACAAAACAAAACAAAACAAAAAAAAAAACAAAAACCAGACAACTGAGTAAACTTGGAAGAGGGAGATGTGGTCTGACCCAGTGGTTAGTATGACTCCTGACACCAATGCACACACTGACTGTGTTGAATGTATCCAGTGGATATAAAAAGAAAAACAAAAGAACGCATTAAGTTAAGAATTTATAGTGAGGGGAAGATGGAGGAGGAAGTAGTGTAAAGAACTCATCATGATTGTGGAAAAAGCACACTGCATGTACATACAAAGTTCTAAAACACATCACTCAAGATTCTTTTCAAATCTTGAGGACCATAAACTGCAATGTTTACCACTATGTCAAGTAGAAACTTGAAAATTGGGATGAGTATGAATTATTTTAGAGTATAAAGCTCCTGATTGAATCTACATCAAACTCCTGCAAAATCTGAGAACAGAATAAGAGAGAATATATAATGCTCATTACAGTTTAAGTAGAGGATTTTTTAATGAATAGAGATAAGCTTGAGAATGAAGTATAAAATTTTGATAAAAGCATATAATGGACTACTCATAACATCACATACATATAGAATATATGACAATGAGAGCCTGAGATGAAGAAAAAAATCCCTAAACCCTAAAATTGGAGAAAATAAAAGTGTTACTTTATAAATATAGAAAATAGTATGTTTAGAGTGACATATAAGGACTCCTTCTTTATCTAAAATATAAACAGTCTCAACGTGGTATGAACAAAACTATTTGAAAGTGTTGACAGTATTGCTACTAAGAGTTATTGTCTAGGGAAATACAAAATAAGCTAATTAATTATGAAATAAGTGACAAAATAGTAAAATAATTTTCTAAAATATTTTCTTTGAAATTGTTCTATGGACCAAAAATAAAAATAAAGTAAGAATATTTATGTTCATCTAGAGATTAAAACAGTTTTTCTCCAAACATAGGCAAAATTAGAGTTTCTGTAAGTATAAATAACATGTATTTCAACAAGTCTTTCTTCATGATATTTTGTAGATATTAAAGAAACCTATATTAGCTCTATTTTAAAGATTTTAAATCAATAAGTATTTGACTTTAAATACTCATTTTAGGGTTCTCCGTTTTACCTAGCTTCTCTGTGGTTGTGAATTTTAGCCTGGTTATCATTTACTTTATGTTTAATATCCATGTATGAGTGAGTATACATTTGTCTTTCTAGGTCAGGGTTACTTCACTCTGAATGTTCTTTTCTAGTTCTGGACTGACAGCTGGAAAGCCTGCTTCGGACCTACTCAAGTCCTCTGAATTTGGGTGACAGTTATGTGGCTTGATCTGTTGGGGTGGAAACTAGCCATGGGACCAGGACCTATCCTGGGTACATGAACTGGCTTTTTGGAGCCCATTCCCTATGGTGGGAAACATTGCTCAGTCTTAATACAGGGGAAAGGGACTTGGTCCTACCTCCATTATGTATACCAGACTTTGTTGACTTTCTCAAGGGAAGCCTTACCTCCTCTGACCAGAGGGTGGGGGTTTGGGAGAGGGAGGTGGGGAATGGGAGAAGGGGAGCAAGGGGAACTGGGGATAGAATGTAAAATCAAAACTTTTTAAATGAAAAATACTTGTTTTAAATAAGTTCTGAATTTGAGGAAGTCCTACAAAAATTATTTTTACCTTTGGATAGAAAACGTATCTCCCAGATATCCTTTCTCTACCTAATCTGTACTATTAGGTATGAATAAGATCTATTAATTTTCCTTCAGTCACAGCAATAAGGGACCTTATTGAATAAGGAGTTAGTTTAGGCGGTCGCTGTGCGGAGCGGGCACGCGCGGACCCTGCACCGGCCGCGGAGCCGCTATGGGCCCGCCAGGCCCCTGGCGCGGCGCGGCGCAAGCACCGGCTCAGAGCCAGGATTGAACCTCCAAGATGGATGATCAGGATCCTGGGGGCATTAGCCCCCTTCAGCAAATGGTGGCCTCAGGAGCTGGGGCTGTGGTCACGTCCCTCTTCATGACACCCCTGGATGTGGTGAAGGTCCGCCTTCAGTCTCAGAGGCCTTCAGTAGCCAGTGAATTGACACCTCCTTCCAGATTCTGGAGTCTCTCTTACACCAAATCACCCTCTACTCTACAATCCCCAGGGAAGTGTCTCCTCTACTGCAACGGTGTCCTGGAGCCCCTGTACCTGTGCCCCAACGGCCCTCGCTGTGCCACCTGGTTTCAGGATCCGACCCGATTCACTGGCACCTTGGATGCCTTTGTGAAGATCGTGAGGCATGAGGGCACTAGGACCCTGTGGAGTGGCCTCCCAGCCACCCTGGTGATGACTGTGCCAGCTACTGCCGTCTACTTCACTGCCTATGACCAACTTAAGGCTTTCCTATGTGGTCAGTCCTTGACCTCTGACCTCTACGCACCCATGGTGGCTGGTGCCCTCGCCCGCATGGGCACTGTGACAGTGATCAGCCCCTTGGAGCTTGTGCGGACCAAGCTACAGGCTCAGCACGTGTCATACCGGGAACTGGCTACCTGTGTTCAAGCTTCGGTGGCCCAGGGGGGCTGGCGCTCACTGTGGCTGGGCTGGGGTCCCACAGCCCTTCGAGATGTGCCCTTCTCAGCTCTGTACTGGTTCAACTACGAGCTGGTGAAGAGCTGGCTGAACGGGCTAAGACCAAAGGACCAGACATCCGTGGGCGTCAGCTTTGTGGCTGGTGGCATCTCAGGAATGGTGGCTGCCACCCTCACTCTACCCTTTGACGTGGTGAAGACCCAGCGGCAGATCGCACTGGGAGCAGTGGAGGCCATGAGAGTGAAGCCCCCAAGAGTTGATTCCACCTGGCTCCTGCTTGGAAGAATCCAAGCTGAATCGGGCACCAGGGGACTCTTTGCAGGTTTCCTCCCAAGGATCATCAAGGCCGCTCCCTCCTGTGCCATCATGATCAGCACGTACGAGTTTGGCAAAAGCTTCTTCCAGAGGCTCAACCAGGAACAGCCTCTGGGCCACTGAAAGGCGAGGAACAACCAGCTCTTGCATGGGTGGGGACAGGAGACTGAGCCAAGTGCCTTCCCTCCCAACCCAGTCATCCAGCACCCCACATTCGACTCCTGCTGTTCCCCTTCCCACAGTCAGCATTCGTCCACTTCCCAGTTGAAGACCAAATCTGACAGCTGCCCCTTTCAGTGTATCTTCTTGATGTTTGTTGTAGCTTGGCCCTGGATAATCAGGCTCTCCGGGCCAGGCAGCCTTGTTTATGCCCTGTCTAAAGAAGATGACCTTCTGTGAAAAAAAAAAAAAAAAGGAGTTAGTTTACCATCTGCTTGTTATATGATTTAAATGTGCATGTACACATATATTTAAATTAAAAATTAGAGGTATATTTCTCAACACCATATGTATTACTTACAAGTGGTTACCATGGATTTAAAATGTGCCTTATCAAAATTTTTATAACATATAATATTGAAATATCTCATAAATATTTTCTCAGCAATTCTTTATTGAAATGAATTGTAACAAGCAATAAAAAAATAAATGTTTGCTTTTCTAAATATTTTCAGAGAAACTTTTCTTTCTCTACAAACTACATTTTAAAGCATATTAAAGTCTATTCCAAAATGTGTGAATTAAACATACTTGTTTTCTAATTAGAAAAATGCTCTCCTTGAGTATTAAGTCTCTGAAGTCTTAAGCAGCAGATTGTCATGAGGCATCTGTGAAACCATTAGGGAGTGGGAACATCCTAATGTTTACCTCCCCACTTACCCTTTCTTTTCTCAAAAGTACAAACAACAAAAAGAGAATCTATTAAGTGTCTAATTGATTCATTTTCCAAACTATGCGAATACTTTTTGCCTAATTGTTTTGTTTTGTTACTGCTCCTGAATTGTTGGCTTTAAAACTAGACAAAAAGATTAAGCATTAAGCCATCATTCTCACTTCAAAATGTAAATATTATATCCATGTTCATTGCTGCTTTATTCACAATAGACAGGGAAAGAAACTAGCATAGATGACCATCAACTAATGAATTGATAATAAGGTTGGAATACATTACACTAAAATTTTATCCTACCTACTGTAAAGAAAATCAAATCTGCAAAATTTACTGGAAAGTATGCTGAGTTCAGTATGTAAGCTCCAAATAGATAAACATTTTATGGCCTCTCCCTTTTATGGATCAGAGCTTCAAATTCTTAGGCTAGTACGTTTAATTCGGAATACCTTTAGAAGCCAGGAAGTTAGAAGGCTATTAAAAGAGGCCATTAGAAAGGATGGAAAAAGAATCCTTGTTGAAGAAGGGATAGTAACAATATGTAAAACAGTAGAAGTAAGAAGGAGGTGAATACTGGTGGTAAAATTTTGAATATAGACACAGATGGGTCAGTAGGGTAAAAAAAGGTGAGTGAGAAAGAATAGCTAAAAATAAGAATCGAGAATATTTACTATAGAAACCTATTATTATATAAGTCTATTAAAGTATGATTTTAGTGATAGTTTTAGATTCTTAGCTGGAGTCCTCCTTGTGGGTTCCTGGGAATTTCCCTAGTGCCTGGTTTCTTGCTAACTCCATAATGGCTCCATCTATCAAAATGTCTCTTTATTGCTCTCCTTCTCTGTTCTTCCCCTAGCTTTGTCATACCCTTCCCTTAGCCCTCACTCCTTTCCTTCCATCATTCCCTCTGCTCCCCAAGCTCCCAATTTACTTGGGAGATCTTGTCTATTTCCCCTGTCCAGGGAGATCTATGTATGTTTCTCTTAGGGTTTTCCTTGTTTCTTAGCTTTTCTGGGGTTATGGACTGTCATGTGGTTATCCTTTTCTTTACATCTAATATCCACATAAGAGTGAGTACACACTGTGTTTGTCTTTCTAGGTCAGGGTTATCTCACTCAGGGTGATTTTTTTCTAGTTCTATCCATTTGCCTACAAATTTCAAATTGTCATTGTTTTTTTATTGCTGAGTAGTTCTCCATTAAGTAAATGTACAACATTTTCTTAATCCACTCTTAAGTTGAGGGGTATCTAGGTGGTTTCAGGTTCTGGTTATCATAAAGAATGCTGTTATTAACACATTTCCTTGTGGTATGAGTGTACATTTTTGGTATATGCCCAAGAGTGGTATTATTGGATCTTGAGATAGACTGATTCTCTGTTTTCTGAGAAACAGCCATACTGATTTCCAAAGTAGCTGTACAACTTTCTACTACCAACAGCAATAGAAAAGTGTTCCCCTTTCTACATATCATCTCCAGCATAAGCTGCCATCAGTGTTTTTGATCTTAGCCATTCTGACAGGTGTAAGATAGTATCTCAGAGTTGTTTTGATTTGAATTTTACTGATGGATAAGGATGTTGAACAATCCTTAAGTATCTTTTGATTTAACTTGAGATTCTCCTGTTGATAATTTTCTGTTTATATCTCTGTCCCGTTTTTAATTGGATTATTTGATATTTTGATGTCTAGTTTCTTGAGTTCTTTGTATATTTTGGAGATCAGTCCACCATCAGATGTGGGTTCGTGAAGATCTTTTCCCATTTTGTAGGCTGCCATTGTTGACATCATCTTTTGCCTTATAAAGTATACAAAGAACTGCTACAGGTGTTATCATCAGAAAGTGGTTTACAGTGCCAATGTGCTCAAGGTTTTCTCTTTTATGAGTTTCATTGCGATCTTTGATCCATTTGTATTTGAATTTTGTGCATGGTGATTGATATGCCCAACAGAACTAGATAGTAACATCCGATTGCTAAAGACATCACACTCTGGTCATAAGACAGAAATATACAACTGGAACTGACCTGGTAGTTTTTTTTTTCTTATTGGTTAAGTTTTATAGTCTCAGAATGTACTCTGTAGGCTGATGGGTGACAAAACTGCAACAATTCATGGAGGAGGGAACAATGGTAGGAAAAGATAGATGTACATTTGCAGAACTCATTTGATATATAAGACATTGTTGCCACTGAAAGAGAGAACCTGACTCCTGACAGTGGTCCTCTGACTTTCCTGACATATGATATAGTATGCATGTGATCTCTCTCTCTCTCTCTCTCTCTCTCACACACACACACACACACACACACACACATACGGTGATAATTTTTTGTGCTCTAACAAATAAATCTTGACTGAAGTTCAGAGGGTGTAACTAGCCATTAGTTAATCATAGAGGCCAGGCAATGGTAGCACAAACCTTTAATCCCAACACTTGGGAGGAGGAAACAGGAAGATCAGGAGTTCAAGGCCACTCTGGTCTACACAAGATTGAACCAGTCTAAAAGAGAAACAAATCTGGGCAATGGTAGGTTACACTTTTAATCTGAGCACTTGGAATCTCACGCCTTTGATCCCAGTACTTGGAAGGCAAAACCTTTAATCACAGCTCTTGGTAGGTGGAGACAGGAATTTAAGGCAGGAATTTAAGGAATTTAAGACAGGGTCTCAGATCCAGGCAGTCAGAGGTTTTGTAGAGACAGGCATTTTGATTTGAGGGTTACATAGAGGTAAGAAGTCTCTCTAGCCTGGCTCCTTTACTTCTCTGATCTTTCAGCATTTAACCCCAGTATTTGACTCTGGGTCTTTATTATAAAGTCCAATTTGGATTTATACTATACCACACACACACAAAGAGAGAGAGAGAGAGAGAGAGAGAGAGAGAGAGAGAGAGAGAGAGA
>JABTXL010000342.1:6186640-6255046 GCA_025134845.1 Neodon shergylaensis
AGAGAGAGAGAGAGAGAGAGAGAGAGAGAGAGAGAGAGAGAGAGAGAGAAGACAAAGAAGTAGGGAGGAATGTAAAAGATCTGTTAGCCCGTTAGCTCAATTTTCCACAAATTTTTCTGATTAAGAGCAATATTTTCTTTGCAAGAGAGCAAAAATATTTCTTCCATTCCAAAGAGCAGAAATAGTTAACCTAATCCAGAAGAAATGCAAAGTAGCAGGAAGTAGTGACAAAAGTTCATGGAAGTTTAACAGGTTCTCAATAAAATATCTCATGTTCAGTTTTCTATCTCGTAAGTCCCATGATAGGTTCAATTTACATTCCTAAATTACATCCCTAAGTGATTGTGTGAATGTACCTAGAAACAAGTTTATATATTGGGCAAATCTCAATAATGAATTACATGGTTTTCAAGTCATGTGGAATTGTGTTATCCAGACATTTGCCTGAAGAATCATTCCATATCATTAAATAGTAGTGCAGCTTCCCAAAGCAGAGTACTCTAAAAGGAGTAGTGCTGTTAGCAGTAGCCAACTGTGAACCAATAGAAAGCTCCCGGCCATTGTAATCTTTAGCTTTTAGTCATAAGTGATGCAGTAGACTGTCCTAACCATGGTTTTTTATTTTCATGGTTTCATATTTTAACTATGGTCTGAACATAATAAATGGAAAATGGTAGAACTTAATCGCACGCCCTTCTTAAATCTCATGATGCCTGCTCTGAGGACTACATGATTTTCTCTCTTCTCCACCACAGGCTATGCTGTGTATGGTATCTATTATTACATATACCAGTTATAGTTTCTTAACCTAGTGTTACAACAACACTTTCTCAACTGCTGGTCATATAAGAAAACAAAGTGTATACATCACATCTGCATTATTCCCCAATAAAGTCTTAAAGCATATCACCAAAAGATAGAGGGTACCACTTGATTTAAAACCTATGATTGTCTTCCAGTATACAACATCTTCTCTCATATGGCATATTTCTTATAATTACAGGGGGGTTTTGGTGGTACCTAAACATTAGCTCTAGATGATGGGTTTCTTTTTTAAATAAGCTACTTATGCTATCAGATATATAATTCCCTTTTATGTATTATACATTATATATAGCTAGTTGTTTCTAATTAAAATAAGTGTAATTCCTGCTCACAGGTAGTTTATATTTGAATGTAGGAGACAGACATATAACCCATAAATGTGTCACGCATAAATCTAAAATAATAGAAGGAGGTGGCTGAGCGTGAGTGACTAGGCAAAGATGATAAGATCAAATGTAGGGTTGGGTACACACCTTGCTAGCTTTTTCTGAGTTAAATTTAAAGTATGTGTCATCCCATTGGCAAGTCACAATTAATAGAATTTGGGTTTTGCTTTTCAAGATTTTAGGCGGAGCCTCATGATTTCATCCAGGCTGGCCTAAAATGGGTAAGCTTTCTTCATGTGCCTGACAAATATGAAGGTAATAGATGCAGGCTATCCTACTCCAGTAGGGGGTATACTGATTTATTTATTATACATTTACTCATTTATTTATGTATGTTTCTGTGTTAGTAGGTGTGTGTGTGTGTGTGTATGTGTGTGTGCACGTGTGTGCGTGTACACACATTTTTTTTGTGTCATGGTGCGTGTGAGATTCGGAGAACAACTTGCAGTAGTCCGTTTTCTCCTTTTGTCATATGGATTTCAAGAATTGGACACAAGTCATTAGTCCTGGCAAGCAAATTTACCCAGAGTCCTCTTGCTTTTTCTCAGCAATGTATTTATATATAAAATGTGTGTCTTAGTAATTTTTCTTGTTGCTGTGATCAATACCTGACAGGAAGTATGCTTAAGGGTGAAAACATTTATTTTATATATTTTGCCTCACCATCAAGAGTATTTTCATTCAAGAAGGATAAGTTTTGGAAGCAGGAGATTGAGATAGCTCTTCACAATGTATCTTCAATCAGCAAAGTGACAAATGCCGGTAGTTGGTGAGTCTCTCTTTTAAGAAATAAAGGAAAATAAAAGAAAAATGGTTCTCTCTATTTTCATTTGTTTTTATGTGTATGGATGTTTTACCATAATTTATATATGTTCATCACAATCAGTACACACAGAGGGCAGAAGAAAGGATTCCTAAGATTGAAGTTACAGATGATCTTGGGCTTCTGTGCTACTATTTATTGAGTCATATCTCCAACTCGCTTATTCATTTATATGCTTTCTGCTTGCAAACCCAGCAAATGGTGCACCATGTTTCTTTCAGGTGGGTTTTCCCAGGCTGTTAAGCTAATCAGGGTAATTCCTCACAGGTGTACCTGGGGGCTAACCTAATCTAAGGAATTCCACACTGGTGTGCCTGGAGGCTGGCCTCCAAACTGAGTCTAGATCATGTCATATTGATATCCAACATTAACCATCACAATGTTTTTCATGCAGCAGTGGCAGGGGGGACTCAAGATGTTTACTTGGTACACATGTTTGGAAGTGATAAGGAAGTTCAACATAGTATAAAAGAGAGAAGCCACGCAAACAGTATTTAATGTGTTATAGTTAGCAGAACATTTCAGGGAAAGATTAAGTAGAGATGTTATTTTGTCTAAGCCTTAACATACTGACACACTAAACAGCACAGTTTTAATTCTCACCGGTGAAGATGATCAAAGACCAGTAACATATAAAAAGAGAACCAATTACAGTGATTTAGATCAGATCATATCAAATAGATTCTGAAAGTTTATTTAATGTATTTGGTGAGCTATAATAACAGGAAGGCAGAAATTTAGCATCTTTAATTTCCATAAGAATTAAATAGGACCATAAGAACTGGAAGTATTTAGCATGTATTCAAAACAAAAACACCTTCTGTCTTAAATACTATGACTCATGTGATTCCTTGTAAGGCCCTAGTTTCCAAGCATGAAATTTATTTAATAAAGTTTTTCTTACTAGATTGTACTTTCTTTTGACTTTCCTATGACTCTACATCTACAGGTCAAATAAGATCTTTCTTTATAACCATTATACATACTCAACATACTCATGCATATGCAAGCACTCCAGAACCTTTTGCTTACATTTCAAAAAACTCCAAAATAATAAAGCTTGATCTTGCTCATGTCACCTGCTTTAAATATCACTTAATTTAGGTTATGTTTACACAAACCATGCTATGAAGTGATAACAGCCTTTTGTCTACAAATGAACAACTGCAATTTCCCTTAATAATGTTGGAGAATGTACATTATCACAGAAAACCCATTTTAGGCAGTTTACTTCTGCATTATGCTTTGTAATTTATTTTTGAGATAATGATTTTATTACTTCAAAATTCATTTGTTACTTTCTGTTATGTTAAATGATTAACTTCTGCCTGCATAGGTAAGGCTTTAGTAATAGATATTGAGATCCACTTCTCATCCACTATGCATTAGGATTTTTGTCCTGGACTTTCCCTAAAAATATTTTGAATAGCATTTCTCTAATGTAGATATACTTTTTCTTTTTTGACATTATCTTAAAATCTGGTTTTACATTATTATTAATTTACTGAAGATGAATTATAAAATGAACTAAGTCCTACCCAAATTCATATATTGAGCCATTAATCCACAAAATGAGTGCATTTGTAGACAGGATCTTTAAGAAGATAACTGAGATTAAATAAGGTCTTAAGACTAGGAAGATAATGTGATGACATTGGTGTTTCTAACAGAAGAAAAAGACACTCTGGCAAAGAGAATAGATCATTGGAAGACAATTTCATTTTTATTGATGTGATAAAATATCATCTCAAAACCAACTTAGGGGAAAGGGAGACTGAGTTCATCTTAATATTCAAGACTGTAGTCCATCATAACAGGAAACTTGGCCGTTCATAGTGGCAGGAACTTGGATACATCCACAGACAAGAGTGAAGATAAATAAATCCATGCTTGCTGCTTGCTTGCTTATGCTTAGATTGATTTCTTCACTCTTACACAGCTCAGTCCTATGTAGGCAATGGTGAAACCCATACTGGGCTGTGTCTCCTTACATCAGTTGGTATAATCACCCACAGACAAGCCTATAGTCCAAAGCAATATAGACCATCCCCTCACCTCACTGGTACTTTTGTCAAGTTGCACCAAGTTGACAATTAAAAATAAAAATCACAGAAACAATCTGTAAGAGCCATTTTCAGAGATGAAATCTGCCAGTACCTTGATGTAAGAGTTCAAGACTGATTATATGGGTTTCTGCCTTTTAAACTATGGTTAATCACCACTTAGGTGCTGTGACAATGACCCTGGGAAACAAAAGAAAAGTAGGATGTATTTACTTTGGATCACTGTTTCAGAGGTTGTTTCCATTCCTATGGTTGTGGCAAGACAGAAACTTCATGGCAGAAGTAGTACATGAAGGAAAACCCATGGGACCCAGTGAGCAGAGATGTAGACAGTATAGGGCTATGGCTACAATATATATATTGAAGTACTGCTCTAATGATTTATTTCATCCAAGACCCATATCTTAACAGTACATGTAACTATGAACTCATCAACGGATTAATCCATTGGTGATGCTAGCATCCTATGATACAATTAGTTTCCACTCGGTGAAAAGTCTTCAATTCATTTTAAGATTCTGGGAACACTTTACAAATAAACCCTTAAGAGTTTCTCATTCTGAGATTTTGTTTTGGGAGTTGAATTAGAGAATATATAAGGCTATCTGATTGGATTCAAATATGTCTAATGCTAAGAGACACAAGATAATGCTTCTTTCAACATTTTACTGCCAAGTTATCTCAAATCTTTTAAATTTATTTAACTGAAAAATTTAAACAAATATATTTTGTAAAAATTATTGCTATTTATGATTATTTTGTCTTTAATACTGACAATTCATATGTTTATAATTTTTCATTTTCTAATATTCAGCTCTCTGGTAGTACCATCATGAATGATGGTAAAGAATAAATGAATTTTAGTAGTCTTATAGGAAATAAAATTTACTTTTTAGGGAGAAAGATTTTCAAATTTGCACATATGTAAAAAGCTTTGGAATTTTCTTTGCCTTGGAAAATAAACCTAAAGGATAATTTTTAAATAAATATATCAAATATAACCTGTTAAGTAAGTGAAAAAAAAAGAAAAAATGATTTGTAAGTGAGGAAGTGTTAAGACATTGAACAAAATTTAGAAATTACAGAAAGGAAAAGGTAGAGTACTTAACAAAGACCAATGACAAATACCTTTTCTTGGACTGATATATACCAGTGTCTCTTCATCCCATATAGGATGCTGAATACAAAACAAGAAACCATCCCATCTAAGTATAGCTGAATGAACCAGTTAGTTTATGTGAAGTTCAGGATATAGGTCAGTATCAAAATAACAAATTTGTGAACTCATAAAGATGAAAATTTAGTGAGGAATTATGTGTCATGAAAATAGACTGTCTAGAACTAAGAAATGGTTAAACAAAAGCTTTGGCAATTGAGCTATGGTTGAAATAATCCTCTGTGCTCCTGTACATTACTATTACTATTATATGCAGTCAACAAGATTCTCAAAATAGTAAATATGATAGGATATTACTCCTATTGCAGGTTATGGAATGTAGTACCACATCTGGCTCCTAGAATGCCAGAATCTGCATCCATTAAGTTTCACCAACATGGTTGCCTACATGTGACCTAAACAAGGGTGGTGTTGTGGGAGGTCCTTCCGCTCCTCCAACCAATAGCTGCTGAGATACCAGCCCATTGGGGCGTGGTCTCTTTCCCTTTAAAAAAGTGGCTACTTCCCTCCGCTCTCTCTCTTCACTTCCTGCTCCGCCGGCGACTAGACTCCCTTCCTGGTTGCACAGAGTGCTGTTGTCTCGGACGGTGATTTGTAAGTTTTTTCCTCTTTAAATAAATACCACCCTATTAATCATAATTACAAAGTGGTGTGGCATTGTTCGTGACTTACGCCTTCAGGGTGGCACCAACAGACATGCTTGCATGGGTAGGAGAAAGCTCACGAGGCCTCAACACATGACCAGGATGTACAGGTAACTAAAGAATGCAGAAAATAGCATAAATAATCTTTCCTAGGAAGAAGCAAACCAATGGTTATCAAATATCAGCCTTGAACACACACATACACACACACACAATTAAAAATGATTAATCACTCCTATAATACTCATGCACTAGTAGTATGTCTTGCAGACTTTGTGTTCTTGTTTGGTTGTTTGTTTATTTGATTGAGAAGGAGAGAGAGACGAAACAAACATGAAATTCGGTGGGTAAAGAGGTGCGTAAGTTGGGAGGAATTTGAGAATATATATCGTACAAAAACATAAGGAAAAAAGCAAACCTTGGTATACAGTCATGAGTTTACAGCAAGATGGAATAGGCAGCAAGGAGTTACAGGAGGTGTCACAGTTTATGTTTAATTACTTTTGCAGAGTAGATAGAAGAGTCTTGATAGGGAAGACTGAAATTCAATATGCGTATGAACATAACTGTATTTCCACAATCAGAATTTATTATGTTCAGTTACTGTTTGGTTAAAGAAGTAGAGTGCTGTACAAAAGCATTTGTTTACCATGCTCATAGCAGCACTATTTGTAATATCCAGAACCTGGAAACAACCTAGGTGCCCCTCAATGGAAGAATGGATAAAGAAGGTGTGGCACATATACACTTTAGAGTACTACTCAGCGGAAAAAAAAATGACATCTTGAATTTTGCATGCAAATGGATGGAAATAAAAAAACACTATTCTGAGTGAGATAACCCAGATCCAAAGATGAATATGGTATGTATTCTCTTATAAGTGGGTTCTAGCCATAAACAAGAATATTGAGCCTATAGTTCGAGATCCCAGAGAAGCTAAATAAGAAGGTGAACCCAAAGAAAAATATATATTTATCCTCCTGGATATTGGAAGTAGACAAGATCGCCGGGCAAAAGATGGGAGCATGGGGGTGTGGGCGGGTTGTGGGGAAGGGGAGATGAGGAGAGAGAGGGGAGAAGGGAGGATTGGGAAGAGCTTGGGCAGATGGGATGGTTGAGATGGAGAAAGGGTGGATATGGGAGCAGGGAAGATGTCTTAACTGGGGGAGCCATTTTAGGGTTGGCAAGAGACTTGGCTCTAGGGGGGTTCCCAGGTGTTCAAGGGGATTTCCCCAGCTAGGTCCTTGAGCTGCAGAGGAGAGAGTGCCTGAACTGGCCTTCTCCCATAGCTACATTGATGAATATCTTGCATATCACCATAGAACCTTCATCAGGCAAGGATGGAGATAGAGATAGAGACCCACATTGGAGCACTGGACTGAGCTCCCATGGCCCAGATGAAGAGCAGAAGGAGGGAGAACATGAGCGGGGAGGTCAGGACTGCGAGAGGTGCCTCCAGCCACGGAGACTGTGGGGCTGATCTGATGGGACCTCACCAAAGTCAGCTGGACTGGGACTGAACAAGCATTGATTAAACCGGACTCTCTGAATGTGGCTGACAATGAGGGCAGACTGAGAAGCCAATGATAATGACACCAGGTTTTGATTCTACTACATGTACTGGCTTTGTGGGAGCCTAGACTGCTTGGATGCTTGCCCTCCTGGACCTGGATGGCGCGGGGAGGGCCTTGGACTTCCCACAGGGCAGGACACCCTGACTTCTCTTAGGGATGGAGAGGGAGTGGGGGGGGGAGTGGGAGGGAAATGGAAGATGGGAAGAGGTGGAAATTTTTAATAAATAAATAAAAATAAATAAAAAAAAACATTGGATAGGTTTGAATATGAGACTATGGGAAGAAAAAAAGGAAGATGTAATCAAATGAGAAATGTGGCGGTACCTTGTTTGTACTCTAACCAATAAAGTTTGCCTGAAGATCAAAAAAAATTTACTGAAAATAAATGATAACAAATAAAAGAAAATATAATAGAACTAGGTCCCTGAAAAAAAGTTGAGAAGATTTTCTCCATATTTTTCCCACATTACTCAGATATCTTTATGATATGATCCCTAGTTTCTCAGCCACTATTTATAGCTTGTTTAGCTGGTACCAATATGCTCCTTCTTATGGAATATCAGAGAAGACATCATCTCCTATAAAGCTGAAGATCAGTAGCATAAAATTTTACAAATATTCTGACTCTCTAAAACTCATGCTAGACTTTCATTTCTTTTGCTCTTTATGGGATAAATGCTATCATAGTTTTCGCCAGCTAAATACAAATGGGTGAACTTTGTAGTACTTTCTAGCTAAAAATAAAGCTCCTCACTAGTATTTTTATTCTTAAAAAAAAAAGAAGCAGAGTGCTTCTCAAAAGAGACATAGCAACGGGTTGAAAGCCATGTAGTTTGTAGTTATTGTTAAGTAGAGAGTGGTACTGAAGAACAAAGTTCAATCTTCGTATGACTATGAGTGCACAGATACGGTTTCCTTATTTAAATAAACCCCAAAGGACTATAAAGCTTCTGAATTTGTGCTATAATATTTTAAGCACATGATATCAAATAATATCTAAATGATATGTTCAAAATAAATGTATGTCATGATAAATACAGAGGGAAAAGTAGGTTGTCTTTTAAATGTACTATCTCAAGACAAATATAACAACTTCCACTATCATAATAAAATAATCTACACTAGACACATGTGCACAGTACGTAGGACTCCATCTTCTAGATTAGATCGTTTACAAATATTTTGAATTAATCAAGAAATTCCAAAATCCAGGATGTGAGGATTCTGTGACCCAGGCAGAAACTGATTACTCTACTTTTTCACTATCAACTGAGATTTAACAACTTAAAACAAGACCAAACAAAATGTTCAAAGTTTACCATTATAATTACAGAATATCTTTTAAAAACTTTGTTTATCAGATAAAGATTTTCATGTATCTTTGCATTATAGACATTGTCATTTTTACAAAGTTAGATGCAGACATTTGGCTCCAAGGGGAAGGAAGTTATTGATTCATTTATAAGCTTTTTGAAGAGAATTTGATTAGCATTGATAGCAGGCAGTGACTAGTGTGCTTTATTTAAGGTGAGTCGGGGGTTATATTTTCTCATGAATGGTTTGCAAAACAAAATCCCATGACAAAAATTCGCCTCTACATTTTTACAGTTGAAAACTTTCAGTCATACAATCTTTTATTTAAGTACAATGACACTAGGCCTTACATATAAGGGCCGGGCTGTGGGAAGAGGCCCGCAGCTCCTACAACAGAAGGGCTGTCCAACGCGTGGACAGCTACATCCACAGAAAGCCCGAGAAAGCTTGGGAAAGAAAAGAGTAAAGCATGCTTTCTTGGTAGCAGCAATTTCTTGGGTCTGCTGTGCTTGCTAGAGGCAAGTAAGCACTTTCATCTAAAAGAGGCTTCCTGACTCAGCTTTAGCTGCAAAACCCTGCAGCTCTTAAGAGGTCCTGCCATGAAACACTTAAATGGTGTTGATAAAAGCCGACTGAATGCTTGTTTGTTTTCAGCCGTAGCAGGAAAAATGTTGTGCTGTTTTAAAATGCCAGTTTTCTGGGCCATCCTGAAAGGGCAAACTCTGACTCAGACTCAAGCAGGTAGTCTGACTGAATGTGATCTGTGAGCAGAATGCTGCAGTTTGCTTGCTGGCAGGGACCTTAAAACACCATAGAGTTGTGGCAGTAAACATGGCTACAACCGGTACCTCTGCCATGAGGCTGGAAAGCTAAGGAGTGGGCTGGATCTAGCTGCCAAAGTCATGGCTTTAATCCTACCCATATTACTCCGTAATTTAAAGGCTCATGTGTTCAGAAAAGGAGAGAGTGATGCAGTAAAGAGAGATTCAAAAACAAAGAAAACCTCTAAATGATTTACAGTATGTTAAAAATACATGCAGGCTAAAAGTTAAAGTTCTTAAAGTAAAAAACAAAAAAAAAAAAAAGAAAGAAAGAGAGTAGTTGGGTGTGGTAGTACACACCTTTAATCCTAACGCTTGGGAGGCAGAGGGAGATTGACCTCTGTGTCTTCAAGGTGTGGTAGCACGCGCCTTTAATCCCAGTGCCTAGAAGGCAGAGACAAACAGATCTCTGTGAGTTCAAGGTGTAGTAGCATACACCTTTAATCCCAATGCCTGGGAGACAGAGACAGGTGGATCTCTCAGAGTTCAAGGACAGCCTGGTCTACAGAGTTATTCCAGGTCAAAGATATATGGAGAATCTGTCTCAAAAAACAAAAGGTTAAAAGTAAAAATAAATGAAATAAAGGTTAAAATAAAGCTGCACAAAGATGGAAAATACACAGAAAATCTTGATACTGTATGCTATTATGCTCTGTTTGAATTGTTTGAATGCTGAGGAAGGAGCAACAGCTGCTAAAAGATATTTGTTTATAAATGCTGCTGAACTAATCCAACATAGAGATTTTGAAAATACCTTGACTTTAAAATTTGGATCTAAGGACATGATGCTTTGGAAAGGAGTTTTTTCTTTTGTTTTCACAGAGGATGTGACCCTGTGATTGCTTCTATCCCAATATGGTATGATAGAGCATGCCCTCCTGAAGGGTTGCTGTGAACACCTTCAAAAAATTACTTCACTCGACTGCTGACTGAGATGAATCTAGCACACAGGTTATACCACGAAAGACCTAAATTACAATGCCCCCATTCAGCAGGAAGCAGTTTGGAGAGAAATAACTGTGCCCATATTCCTAAATATTGTTATAAATGTTCTTTTACATTTAAAGGGGGATATAATATAGGTATGAATCATTTACATTGATATGGATTTTCTTTTAGTGATTTAAATTTAAGGTCAATTTTGTTATATGTATATGTGTTTCTGATCTTGACTAAGGTATTGTGATTGTGTAGTTCATTTAAAAATGTAATGTATATAGGCTGTTAATGGATAATCATTAATAATAGTCAAGTTTGTAGTCATGTTAGTTAGATTTTCTAGATATATAGATATATATTTCAGTTAGATCAGCATTCTTCATATCTTTCAAAGACTACAGAATGTGCTATTTAATGTTTTAATAACTTAGGACTTTTCATGACAATAAGACATGTCTGCTCCTGGCAGCACCAATCTACTTCAAGAAGAAGATGGGTATTGAAGAGGCACCTTATGGAGTTTGATAGCCATTTGGGCAAGCAACTGCTCTTGCCTGGACTGTTGCATAAACTGGACACAGAGAACCCGCAGAGAGAGGACTGCTGAACTTGCCTAAAAGTGAGATGATCTTTCAAGGTTCCTGATTCATGAAAGAATCTGCCAGACATACTGCAGGACATAGCAGATAGTGACTGAACTGCCTTTGAAATTTCCTGCTTCATTGAAATATCTGCTGGAAACTTTTGGCCTGTAAGCCGAAGACGGATGCCCCAAGGTACAGAGGAACTTTGGGTGACTATCCAGGCAGCAAGATGTCTCTGTCACTTCTCTTTGCTACATACAGAGAACATTACAGAAAACCATAACTAGTCAAAATGAAGAGATCAGCTGATAGTGGGTTTCCAAGCGCCAATGGATAAACCTGCAACACACCTCATTTGCCTGAGGATCAAAGAACATCATGAAATAAAGGGCAAAAGACTGTGAGAGTCTGCAAGGGATTGTGTCTACTACAAATGCCAAGAAATTTATTCAAAAGAAAGCTCAACAAAAGCTTTAGGTAACTAATAGTGTTTTTTCAGGGATAAGTCCTCTAACTCGATTATCCAACACCAAGTGATCAGCCCTGAAATTATGTACACACAAGCAATATTAAACATACTTTACTGGATACACATACACACAGAAGTATGTAAGTATAGTACATGTGCACATATGTACATATTTGAGAAGAATAGAATGGAAAGGATTGGAAGGAGGAAAGGTATGGAAATTATGCAATTGTATCTTAATTAAAATAAAAATAATATTGAACTTATTTTTACACATAAGAAAATTAATATCCAGTATAGCATAAAGCAGAGATGCAACAACTAAACAAAATCAGACATAATAGTGAAGTAAAATCTTTATATGAGAAATAGGATATGTTTAGAAAGAAATGATAAGCCAGGAAACATAGTCAAATCAATTCTACAAGGTTAAAAAGAATGTTAGGAACAATTCAAGAAACAAAAAAAAAAAAGGATGACTCAGTCAGGGAAATGCTTGTTATTAAGAATAATAGACATTGAATGCCTATTGTAAATTAGTCAAGCAGAAGCAAGTTAAATTATATATATATATGAGAAACAGAGACCTAGGGTAAGGAAACTGATAGTGAGAAGGAGAGATTGCTCTTTAGATAAGAAAACTCTTAGGGGAAATATATTAGTGACCTATTTTACTGCATGGTGACAATGGTCAAAAGTAATGAATATAGATGTTAAATTGCTAAAGACTATATTTTAAATAACATTTTCAAAAATTTCAAGCCAGTGAGCTGCATTATCAGTCCATGTGGTGTCGTATCTCCTGCAATCTCTGGACAATACATAGTGTCTATGTGAAGAGGGAAGATGCAGAACACCAACTAAATCCCTTACACGGGTCTTGGTAATCTCGAAGAACCTTTTCACCATGTTCTTAAGTCAACACAACAAAAGCAAGGTGATTTTATGTTCCAGAGTACAGGAGAATGTGGTAGAAATGATAATTGGAAGCAAAATTTGTTTTTACTAATACCTGATCCATTAGTCTTTAAAATGCATCAAAATATTGAGTAAATGTACTCAGTGTTAATGGATTTTCTTCCTGTGTTTGCTGATGAGTGCCTTCATCAGTATTATGAGATTATCCCTTACTTCTCCAAACAGCAGAAGTAGAATCTCCCTGGAATAGCTTCTTGTGCTTACTTAAGCATCCTTGTGTTTATAAGTACTTAACAGATAAGAAAAAAATTACACTCTTGAAAGAATCTATCTAATATTTGTTACAGTCACTTTGTTTTCTTTTTGTTCTTTTTATTATTATTATTTATTTATTTATTTATTAAAGATTTCTGTCTCCTCCCTGCCACTGCCTCCTATTTCCTTCCCCCTCCCTCTTTTTGTTCTTTTTGTGTTCATTTTGATGAAGTAACTAGCTTGTATTTCTCAAGCACCCACAATTAGATTTTGCAAATGTTTACTCAAATTTAAACTGTAATTTACAAAAGCTAAAATATTCAAAATATGTTTAAACCTAAAATAATAATGTATACTTGGGGAGATATTAGTCTAGATATTTGTTTATATACAAAATTAATTATTTTATTATTGTGTTATTTATATTATTTTTTACTAACACATCATTCTCTTATGAACAGAGATTTGAGAATTTGAGAGATTTGGCCAATGGATTTGAGAATAATACCAAATAGCATTAATTTTCATGGAAATGAAAAAAAAACTCCAAGGACATATCACTTGGCAATTGTTAGAATGATCCCTAGGTTAAAACTAAAGTGTAAGTGAAGATGTAGGATAAAAGAACCATTATAAATCATTGTATGAAACACAAATTAGTATCATGATGCTAGAGAAAATATTAACAAATAGGCAAAATATTTAATGTTCATGATTGTAGAGCTTTCAATAAATTCCTGACATTTCTTAATTTTCATGTTGGTCTTTTGTCCTTTTTTTCTTCCTGTTTCTTTATTTTTGCCTTTCTTTAACTTATGCTAGTTCCTTAATTTTACTTGCCAAGATGAAAAACATTAGCTAATCTATGTCACACATATCTTCTAATACAATGCATGGGGTTACACTTTAGAATTCATCTCATTGTTAGGGTCATCTCACCAAGAAATTAGCAAACTACATACAACATGCTAAATTAAAACTGAGAGTTGCTACCCCCTTCTTAATATTAAACCTTTTATTCTGAGTTAATATTAAAGTTACAATACTTAAAAGTCTATGTAACTCTTATTGAATCAATTATCTCCAGGGAAAACCTTTTGCAAAACTGTAATGTGATATAAAGCATGTTAGTTAATATATGGTGATCTCCCATTATCTCTCTGGTACATTCAGTTGCATATCAGCAGGATATACACCCATCACAGGTTATCATTTATGTTTGGGACAATACACCATTTTCTTAAAAATTATAGCACATTTATATTGCCTTTATTAACTACCTTTCTTCAGTGAAATCACATCTCCTAGCTTACATTTTGCTAGTATTATAAAAGTTAACCCAATTATTATACGTAAGAAAGAAAGAAAGAAATATAGAATAGTATTTCATAAATTGTAGTCAGTGAGTCAAGCCTAGCTTTGGCCACCACAACACTGGATCCAGGACCACTGATAAGGAGGATTAAACTTTTCAGTATCAACACTGTTTTAAAGCAGACTGGGGTCATGTTGGTCTAATCCTCTTGTTATAAATGACATGGCATATTGGTACCTGTGTTAAATTGTAGTATATAATTGTTGTGTTCTTTTCCTGTTGTTTTAGGTGATGTCACAATTGTCCAAACCAGAGATAAAATATATCCTCCATTTATGGCAAAAGGTCAGAAGCAGTTTATGTCAACTCAGTGGTTCATGTGATTCATCCCAATGAATACAATAATGCAAAAGGAAGTTGGGTATTCCATATCAGTGTTGATGTTTTATGACTCACTGATAAATCTGTCTTATTTCTTTTAATCATATGCTGAAATTTTTACAAAAGTTGTTAGTTGCAATAAAAAGTGTTATTCAAGGCTAATTACTCTCCATTTAACTAGTACAAGCATAGCTACTGAAAACTTGTTAGCTAGCATCTAGGAAATAAGCAAGATCCTCTAAGATACATCTTTATCGAGTTTGTCTGCCACAGCAGTACTTCAGGCAGGGCACTGTGGCTTAAGTCCTAATAATCTACGTACTAGGATACAGCTCAGTTGTAGAGTTTTGTTTTCTGCCTAGAGATTCTGGACTGGAGCTGTAGTAGTAAGTGCACACATAAGAACACACACAATGAAAGCAAAACAACGTCAACTAGAGCTGGTTAGACATTTTCAAAAGGTTTTCAGAGAAGATAACCTCCTCATGACAGGCAGAAGGTAAGTTAAATTACTTGAATGGTTGCTTAAAAACTTGTTTTCTACATTTTATTATACATTTTTTGTTTGTTGTGTGTGTGGTGGAAATTCGCACCTATGCCATGGTGATAATGTGGGGAGCAGAGGAAACTACAGACAGATTTCTGGAGTTTGCTGAGCAGTCACTCCAGCCAAGCTAGTGAGAAAACTTGTGTCATACATCAAGATGTGAGCCAGGCAAACAGATTTCATTGGTAAAGTGCTCACCAGGCAATATGATGCATTGATTCCAGGAACTCAAACAATATATGTGCTGATATTATATTTGTGTGTATATGTGTGTAGTAGGAGAATACAGACTTGGGGAAATTATCTTCTTATCCCTCAAGTGCTCCATGGCATGATATACCTGCAATCAGATACAGACCAATCACCACCACCAACAGGGGCACAAACACACACACACACACACACTCACACTCACAGGAAAACCAAGCTGGACAGCGCCCAAGTAAGAACATCAAATTTGCATTGTGGCCTCCATACTAATGTGCATGTTTGTCACATGCATATCTGTAATAGATGTGTACTTCAAAGCGTTAATGATATCAAAGAAATGGAGAGTGATCTATTCTTCTTATCAATTTGCTCTCATAAATTTCATTCTTTTTATCCCCATGTATCAAGTCACTTCTTTAAAAATTTTCTTTAAAGCATTTTGGATGCAAATGATAGATAAATATTAAATGTCATTTCCCTTTTTGCATGAAGTATCACATATTAGATAGATCGTTATATATGTTTTTAAATAGTAAGTCAGAAAAACCTTCTTAGGTCAGTCCAATGATGTTTTGAATGAGAATTTAAGTCCTGCGAGGAAGACGAAACTTTGTCGTAGAAATAGAGAAAGCCCTCCCAGGAAAGCCCCAAGTCAACCTGTTGTGTGGAAAGACAAAGCATATAGAGAGGCTATGTTGTTTCCTTACCTCAAACACCTTATCCTGCGTGACAGTAAACTTTTAGTTTGTTTCTTAGTCCCATTCAGTATCTTAGGATATTGTAACCGTTTCTTAAAATCATGGCTAAGTTTCTTCTCAGTTTGCCCTGCTAGCCTATCATTAATTACAAATCCTACCACACTTAATTTTTCAAAATCATCAAAATTTAAACCATATATACTTATAGTTGTGTTTAGTTTTGTAACTATGCTTAATTTCTTACAAAATGACAAAATACCAATATCCAGATGAAAAATTAGCAATTGCAAGATTTTGAGCCTAAATACATTAGTGTTTAAATTGGCTGCTTATTAGACTCATAAAATGAAATGTCATTCCATCATCTTGCTTATAGCATTGTTAAAGATACAATATTTTCACAAGGATGCTCTTCAAAACTTAAATTCATTTAACTATATGCTTTGTTAGTTTGTAGTATGTTATCAGTCTACCATCTTCTTCTATTTCTATGATATCTACAGGTTATGACAACAGTTATAAGATATAAAAATAGCTGCAGATATATTTATAATTAATAACTAATTATTGTAAGAACAATAAAGAGTTAAAACTGTTACAAAATCTTTGTTCTCTGGATTATTTTCTTTAAAGTTTCCTTCAACTCCATTTAAAACACACACCATTCACATTTGCTTACCATATATTACTAGGTTCCTGCTGTGCTCCAGGAAATCTCCACGAACAGGATTTATATTACTGAGAAAAATGGAGGAAAAAAATCTCTCATGAAATTTTCATATGAGGAGATGAATGTAGAGAAAATGGGGGAAGAAAACAGAGTGGATGCGGCACGCTGATGAATGGTCTACTGTGGAGCTGGGAGCTGAGTGGAGATGTGAGGAAAGGAAGGAAGGGAGAGATATAGAAAACTGTAGAAGCTGCTGACAGACAAAATGTGCTCAGGAGGCCCTGAACGCACCTCCTTGGATGAGTTGCAAACCTGCTGAGACTGCTGTGGTGGGAAGGGAGTTGCCTAGGACTCTCATCTTGACAGCACAAGGATGCTTTGTAGGATGTCATTAATCACCAGAGAGTGCTGTCTGTAACTGAATGAAGCACTTGTGTATGTGGTGAGGAGTGAGGCTGAAGAGGAATTAGACCATCTTCCTTTATTTTAGTGAATCACCTTCCCTGCTTTCGGTACATAGGAGAGGATTTAGGGACTGAATTGGGACATGGTTAAGAAGGATTGGGAATGTAAGTTAAACAATGCTGCAGCAGAGGTAAATGAGTGGACACATTTTGTGGAGAGAGAGCTCAGTGGATAAGAGCACTTACTTCTCTTACAGAAGCCCTGGGTTTGTTTTCCAAACCCATGTGATGGTGCATAGCCATTATTGATGAAATTAGCTTTAGCATAGTCAAGAGAAACAGAACTAGATGTCCCAGTTGAAGGATGTGCTTGATGAGGAGGAGACAACCATTGCAACCATTTAAAGGTTTTCATTTTAATGTCAGATTTGAGGCATGTAATAATAAGAATTCAGTCTTATATTGGTTGCATTATGACTGAACATATTTTAAAAATAATAGATGCATAGATGATTTTCTAAAGCCACAGAACCTGTTAGTTATCTACCGAAAGAAATATCAAAAGATAAATTGAAGCAAGTAGCATTATCTCAAAAATTTACTTTATGAATATAATGCAATCATTTGAAATTCTCTTCTTGAGAATTTATTTTTGTCCTGTTCTAATTATGTGGAATATTTAATGTACAATTAAGTATGTACATACTGTAATTCATTTGATTAAGTTCTAAAGTCTGGACTTAATTACTTGGCTGCTGATTCTTTGTAGGTTCACATTAAATAAAATACTTGAGGAAAAATTAGTTCAAGAATTTTTCAACAATAGATGCATAATCAAATCTGACCACATGCAGTAATAAAATTCTATACCCCAATGAGATATATTACTTTATGTGTCGATAAAATAACTATTTTAAATTTTGAAGTCTACAAACATAGAGACATCTTTTGGCTCAATATCCCTTCACTTACTTCTGTATTACTGATATGATTTTTTTCTTTGATCCACCATTGGCAGATCATTGTAGAAGGTCATAGAGACTCACAAAACATTTTGCTGCTCTCTTTTGGGCTTTGGCCTGGCTGCTTTGTGCTAACTGCTTGCTTGCTTGCCTAAATTTGAATAAATCAGGAGGGAAAGGAGACTACCAGCGCTGCACATGCAAATCACCTAGAATATGCAGATTGCAAGTTTGTTTTAAAATGTGGGTGTTTGGTTAAAGACACTAAATCATTTCTCCATCCACAGTTCTTCTGCTTAATTAAAATCCTGGAATGCACATAAGAAACCATCTTACTCCCGAATCACTCAGGTCTAACATGGACTCGTCTGACATCCCTTTAATTAAATGTGGCTTCTGAACATTAATTAAGAGCTCTAGAGAGGCAGAAATGATACAGGAAATTTAAAGTACATGCATACATGCTGACCACTTAAAGTAAAAGTTGTGTCTGCAGAAAAAAAAATCTAAATGTCTAAGTAACTGCAGCAAGAAAATTGAGCAAATGTGCTATTATGTAAGGCATGTATTTAAAGTGAAAAATGGGCTTACAGGGCTATGCAATCATTTCCCGTAGACAAGTAGCTTCAGCTGAATTCATTAGAGAACGTCAATTTTAAGAAACCTCTAAATGCAATATATTATTAACTTAATAAAATGCTTTTTTTGTGAAATTGTAATTTTTTTTTATTGAGAAAAAGAAAAGAGTTTCCACCTCCCCCCAGCCTCCCATTTCCCTCCCCCTCCTCCCACCCTTCTCCCCCTCCCCCCACTCCTCTCACCCTCCCTCTCCAGTCCAAAGAGTAGTCAGGGTTCCCTTCCCTGTGGAAAGTCCAAGGTCCTCCCCCCTCCGTCCATGTCTAGGAAGGTGAACATCCAAACTGGCTAGGCTCCCACAAAGCCAGAACTTGAAGTAGGATCAAAACCCAGGGCCATTGTCCTTGGCTTCTCATCAGCCCCCATTGTTCGCCATGTTCAGAGAGTCCTGTTTTATCCCATGCTTCTTCCATCACAGTCCAGCTGGCCTTGGTGAGCTCCCAATAGATCAGCCACACTGTCTCAGTGGTTGGGTGCACCCCTCGTGGTCCTGACTTCCTTGCTCATGTTCTCCCTCCTTCTGCTCCTCATTGGGAACTTGGGAGCTCAGTCCGGTGCTCCTGTGTGGGTCTCTGTGACTATCTCCATCCATCACCTGATGAAGGTTCTATGGTGATATGCAAGATAATCAGCAGTATGGCTATAGGATAGAGTCATTTCAGGTTCCCTCTCCTATATATTTATAAGTTTATGTACTTTGGTGATACTAATGCATCCTGCTAAGAAAATGAACTAGACAATAATATTGTCAAATGTGACCTACTATAAAAGGTCTGTAGCACAACTCTCAAGTCAACATTTCACTTCATTGGAAAAAATAAAGCATAACGAAATATACTTAGCAGTAGGACCACTGCAAGCCCCTATGGTGCTTTTACATAAATTAGAAACATGAAGTATTTATTCAACAGTCTTAATTTCCATTTCAGAAATGCTATAGTATGCTATTATTCAATGAAGAATTTCTTTTATTGCTCTTTGTAAATGCACTGTGATAGGAAATTGACTTTGAATATGATATAAATAAAGTGGTATATTTTTACCTTTATTCTTTGAGATGTAATTATTAATTCTTTGTGTGTATGTGCGTGTGTGTGTGTGTTGGTGCTATGAATACTACATGTAAGTGAGGGTGCCTGCAAAGACCACAAATGGGCCTTAGATCCCTTGCAGCTGTAGTTACAGGCAGTTGTGAACTACCCAAAGCGGATGTTGGGCAATCATTGCAGGTCTTCTGAAAGACAGTTTCTGTCCTTAACCTCCAAGCCATCTTTCTAGTCTTTTTGTTTTTATGCTTTAAGGAACATTAACTAAAATAGTGCATGTAAAGGTAATCTCTACATATCAAGTAGTTTTGGAAATTATCATATGGGTTTTCATTCCTGGATAATAATTAATAACCCACATGAAATTTCAATATGCTATCTAAAGATAATATGAAAGAAATAGAAGTATATTTATTGTTTTTTCTCTCTTTTAGCTGTTGTAAAACCTTCCTGGCTATTCTATTTCAAAATGTGATGGTAGGCCTACAGAAAACCACAATAAGAATAATTTCAAGGTAAAAGAATTAACACTGAGTAACAGATGTATCTGTTAGAAAGATTATACATTATTCATGGTCTTGTACCTATCTTAACACAGTTGTTCTTTTATTTAAAAATATCCAATGGGTATTTTCTACAAACAATTAATAAATAGCAGCACCACTTGACAGCTCAAATTACATTCATGGACACGGCCCTAAACACAGCTGAATGCTGATGATAAGGATTCTATGAATAACTATAATATAATTGATATGTTCTAAGAAGATAAGCCAAAATCAATTTCACAATTCTCCACAGGAGTTCAAAATTTTGAATTATGAATGGCATTGAGAATTTCAGAGGTTAACTGATATTGAATCAGTATCTGAGGGGAATCATTTTTTGTTTTTGTTTTTCAAGACAGGGTTTCTCTGTAGCTTTGAAGCCTGTCCTGGAGCTAGCTCGTGTAGACCAGGCTGGCCTTGAACTCACAGAGATCTGCCTGTCTCTGCCTCCCCAGTGCTGGGATTAAAACACAATCATCACCCAGCCTCTGAAGAGAATCTTTAATCCCCTCAATAAAGTAAAAATAATTAACTCATACATTATTCAAAGTAAAACTAAATTAACAATTCAGAATTTTAAAATGATGCTGTTTACAGAAAAAATAAGAATGGTTTTGTAGTATTTTATTCTATGTATAGTTTTTAAAATTTCTAATTAATAAAATTAAGAAATTCCATAGATGTCATGATGACTTCAACTATAAAAGCTGTGTAAATAGCAACAAATAAAAATTACATACAAAACTGAAATATTAAAAGTGATAAATTCAAAGGTACCTGAGATTACACTTCAATTCAGAGGCTTTTGTATTTATTTACATTTGATTTTTAAATTATTTTTCTGAGAGCTTCATGCAATCTATTTAAATCATATTTATGCACTACATACACCTTTTCCTGATTCACACCTTTCTTCTTGACCCACCAGGCTATGTAGATTTTTTTTTTACTGTTACTGTTTTAACCTGTCATGGCTAATTTGCACGGCTCTAATATTCTTAGATGACTACTCTCCCATTGGAAAATAATCAATTTTCTAGATGCTACTCTGTCTCTTCCTCACCCAGCAGCTGATAAACACCAGTAGCTCCCTAGCTTAGGATCAAATCATGAGTGCAACTCCTATCTTTATGATGGGGTTTGACTTGGCTTGGGCTTGTGCACTGTTTGTATGCTGTCTCAATTGCTGTATGTTAAATGTGCAGCTGCCTGCTGTATCTAGAATATGTTTCCTGTATTTCCACTAACTCAGGCTCTTACAATCTAAGTCACTGCCTTTCCAAGTCCCTGAGACAGTGGTAGGGCTGCAGTATGTATTGTCCCTTTAGGGCTTTTTAACATTCCGTAATCTTTTATTTTCTACACCTTAACCAGTTGTGGATTACCATGTTAGTCTCTATCTACTCCAAGTAGAAGTGTCTCAGGTGAGGAATAAGAGATGCCTTGATCTATAAGTATGATGATAAGTGTAGGGGTCAGTTAATACTACGTCTTTTAGCCTCTCTTCTACAGCCTAAGACCTGACTAGTCATAAATTACTAGCCTAATAATGATTCCTGTTATGCATTTCATCCTATAGAATAGGTCTTAAATTCAAACATAACACAGTTGGCTGTTCCATTGATATTAAGCTAGTGATACAATAGTAGGCAAGTTGTTCTAGGCCATTTGATATTGTAGTTCACAGGGTTCACAGGTATGATTGATTATTACTTTTTCTTCTGGTAGTTTGTACAGCACCTTCCAGCGCCATGAAAGCTATCTAGTGGGGATGAATTTATAAATGGTTTAAAAACTTGATTTAGCCACAGTGTGTTACCCTTCACCAGCAATACAGTCATATCATCAGACTCTGGAGGGTAACAAAGAGCAAAGGAAATAACCTATAATGTTTAGTGGTCTAATGCTCCTCCTTACGCAATAACTCCAAAATAAGTAAATCATTGCTGGCATTAGTGTTTTTATTTGTTAATCTATGGTGTCCCATAGGGGCATTATTGCCCTGTTATAGAGTAACTCCAATAGACATTATGTATATATGTATATACATATATATAAACTCCAAAATATGTTGTTTTGAGGAAGTTTCTACAGTTTTAGGCTTCCATATGACATTTTAAAAGTCTTTGGTGTTATTTATCTTTCTCCATATTCTCTCCCTTAATTTAAACTCTGCTCTTTTCTCTCATTTAGCCTCTATTTCCATAATTACCTTTAAGCACTTTACACAATTTCATTCTATCTACCCTCCCTTGATAATCGCTCTCCATGATCCTTGGTGATTTCCTAATCTCTATGGGCATTTCAAATGTAACGCACACACCTGAAGATTTAAAGCTAACATTTACAGATATGAAAAAGCCTATTATATTTATTACATTTGTCTCCTTGGGTTTGAGGTATCACACTTAAAATTATTGTTTTCTAGCTTTATCTATTTCATTTGGAATTTTTTAATTTTATTTTTCTTAGTACTTGAATAGAATCTATTTCATTTTTATTATCCATTCAATAGTTGATCATCATCTAATCTGTTTCAATTTTTTAGAGAATGTGAATAGAGAAACAATGAGTAGGGATAAATAAGTATCTTTAGAGTAGGAGATGGAGTGTTTTGTTTCATCTTAGTTATTCTCATGGGGGGTAAGACACAATATCAAAAAAATTTAATTTGCATTTCTCTAATGTCTAAGTGTCATGGATAATTTGTAAATGTACCTTGGACATTTCATCTTTATTGAATTCTCTTCTTAGTATTATGTTATATTCTTAATTAGGTTGTTTTTTATCTTTACTTTTTGAGTTCTTTGTATAGTTGAGATACCAATACACTATTATATATGTAATGGGTAAATATGTTTTTCTCTACTCTGTAGACAGTAGGCTTCCTCTTCATTCCAGTGTGTAACTGGAAGTTCCTCTTCCACCTGCCAGTTCCCCTAAAACCACTTTGAGGTTGATATTAGATACAAATTATTTGGCCTTTTAGCTCAGGCTTATTATTTGCTAGCTCTTACAATATAAATAAACCATTTTCTATAATTCTATATTTTAGCATAAAGCTCGTGTCATGTTACCTCACATCTTGCTTTTTCAGTTGCTTCTGGCATCTCCCCGACTCAGCCCTTTTTCTCCTGTATCTCTGCTTGAATTTCCCACCTGACTCTATTCTGTTAGGCTTTGACCAAATTAGCTTCTTTATTTACCAATCGTAATAAAACATATGCACAGCATACAGAGAGACATCTCACATCATTTTCCCCTTTCAGTCTAATTAAATAGGAAAGTTTTAACTTTAAAATTATAAAATCACACATAATCAAACAGGTATCAAGCAAGAATTACAGTTACAATATTTAGGTTTTTTTAATTTGGCAAAATTAAAGAAAATACTCCATCATCTATTCTGTCTTTATGAGTCTAAAGTTTCATATCCAATTTATCTTTTATCATACCTAAGGAAAACTATAATTATAGCTATCTAGTTTTCAATTCCATCAAAGACCCCAGAAGGATATAATATTACCTGAGTACCCAGGAAGTACATTGAAAGCAACTTCCAAAACTCTAGAAATGACAGAGATATCTGGCAGCCTGGACATTTTTGGGGGATCCTACATGTGTACAGTTTATACAGCATGTTATCAAGCAGTTCAGACAAGGGCAGTTTCTTGCCCAAATGGCTAGCCTTGTCACATTGAAAGAAAACTACATAAGGAGCTTCATCTATGCCCATCTTCTTCTTGAAGTAACTGGTGCTTCCAAAAGCAGATGTCTCACTGTCGAGAAAAGTCTAAGTTTTTAAAACATTTAAATGCCATATTCTGTAAGTCTTTGAAGTGTTTAAAAATTACCTATCATCTGAAATATATCTCTGCATGTCTAGAAAACCTTATATAATGAAAAGTTTGCTATTATAGATGACTACTAGTTTGTATTTCTTAACTCTACAGTACATTTTAAAATACAAATATGGTACACAAAGCATAGTATCTTAACTAAGTGTAGAAATATATATACATTAAATCAAAATTGACCTTAAATTTGTATCAATATTTAAAAATCTTTTAAAAAAGAATAAAAACATATATACAGTGTAACAAATTTAACTTTAAATTTGTATCACTATACCAAAAATCTATGCCAATGTAAAATATCTGAGATTAATAGTTGTGTTTTTATTCTATATTTCTATATTTTCCTATATATAGCAAACATTCATAACCTACCAATCAACCAAAGACCATCCACACCTCCCAGTTCTTGGGAATGAGGATGTCGTTTTCTCCAAACTGCTTCCTGTTATCTGTGGATGAACTATCTTTAGGGTCCCTGAGAAAATGTGAGGTAATTGCCAAATAACGACCAGACTAGTTATGACCTTTGTTGACAGATATCACCTTTCAAGGCTCAGGAGGCCTCCCTTGATCAAAGCTGGTCCATCTTAACCTGGAACAAATTCAGTCTCTTGTTTCTTGTGGAAACAAAAACAAAACCGCTTCTCCAAAGCAATGCATCTGCTAAGTTTCATTTTACAGATACATTTTTGACTCTGTTTTGAAGGTAAGGCATTTTTAAAATATTTAGGTTGGAATATTTTATCAGTCTCTTTTTCAGTCTCATGTCTCTCAGCAGCTGACCTTTGTTTTATAGCAACCAAAAATTTCAAAATCAGCAAAATTCTCTATACAGGACCCAGATTCCTTGTATATTTTGCATCTTCATATGGCTTTTTTAAAATATTACTTTTACTATACCTTTAAAGACTTAGTTTTATTTTTTTAAACAATTTATTTCTTTCTATAACTGCCTATACCCATTTTCTTTATTTCTTAAGTTTACTTACATTGTTTTAAAATTCTGTGACCCATTTAGAGGATTTTCTAAAAATTTTATATATTTGCTTGTTTGTTTATTTTTTGTCTGAATCTGTCCTTATTGTATATCTTTAAGCTTTTTTGTCTGTAAAACCCCTAAATTTACCATGTACTGTGTGGCTGTGTTATGTTTTCCAGCCCACGGCTGTGCTGTGTTCTCCAGTCTGCTGCTGTGTTCTCAAGCCCACAGACAGTGTCTGGGGCCTTTTAAAAGAGGCCCTGTAAGAGACTGTGTGAACCTGCCATTTGGCTCAGCTCATGGTGGTTGGCAGCTATCTCCATCTCTTGGGCAGTTGTCTGGAGATGCCATCTCCACAGAAATAGACACTGTCTTGTAATGGGTGTTTAGAACATGAAGGAGTTGACACAATGTCTGAAGACGGATAATATTCCTTCTAAGTTCACATGGTAAAGGATAGGCTTGGTCCCTGTGGAAAACTATTAGACAGCAATAGGGCTTTCAAATGTCGCACTGGGAGATCATTATGTCACTGCATATAAGCTAAAGGGAGAAGTGTGGTAGCCTAGCCTATTTGTCTACTTTCTCATTCATGATATAAGCTGCTTATCCCATACAGGGGGCTGCTGTTGCCAAAAGCTCAGAGAAAGAGGCTTCCCAATTGTGCAGGAGAACCTTTAGAATCATGTGTCAAATAACCCTTTGTGCTTCATCAATGAATTGTGTGTTATGTAGACACTTTCCAAGAAACTCTTTAAGACTGGGTAAAGTGTAATAATTCAAGACATTGTGAGGGAGTGTCCTTTAAAACTCATTGTAGTAAACAACTCAGAAGCTTCAGGGTCTCCAAACCATACCAGATACACTGAGACAAGATCAGATCAGCTATTGGAAGAAGTTTAGAGCAAATTGCCTGAAAAGGTAGACACACACTGACCTGTCAAGCTTCCTGCAAATTGTGCAATGCGGTCCAGCTTTCATGATCTGATGTTGGGATGCAGTGGGCTTTTGTTGTTACAGTTGCCACTGAATAATCCCTATTCCTGTAAGTAACTGATCACCCACATTACCATTAGGAACTTCAATAAAATCTCCCTAGTTTACCCCCACACAGAAGCAAATGTGTTAGCTGGAACAATAGTTTCATGCTTAAAAGGGCTTCCTGTTTTTTGCATAGGGCCTATGTTTGAGTACTGGAACCTATGTAAGTCTCATACTACTTATAACCCCAGGTCTAGAGGCTCTGACATTCTTTATGGTCTCTTGAATGTCTGTGTACATGAGGCATACTCACACAAATATACACTTGAATAAAAACACTAAAACAAAATTTAAAATTCTGTTTTGGAAATTATAAGAATGTAACTGATGTAAATTAAAATTCATAATCTAAGCAACAAAATTATACTGATCCATGATAAAAATGCAGAGTTGGATTAAATGAAGACCCCAAGTCTCCCAATCAGATTAATTTGCTTTTTCACTAGCTTCAGATAAACAAAAACAAAGCACAATAAAATTATAATTTAAATGACAAGGATTTATTTGTGATTGAACAGTTGTTCAATGAATTTTTGAATAAGAAGCATATTTCAAACTGGCAACCACTTCTGCTCCTGAGTTGCATAGTACAATTTTATCACAAAGAAACTGCATAGCTAATGTTCCTAAATTTAGATTAATCTATCAATGAAACTGCTCTTTTACAACCCACTCAGCTTTCTAAAAAATTTATTATCGCCTTATATATGCTATTGCTGTGGATATATTCAAGCTTAGCATGTTCAGCCTAATACTATTTTGTTCAAATTTTATGAGTGCATTTGGATTGACAGGGTACACAGCTAATTTGACTCAATAACCTAATTTCAGGAAATATAAAATGTTATATCAAGTATGTGAAACAACATCAATAAAACATATTTCTTCTCTTAAATTAGTCAAATCTCTTTTAAATTTGGGTAAAATGCAGTGACTACTTATTTGCTTGCTGTTTTTTGAATAAATTATTATACAGACATAAAAGTTTTCAAATTATTGGTGCAAAACCATTTTAATTGCTAATGCCTCCTTCCATTTTCTTCATTTTTAATGAGAGCTCTTTTTTTTTCATTTGGTTCTAGGATTCTTTCCACATAACACTTTCTTCTCAAACAAGATACTAAATATATCTTGGATATTTTCCGGGGATCAACTTCATTATCATTTACTTTATAGATCTTTAAACATAGGAGGGATTTATTTAGTGGAGTTCAAACTGGCCATGTGAGAAATGAACTGAGGCTCAAAATAAAATCACCATACCAAAATATCGGGTAATCAGGACTCTAACCAAGGACAATGAACTCCAGCCCATGGCCAATGCTCAACCCTTTCCATCTTGCAATTGATGAGGTTGACAGTTATAAACGAGAATGGAATCTTTTGTTTATCTATACACATTATAGTTTGAGTTCTTAGATTTTTTTTTTATTATTTTGTGTGGTTACCATTGATCCTTGGTACAATTTCCTACATTTACCTGTTTTTAAAGAAAGTGCTGGATGGGATTCAGATACATTAGTATTGCTGACAATATTAGGCTAGGGAAAACAAACAAGAAAAATATTTTAGAGAAAAGAATTTCACAAGTATAAGAAATTTATTACATTCTCTGTTATTTATTTTGGGGCATATGTTTAGTATGTATAAAAAGCATAGCAAAAGGTTGTGCTTAACTTCTAAATTCTAAGAGTTATTTTAGTGACTTGTTTTCAAGTGTTGTCATGGATTTAAGTCAATAGTTAGCAATGATCTTCTGAAACCTTCAATCAATTCAGCTCCAATACTTTCTGGAAATGATTAACAATTGAAATAGATCCATATATCCAAAGTGATATTCAGAAGGTGTAAGGAAAAATAGTTTAATATATATTTATTAATGTTTATAATGCATGTGTATGTAACATATATTTTGAGTGTTTTTGTCTGCATGGAATCTATATATATATTTAATTAGATTTCTGACAAAACACATAGAAAAATCAACATAAAGAGAAGGATGGTTTATTTTGTTGATTGTTGTCAGAATTCAGAAAGTAGTTGATTCTTAGAATTGCTCCAAGTTCTGTGCGATACAGACTTCAAGGTCATAGCAGCAAACGCAAAAAGACTCAATGAAGACTCTATTAGTTACATTCTATATTTCTACTGTTTGCCTTCCTAGATTCTTTTATTTTTTTTTTTTGTTTTTGTTTTTTCCAGACAGGGTTTCACAAAAGTTTTGGAAATTATCCTGAACTAGTTCTAGTAGACCAGGCTGGCCTCACAGAGGATCCTCCTGCCTCTGCCTCAAGAGTGCTGGGAATAAAAAGGCTTGTGCCACCAACTTCCCAGCAGTGTTTGTCTTCTCAAATTCTTTCAATGGCCTTGGAGGGCTCCATTCAAGGAACCCCAAAATAACACATACTGCTGGATCCTTGGCTTTCTGAACCCTTGATGCAAGCCTCAATAACCCCTAATTCTGGCATCGCATAGACCTTAACAATCATTGTCACTTAATTAACACTGCTAAACTCTTTTGACAGGTCAAGATTTAGTCTGCTTCCTTGGACTGCAGATTCATCAGCCTTTGTGATTCTTCAAGTATGACTATGTATAAAACACTTCCCTTTTGGGACATGTTATGACTCTTTTCAAATGAGATTGAGTTTTCTTAAGCTGTAACCTTCAATGGGTGGACTATTGCCCAACTTTTCCATTGGCTCAGTGTAGGGTAGATGCTTTCTAAATGTCACAGATCACTTAACACTTTATAGCACCTGCTCTTTAACTGTCTTTTTTGAAGTTTTAAACTCACTTGTGATCCTTTCCTTCAAACTCTGCAATTTTCATATCTTTCTCTTCAGTACCATGTAGGGCTAATTAAAAGCATTGAGTACCAATCATATCATGGTTTGGGTGGTCTTCTGTCTTGAAATGTCCCTGTCAAATCAAGTTAGTTTTAAACTCAGTCTTTCCTGAGGAATCAGGGCACAGCAAGAAGGTAGCTATATCTAAGATGGAAATTAAATAGCCTTTAAGTTTTTTCCCAATAGGGTTCTAGTTTCTCCTGAAACTTCATGAGCAAAGTCCCCACTTTTTACATCGCTGTTGGCATTTGGTTGCATGAACTCCTACATGAATGCATGTTAAACACTGCTGTTGTGTTCCAGGATCTTTTCGAGCCTGCAGTATTAATTTACTCACATTCTTTTGGAAAATCGGTTCCAAAAATCTATGAATAGCATAGTCATATTTATAAAACCAATGTCTCATTTCTTAGTACCAATTTTCTCTTTTGATTACTTTAGTCATTGCATCGGCAAAATACCTGACACAAAGGAACTTAAGCAAAGCTTCATTTTGGATCATGATTCAAGATTATATCTTAAGTTAGTTGTAGAAGTAAGCATTGTTGTCCACATGGTAGTGATTATAAATATGAAACATTCAAGAAAAAGAAAATAATGAAGACTAACATAAAGATTTAAAACTGCTGCTGAGGCCAGAGAGTATGTGGAAGGATCGGATTCTGTGCAAGAAGTGATAAGAAGCTTTTGTATGAACATGGGAAGTACACAGCCTAAACTGCAATAAATGGAAATGCCAGCATTTTGGACATGGCAAGACCATGAACCAGCTGCCAAGGAAATCCGCAGTTCTGGATTTGAGCCAACTAAATAGGAAGGTCAAATTAGCTGTAAGAGGCAGAGGTAGAAGGTCAGAGCTATTATACAAAACTATTAGAGCACAAATGATTCCATCTGGAACCCCAGATGTTGGGTATGGATCTACAGCCCTCAGTGATTTCCCTGTTGGGTTTTGTTGACTCTGGAACTTCATGGTGAGAAAGACATGGCGGTAGAAAACTAATGGGATACTAGATGGATGCTCTAATAGTATAGTAAGTATATTCTGGGAAACATGAGACAGCTGATCATATTGTTAGCAGTTAGGATCTAGAGAGAAATAAATATGAATGTTCCAATTGTTTTTATTTTGAGTCAGTCCAAGGTCTGTCCATGGAACCACGATGCCAACATTCAAGGTTTGTCTTCCCATTGGAGCTACACCTTTCTTCAAGTGGCCTCAAAAACACACTAGGAGGTTTTCCTTTTAGAGGATTTTATATTTCCTCAAGTTTCCACTCTGTATAAGACATCACGATAAATATTCATCATATTGCTGAGAAGCTAAGAAGAAAGGAAAGATAAAAAAAGAGAGTCCAGAATCAAGTACCTTCCCCCATGGCCTTATATCCAATAGTGCAACGCCCTCTACCCAGGCCTATCAGTTAAAGACTACCACATCCTAAGAGTGTTTTGGACTGCGGTGCAAAATTTTAACTTGTGCATCTTTGGAGAGCACTTCAAATGAAAACTAAAGCAATATGAAACATGGATGTAGAATGCTAGAACCCTAAGAAAATATAGCCTCCACTAAATGTTTTGAATTTTAAGTTAATCTTTAAGGCAAAATGGGGGAAACACAAAATGGAGAAAGCTTTAATTACTATTTCCTCATTATGTTCGGAATAATTCAATACTTGCACTGATTTTTATTGAGTTAGCCAAAAGGTTAGGGGTATACTTTCATTCGCTGAGCACTTAATGAGGCCTGGTGTCTATTTTTATGATCTTGACATAACCTGTGCCATTCAAATCTATGCCATTTCCCAAAGGCTGTGGGACTAATCGCTGTCTCTTTACTATCCAGAAGAGAAGTGGCCGCAATTTTACTCCTCATGCATCACAGAATGCTCCTATTGTCCAGTGAGACAGTTTTCCATGTTTTACACAAGACTTTTTTCTAGAGGACCCTGATAGAGACAGACCTGTAAGGTTTCCTCTTCAGGAAGCAAATGCCATTGGGTTTCTTTGTTTCAGGGTTATTTGAAAGTTGAATACCTTCCTGAGGAATTGTTTCTACAGTGATTGCCAATTTTCTGCTTGAGAGGTTTATGATCAAATCGTGTCTGGAGGTTTAAGTTGGAATTCTTTCCACTGTGAATGTCTAAGGACATTTTCTGGCGTATGCTAAATTTTTTTTCTACTGTAGTTTACATTTACAATTTCCAGCACTCACCCAAAAGAATTATCCAGAGCATATGGCTTAAGACCCAATAGATTTAATTTCATGGAGGAATAAATGTGCATAGGAATTAAAATGGAAAGTGGAAAGCCTATGGTAAAACATCAAAGAAAATGTAAGAAAACAGAAAGAGTAATCTCTAAAGCTAGTCTAAATGATGTAAATATTTTGGTAAAAAATAAATTATTTCTCCAAAAATTCAGCATACACACAGGAGATGGTTTAATGTAAGTTGAAATAAAAGCTATAATTAAACATTTCAATAAGCAAAATAAAAGAGAAATGGTTTATTCTCTTCTAGCTTTTGCTTTTAGGCTATTGTGTAAAAGAAAATCAACCGTCTTTAGGAATACTCATTACCTACCCATGGGTGACCAACTTGGTCATAGTACCCACAACAATTTTCTGCATTCTCAGAGAGCACATATCAGGGGAAATAATGAGTAGCATTTATTCTGAGGAATGTAATGATAGCAGTAATAGTCTGCATGGAATTAGCAAGTCTAATGTGGCATGGATTGTGCAATCAAAAGTCTCCAAATTAAAACTGTGCCATGTACCAGAATTCTGTAGAACAAACACAACAAAGAATATTTACATCATTTTACAAACTATAATAATCAATTTTCTCCATTGCATTTAGTATCTTAATTTTCTAGAAGAAAGTAAATTAAATATAGAAGTGGCTTCATTTGAACATATCAGAATCGTTTTAACTTTTACCTCCATTTGTTCTGTGCCAGAAGATACATGTCTTTGCTTTACATGAGTGTCCACTATGGAAAAATGTATACAATACATGGATAAATAAATTACTAATCCATTCCCCTCAATTTTAGTCTGATGAATCTAAGTTCAATGAATCTTACTCAGAGTATTAACGGTATCACTATATTTGACTAGGTTTATCTATTTATCTGTATCTATCTATCTATCTATCTATCTATCTATCTATCTATCTATCTATCCACACACACACACACGCACACACACACACACACACACACACACACAGAGGCTTCTTTCAAGAAATCTTGTACAGTTTAAGAGATGATTGAAAAATAAGGGGGAATTTTAATACATATATTACACATAAAACCTTTAATATGATTCTAAGTTTCCAGTACAAGTGGCTTGAAACATTATATGTATAAATAGTAATGTTGAGATTTTTAAACAGGTAATTAAGATCACATTTAACCAGTCACAACTTATGAAAGATGTCAATTCCTTTTTTACATATTTCCCAATGGTTTCCTACTGACTCACCCCCTTCTTATGAACTGAATAAAATCACAGATCACATGTAGGCAATAATTCTTTCTTTTTCATGTATCAGGGGACATTTAAGTTGCTTCCACATTTAAGTTGATAATGTGATTGTGAACATTAGAGTGTAACATCTCATGAAGATTCTAAGTTTACTTATAAAAATGCTAAAGTTGCATGATATTATAGTTCTTTTGCATATATTTCTGATGAATTATTTTCTATATCAGTTTTACTATTATGTGCCCCAACTCCTGATGTACAAGCATTCCATCGCTCAGTAACACTTATCCATTTATTTCTTAATACATATTGTAAGATCCTTACCAATACAAATGATTTTTTGACTGTAGATTTAATTAGCTTTCTTCTGTTTAGTAACTTTGAGTATGCCCATTTTTAAGGTTACACTTAAGAATTCATTCCATTTTACAACCTTACCAGCTGTGTCATCATGGAGTTATAGCCACTCCTTATATAATTGGGATATTAACTGGTTATCAAATATACTATTTTATGATGTGTTTGTCCATCAGTGTTGACTATTCATTATGGAAACAACAATAATTTTATATAGTTTCAGGTTTTTTTTATTTTGTTGCGATTGTTTTTTTGGTGTCGTCTCTACGAAAACATTGCTAATATCAATGCATTGAATCTTTCTCATATAACTTCTTGTAGGAGTTTAGGGTTTATCAGATATTGTGATTAAATCATTAATCTTTGTTGGAGTTGAGTTTGGAGTTTGGTAACTATATTGGTCCTCATTAATTCATTTGCATGTAAATGTGCTTTTTTTCCAATTATTGATTAAAGAGATTATCCTTTCTTCATTAGTTTTGAGATTTTAGTCAAGAATTAGTACTATTTTGGATTTATTAATATGTACAATCTTTATATAGCTATATATATACCTGTAAGCTGGTTTTATATTCTGGTTATTGTAGTTTTATGATATGTAATTAAAGTTTGAAGTATCATCCACATTTTTATTTATTCTATTGTTGTGGATATTAAATTCACTCAGTCTTCTTTTTATTTAACCCCTTTGATTGAAAATTTTCTGATGATTTGATCTCAATTTTAGTCAGTTTTCCTTCTGCTTGATTTTATCTCCTTTGAAGTCCACACTAGAAGCTTTCAGTTCAATTACTGTTGTCTTTAACTTCATTGCTTATTTACCATTTCCAACCTCTGATGAATTTTTTGTTGTGCTTATACATGATTATTATAATGTGGACATAAATCATATATGTCAGCTTCATTAGGCTTCTGTTTAAAATATTTAATCTATGTCTTTGTATCTGCAGATATTTGAAAGAAGGCTTATGAGAAAATGATCAGTTAGGTAGAAGATATTTAGTCCCAAGTACCAATACTCTAAAAAATAATATGCTAGATCTTTATCACAGTGGAATTATCAACAGGTAAACTCCTTAAGGGAAAAGGCTGAGACTGGTTTTACTTTTGCATTAGCTATATGGTATGGGAAGTCCTTCTGTCTATGTGTTGCTTTTATTGGTTAATGATTAAAGAAACTTCTTTGGTAGAATTTAGCTAGGTGGGGAAAACTAAACTGAATGCTGGGAGAAGGAAGGCAGAGTAAGTGAAAAGCCATGGAGCTTTTAAATATAACTCAAATAAGGGAATGCTTGTAGCAAAGTTTAATCATATTCAGTTACTTTTAAAATATTATCAAATACAATTAAAAGATAACTAGTTCAGTAAAGGATTCTAGAATGGAAAGTTACTTTTGAGACCATCTTACTCAGCTAAACTTAAAATAGTTAATGGCAGATTAGCTTCATCTGAGTCAATATTGGGGAGAAATTTAGGGTAATGTAGAAAATATGGCTCATGTGATGTTTCAGTCCTCATGATAACTAACTAAGTGCACTTTCCTACAATACTACAGAGCTAATCTGATGAAATTACAAAAGAAATTGATGTAAATCTTTATTCATTTTAAGACATGAAGAAAATATTTGAGTCTTATTTTATGAGATTTTAGCATTAACTGTGTTTTCACACAAAGTGAAGATACAGCCTAAGGATATCTGACTCTGAGTTTAAGGCTTTAAAGGATATTGTACAATTAATGATCTACTACAGGAAGTAGATTTCAAGGAGAAGATATTCTTTCATAGCTCAAGAAATAGTTTCCTAGCCCATTTTAATGATATGATAATTAAGAAGAAGCAAAAAGAAAAAAAGCTCATACATAAATATACGGGCTACTCTGTACAATGCTTATAAGATTTGAGTTTCTGGAAGGAGAAATGAAAACAAGGCATTACATGAGACAGGCCTGCTTTCTTAAATGATCACAGTTTTTATAATGAAACCAATGAGTAGGCAGAACCAAGTGTAAATAAACCCAGAAAATGAAAAGGGAAATCATTACAAAAATCATACAATTTAATTAAAACCTCCTTTAATATAAAAGCTAAATATAAAATTTATACTTAAGTCAAACTCCTAATTTCCTTTGAAACAATATGACAACAGAAATCATCTATAACCTCAATGTGTGTGGAAAGTTTAAAATGTCCAACTTTCATCCATAAACTATTATGAAATGATAAATTTCCATTAAAGTAGTGAAAGCCTAATAAAACCAAGGCCCTAAGAGGACAAGTGGAGGTAGGAGGAATTGGAAGAACAACTACGCTGCTAGGAAGTGTTTTCTCATTGCTTCTTAAGTTTCTGGATCCCATTTTACTTTGTCTTCATGGCTTTCAAGCATCAAATCTATTTCTGACCCACAAATTGTGGCCAATCTGATGTTAATTTCTATTTTACCACAAGAACTAAGCTTTACTACTTTCCCTTTATTACTCTTCTTCAAGCAGAAGCTTTAATTACTCTTGAGAGAAATCATCTCATCAGTGGAGGTATAACCAGACATTAGGATCCACTCAGTTTTTACCTTCTTTGGAATTCTTAGACACATTGGAGGATCCAATGAAGTGATGAGACATGACTTGTGATAAACTATTAATCAGCCAGAACACTAAGAGGATAGAGAGGAAAGACCAACAGAAGAGAAGTCCCCAGAAGACTTTAACAACACCATGTCCAGGCTCATCTACCTAAACCCCAGTACTGGGCTCCTTCCTCTGAGCACTTGTGTTGCTTGCCAATCATTCATTGTATTGCACTATTTTGTATTCTGAGCACTCTTCTTGTCTTTCATTTCTTTAGTTGACAAAGAGAAATAATTCACCAGTAAAGATGATATCATGAAAACCTTTATCTTTGCAAGTATTGGAGTGAAGAAAATAAAACAGTCCAGAGGAAATGCAGGCACAAACCTTTAGATAAAGGCAGAGGCAAGGACTTTGTGAAAATGGCCATAGTGGCACAGAACATACTCACAGGAGCTGGCAAAGGCAATTCCATGAAATTAAAGACATTTCTGCAAAGCAAAAGAAACAGTTACCAGAGTGAACTATCTGGAGAAGGGGAGAGAGTCTTTGCCAATTATACATCTGACAGACATACAATCAATATAGAACTCTCAAACATAAAACCCTCCCACAAATATTCTAATCAGCAATGGATTAAAGAACTGGATAGACAGTTCTCAAAGAGAAAAATGCAAATTACCTATAAATATTTCAAAAAATGTCCTGAATGCTTAGGCATTAGAGATAAAAAAGTGAAAGTTTATTTGACACTAGGTATGAGCCATCATCAATGTCTATCATCAAGAAAACAAACAATATCAAATTTTAGTGAGAACTTAGGGAGAGAAGGGCCATCATATACCAACAGTTGGAAAAGAAACTGGTACTGTCACTGTGGAAATCAGTGTGAAGTTTCCCCAACACCTAAAAAGTTGGTCCAGTTTCCATTCCTGGGATACATCCAAGAAATCTCAAATCAACCTATCACAGAGATACACACACATTTATTGCTACAGAACTCATAATAAACAGGAAATAAAATTAAGTGCCAATCAATAGATAAAAGTACAAAGAAGGTATGGTACATGTACACAATGAAGTTGTGTAAAAAGAAGCAAAATCATGAAACTAGTGGGAAACAGGTCAAACTGAAGACCATTATGCTAAGGGAAATGAGGCAAAGTTGTGAAGACAAATAATACATTTCCTATCGTATGAAAATATATATTTAAATATATAAGATTATAAACATTGCATTAGTATTACAGAAATTAAATAATATGAGATATTATATATAGACATTGTAGGTTAGTATAATGGAAAAGAAGGGGAGTTATGTGTGGGGCAGTAATGGTCTAAAGAAAGCAACAGAAAAGAGCAAAAGAGAATGATGGCATGTATGTAACAAAAGAGCAGAAATATGGACTGTTTGTGGGAAAGGAAGGAGATCCACAATCCAAGGGAAATGCTAGATAATGGTATTTATATGAGTGGCTGGGATAAGAACAAAGCTTGGCAGTGTATGTGTATGAAAAGACCCCACTAAAACCCAATATTTTCTCTGTTAATTTTAAAAATGAATTAAAATTTTGGGGAAAGACAATAAAACTATTATACTATATAGTTAGAAGTAAATAAAACACCAACTCTTCTGTTCCTGTTAAAGAATGTTATTTGATGCATGCTAAACTTATTTTCCCATAATAAGAATTTAATTAAAAGAAAGACTAGGAAAACCTTCTACTTGTGCTGTTGTTATAAAGTTTTTACATGTGTGTGTCTATTTGTACCTTTGTTTTCAGAAATCCTTCTACACTCTCAGGAAAGCTGAAAACAGTTGACTCCCAAAACAATGCTTATAGAGTCCCGCTCTGCTTACCACACTGTGAACTTGGTTAGTGGAGAAAAAGCAGTTGGCAGGTGACACATGAGTTTCCAGATTCTTTATGCTGTTCAGGTTATTTAAATGTAATCCATGTGTCTGAATGCATTTATCATACACACATGCAAAACATGCAGAGGGCTGTAGTAGCAAATAAAACCTGTATTTGTCCCATTCCCTCAGGCATACTATTTTTGTATCATAAGCTTCAACATTCAAACAATGTTGTATAAAGATTGTAATTGTTATCAGCTACTTTTTGTAGCTTAAGATCTTAAGATAAATAAAACTGTTTTCTAAACTTTTCCTCTGATACTTTAAGAATAGGCATGGAAATAAAATAGAAAAGTAAATCCTAGAGCACAACCAAAGCCACATGCTCTTGTCATTCTCTCAGAGTCTGTATTTGACTCTACGTCCTGTGCATCACATTCAGTGGGATGATTGAACTTCGCTCACATAAGAGTGAGTCCAACTTTCTTGTACAGATGCATGTCTAATTAGTTTTCAAGTAGCACTGATACTCCTGGACCACACTTTGGATACTGGTATAGGGCCTTCCATGGCAGGATATGAGGCTGAGTGGGAAAGAACACAAAACAAGCTCTAGCAAGAATAATTGTTGCAATGCTTCTTAAATTGGAAGAATGCAAAGGAAAATACAGCAAATAAAATGATGTAGATAGCGGGAATGCATTCCATTCCCATAAAGAACTTATGCAACCATGATACATTTATTCTCTTGAGAGGATGAAGGGCCTTGATGGACTCTATACAGAGTTTGTTTCAGTATTGAGACTGTGAATAACACTCATACAATGAGACACACAGATAAACACACCATGTACTCTCTCTCTCTCTCTCTCTCTCTCTCTCTCTCTCTCACACACACACACACACACACACACAAGATCTTCAAAAGCATACTAGTCATACGAAAGCACTTTCAAAGAACAGCAAGGCTGACTTTCAAGTTGATCACAGAATAGTTTGAGAAACTAGAACTTTATGACACTGGGTAAGAAAAGATGGGTGAATGTTTCTACACATAAGCATATGTCATGTGAATTGACATCCCAGTTGGCACCCACACTAGAGAAGTTTAAGCTTGCTTTTTTTTTTTTTTATCAGATCTGGTACAGGCATGAAAGAGAAAGTAGTATCACTTTAAATCTTTCAAGTACTAAAAACTTTTAGAATGTTTGAAAATGCTTTAAAAATTTATTCTAAAACATTTATAATCACTGACATATTTTAGTTGAAGTTCTTTGAATTTATTTAAGAAATATGTCCAGTTATATTTTTCTTTGAGGCATGAACCTAGACTAGCAAGGTCCATTACAGGGTCCCAGAAATGTACCCTTAAAAGGTCACACAAGTGCCTTTGTCAGGAGCAAGGATAACTGGTTGCTAGTAATAGTGGTAAAAGGTTTTTTTTTGATGACAAAGATTATTTTATGGCATCTTTAATTTGCACAGATAATCTTCATGTCTTTGATTTATATTTGTGAATAAGAAAGAGATCTCCATTTTAAAATATCTCTTTTATATTGTACTTAGTTTAGGTAATACTTATATTGCCACCAACTAAACCATTTGCAGCAGATTAAAACTCTGTAGTAACATGCAGGTGGAATTTATTACCCTACATTGTGTATTAAAATGATTACCAAATGGTGGTCCACTAAGCTCACTCTTTGTCACTGACCTTTATTACATATGTCTGGATTAACTATGTAAAGTTTAAAAAATATTTCTAGTGAGTTCCATGTGGATATAATGCAGCCATTATTAAGGTATGTGAACTTCCTTAGGTTTGCACACTCAATCCAAGGAGTTCCACAAATATACAAGGATTCTTGGATGGGTAAATTCATCAAAACTACAGAAGCTGGTAAAAGATAAGGGACAGGAAAACTACACAGCCTAGTGTTTTTCTTTGAATTTTTGACTGTAGAAAGACATTTGATTCTGGGAACTGCTAAGCTAAGCCAACATATATATTTTAAAGGTATCTTGAATTCAAAATGTGGGTCTAAGAATATATTGCTTTGGAAAAGAGGTTCTTCTTTTGTTTCTACAGAGGATGAGAACTTGTGGAATCCTTCTAGACTTACGTGATTTGATGCACCAACACCCCATAAAAAAGGTCACGTGAACACCCACCAAAAACTTTACCCAAATAAACAGCAGGAAGCAGTTTGGAGAGGACTACATTTATATTCCCAAATATCATTTGTAAATGTTTCTTTACATTTAAAGAGGGATATGCTATAGAGATTTGCATTGGTGTGGATTTTAGTTTATTGATACAAATTTAAGGTCAATTTTATTATACTGTGTATAAATATTTCTGCTCTTGATTAAGGTATAGTGTTTGTGCAGCTCATTTAAAAATGTAAAATATAATTAAGAAATATAGGTTAATAGATGATCATCTATAATAGCCAAGCTTGTAGTCATGTTAGTTAGATTTTTCTAGATGTACAGATGGATAGGCATTCTTCAAACCTTTCAAAGACTATGGAACAGGACACTGAAAATTTTTAAAAACTTAAGACTTTTCATGACAATGAGACACATTTTCTCCTGGAAGCACCAATGTACTTTAAGAGGAAGATGGGCAATGAAGAGACTCCTTATAGAGTTTGCTAGACATTTGGGCAAGAAACTGTTCTTGCTTGTACTGCTTGATGGTATGTTGGGTGAACTGGACATGCAGGATTCACAGACACAGCAGATAGTGACTGAACTGTCTTTGAAATTACCTGCTTCATGGAAAAGTCTGCTGGATACTATGGACCTGAAGACTGAAGATGGATGCCCCAATGGTATAAAAGAGGTTTGGGTGACTGTCCAGACAGCGAGATGTCACTGTCATTTCTAGAGCTTTGGACTTCTTGTTTGTTTAGGTAATATTATATCCTTCCTCTAATGTGGTCATGAATCAGTGTCATTAGGTCCAAGATCTTTTCTTAGAGCAGTAATTGCTTTACTACCATTAAAGAACCTTGCACTTAAATGAAGTTTCAAATAATGCTTTGACTTGTCTATGGCAGAAGAGGATTTGGTTTTCTCTTGTACTCCAAAGGATCTGGATTGTGCTAGCAACAAAGGTATGGGCAAAATCATTTAAAAGAATTATTTAGTGTCCTAGTGAACGTTCCTGTCTTATACATATAACTGCAGGAAGCAACATATTCGTTTCTGGGGCAACACACAGAGAAATAGCAAGGAACAAAGTGATTTGAAAGGGTAAATTGAATAAAAAAGAAAAATATCTAAGAAAAAATTTAACTAAAAACTTTCAAATATTTGGAAAGGAAAGAAATTTCAAGGGGCTGGAGAGATGGCTCAGTGGTTAAGAGCATTGCCTACTCTTCCAAAGGTCCTGAGTTCAATTCCCAGGAACCACATGGTGGCTCACAACCATCTGTAATGAGGTCTGGTGCCCCCTTCTGGCCGGCAGACATACACAGACAGAATATTGTATGCATAATAAATAAATATTAAAAAAGAAAGAAATTTCAAGATTAAAAGCAAGAGAGCAAGCCACTGTGGAAAATATGATTGGTGATTAAATAAGCATATTTCCTTATTTACTCACAGAAAAGAGAGGTGCACTGGGAAACAAATTTAAGTGATGGAGGAGATTAAAATATAATTAGTTTTCTGAGAAAGTCATAAGGTCATGTCTATCTAAAATTAAATATAATACATATATGCATACACATACACAGTTTAAGTGAAATTGTCCCATCTGGGTTTACAATACTTCCATTAAAGAGCCATAGACTATCTAAAAAAAATCAACACTGGATACAAGAAGCCCCCTTTTGTTTATGGGCAACTTGTTGGGAAAAGGAGAAATGAGAGCGGCTTCATGTCTGTCTATCAATAAATGACTTTTTTTTCAGTCCAAGTGATTATATATATGCCCTAACAGAATTTAACTAATTGCTCTGTATTACTAAGAAATATCTTTCCATTTCAGTCTTTTTTTTTTTAACTACATGTTGGTCATCAGTTTTAAAAAAAAAATCAAATAAACAGAAAAACTGAATAAAGATTGCATTTCAGAGACATTTTAGATATGCAAGTGTGTGTCTTAAGATTATCAATATTCAGTATTTTTGAATCATTCTTCAACTCTTCATGTATTTTCTTTCTTGCTTAGGGAATGACAAACTGGAATCTCATTTATAAACTTCTGAAACTAGTTAATTATATGTATAGTTTCTTTACTTTTTTTTTCATCTCAGAGATTCAATAACTTATTTTGCAAGATTGTATTGTTCTTTTGGTTTAATCACACTCAAATGGATTTTCTGTCACAGTGGAAGAGGAATTTGGAAATAAAAGCTAACATTAGTTACTCTACTTTTCTAATTTTTGCAAAAACTCTGAACATTAAAGAGACTTTAAAGATATTATAAAGTTTTAAAAGTTAAAAATTATTCCCTTCATTCTAGCTAACTGGGTTTATAAAGCCAAGATGTGAGTTCACAAAATTCTACTTGTATTAATATTTCAATAGCTTCCAGTACATATGTATCCAGTACAACACTGTCTCCATGTCCTCATATAGATAATCTAAATGCCTAGGTTGAGTGTGCAGCTAAACAAATACATGTAAGGCTTAATAGATGACTCAGTAATAATGAGCAGAAGGTTCATGTGAAAAATCAAATAAGAAAACAAATTCAATGTATTTTCTTTGAAATAATCATTGGACACATTTATAAAAATGTCACACTGGAATGACAAAGATCAAAACTTTAAATGTGTTATTACTCTCAATAGTAATCATATTTAGTCAAAAATTAGAAATGACACGGTAGGCACAAGTGTTTGACTGTTCTAAAATCTCACACAGACTCAATAGAGCAATATTTTTTTTTCAGATAAAACTTTATGGTGGCCTAATGGAGTCTCATTAATTGTTATATGATCATTCTTTGTATTATTTCATTGTCACTAACATTTTCACATGAGCAATGCTAATTAAACTATAGATGTTCTCCTTGGCTGGTTGTACTGTTTTGTCCAGTAAGCCATTGACTCTCTTATTCATGTTTTTGTTCACAAGCATAAGAGTCATGAAAAGCATATTAGCTTCTTTATAAGCTGAGAAGAGAGCAGGCAAAGATGAACATTAGCTATTCACAGTCGTGGAGCCTCCAGGAAAACTGTGGTAAAATCAGAAGGCAAGTAAGGAGAGGGAGCTAGGCAAAGACGTACCATGGATTACCATGGATAAAAATAACAGTGTTCTCTAGTTGAGAAACATGGACTCAGGGCTATAGAAACATGAGATGTAGCAATTAAAGGAGTTAGGGAATTCTTTGGAAATTTCTAACATCATCATTTTTATCCTTCCATGGTCTTCTCATATTGTCATAGGATTTTTATTAACGATTTTATATCTTATTTACTCTGTAGAGCCTAGATCTCTACATGTACTTGCATGAACCTGTGGAGAGAAGATAAGCATTTATTGCTCGACAAGATGAGCTATTATAAATAAAGTGGGTGCAGAATTTTACTCAGATACTTTAGCTGTAGTAAACTTTTAGTTGTTCTTTCTTTTCTCAACCCATTTCAATCAAAATTATTCACAACAGTGAAAAACATAAAATAGTTAAACTTTCGTTATTTGCAGATGATATGATAGTGTACATAAGTGACCTCAAAAACTCCACCAAAGAACTCCTACATCTGATAAACACCTTTAGTAATGTGGCAGGATACAAGATCAACTCCAAAAAATCAGTCGCCCTCCTATACATTTAAATACTGCTTGGCCCATTAGCTCTAGCCTCTTATTGGCTAGCTCTCACATCTAGATTAACCCATTTCTAATATTCTGTGTAGCCCACGAGGTGGCTTACCAGAGAAGATCTTAACCTGCGGCTGTCTGGAGTGGGAGAATCATGGCGACTCCCTGACTCAGCTTCTATCTCCCAGAATTCTGTTCTGTTTTCTCCGCCTACCTAAGGGTTGGCCTATCAAATGGGCCTAGGCAGTTTCTGTATTAATAAGAAATCACTCCCACATCATTTCCCCTTTTTCTGTTTAAACAAAAAAGAAGGCTTTCATTTTAACATAGTAAAATTACATATAGCAAAACAGTTATCAAGCAAGAATTAAAGTTACAATATTTATATCTATTTTATCTTTTATCATAACTAAGGAAAACTATAACTATCTATCCATTCTTCAACTCCATCAAAGACTCCAGAAGGATATAATATTACCTAAGCAAACAAGAAGTCCAAAACTCTAGAAATGACAGAGACATCTCGCTGCATGTACAGTCACCCAAAGTTCCTCTATACCATTGGGGCATCTATCTTCAGCCTTCAGGCCCATAGTTTCCAGCAGACATTTCCATAAAGCAGGAAATTTCAAAGACAGTTCAGTCACTATCTGCTGTGTCCTGCAGAATGTCTTGCAGACGCTTTCAAGAATCAGGAACCCCGAAAGACCATCTCACCTTTTGGCAAGTTCAGCAGTCCTCTTTCTGCGGGTTCTTTGTGTCCAGTTTATGCATCAGTCCAGGCAAGAGCAGTTTCTTGCCCAAATGGCTATCAAATTCCATAAGGATCCTCTTCTATGCCCATCTTCCTCTCAAAGTAGTTTGGTGCTGCCAGGAGCAGACGTGTCTCATTGTCATGAAAAGCCCTAAGTTATTAAACATTTAAAATGCCATATTCTGCAGTCTTTGAAAGATATGAAGAATGCCTATCTAACTGAAATATATCTCTATATATCTAGAAAATCTAACTAACATGACTACAAGCTTGACTATTATTGATGATTATCCATTAGCAACCTATATTTCCTAATTATACATTACATTTTAAAATGAACTACACAATCACAATACCTTATACAAGAGCAGAAATACTTATACATATAACAAAATTGACCTTAAAATCCACACCAATGCAAATTATTCATATCTATATCATATCCCCCTTTAAATGTAAAAGAACGTTTATAAACCATATTTGGGAACATGGGCACAGTTTTTTCTCTCCAAACTGCTTCCTGCTGAATGGGGGCGCTGTTAATCGTATCTTTCATGGGGTAACCTGTGTGCCAGCTTCATCTCAGTTGGCAGTTGAGTGAAGTAATTTTTTGAGGGTGTTCACAGCAACATTTCAGGAGGACATGGTCTATCATACCAAATTGGAATAGAAGAAATCCATAGAGTCTCATGCTCTGTAAAAACAAAAGAAGACCCTTTCCAAAGCATCATATCCTTAGAGCCAAATTCTGAAGTCATACCCTCATGATATCTGTTCTGGTTCCACTTGGCAGCCCATATAATGAAACGTCTCTCTGTACTTAGCTCCTTCACAGTCAAAAATTTTAAAGAAAACACAATGTACATAATCCAGACTCTCTGTGAATTTTCCATTTTTACGTGGCTTATTTTTACTCTATCACTTTACTTTATTCTGTCTCTTTAAAGACTTTAACTTTATTCTCTATATTTTTTTCCTCTCTCTCTCAAGCCTACGTACACCTATCCAACACTGTGGTCTTTTATGTCTGAATCTGTTTTATTGTGAATCTGGAATTTTTTTTACTATCCAGGAGCATTTCTTAAAATGTTAAGCACTTCTTAAAAACTTAAGTTGCACCATGTACAGGTAATACGGTACTGCCTGTGTCCTGCCCAGTCTAAACCTTAAGTGCTCTGTTATTACGGCAATTACGGTAGTTCCTGCCTGAGGTCAGCACAGTTCAGTATGGAGCAGCAGCTCCTGCCTCAGAGCCATTTGGTGCCCCTGAGCCACACACAGTTCCAGGCACACAGCAAGTCCACATTGGAGCCACAATCAGCAGTTTAATTCTGAGACTGAGTGTGCAGCACAGAAACTCTTTTCATCCAAGTTACAGCCAAATCTGACACGCAGAGCACCGCGCAGTCTGAACATGTCTCTGTATGGCTGCAGGAATCCTCCATGCTCTTCCGCCTGCCTAAGCCTGATTCTGCCTTCTGCCCAGGTGCAGGCGGGGAGCGCTGAGCCATCAGCATGGTCTCAGAGCACTCTCCTTCCATTCCCAAGCTGGAAAACAAACATCCAGTCCCATAAAAGCCTTTGAAATGCTTTAAAGCCAGAGTTTGCAGTGGCGGCACAGTCCCAGGAAGCCGCACTTTAAAATGACACGTTTTTTTTTTTTTGCTGCTGTTACCGAATCAGGAAATCTCTCTACAGCACACCACCAACAAACAGCAAAAATCTGTGTTAAACTCTCTCTCCCTTATTTTTAAGCTTCTTTAGGTTTTTAAGTGGATTTAGTCCATCACGTCGGGCGCCACTCTGTTGTAGTAGGAGCAGAGGGGCTGCGTCCCCGGCACCCGGCCACCCACATGGCTAGCTTATGCCCCGAAATAATTACACAGAAACTGTATTCTTTTAAACACTGCCTGACCCATTAGTTCCAGCCTCTTATTGGCTAGCTCTTACATATTGTTCTAACCCATTTTTAATATTCTGTGTAGCCCACGAGGTGACTTACCAGAGAAGATCTTAACCTGCGGCTGTCTGGAGTGGGAGAATCATGGCGACCCCCTCACTCAGCTTCTATCTCTCAGAATTCTGTTCTGTTTTCTCCGCCTACCTAAGGGTTGGCCTATCAAAGGGGCCTAGGCAGTTTCTTTATTAATAAGAAATCACTCCCACACTCAACCCATTTCAATCAAAATTATTCACAACAGTGAAAAACATAAAATAGTTAAACTTTTGTTATTTGCAGATGATATGATAGTGTACATAAGCAACCTCAAAAACTCCACAAAAGAACTCCTACATCTGATAAACACCTTTTGTAATGTGGCAGGATACAAGATCAACTCCAAAAAATCAGTCGTCCTCCTATACACAAAGGATATGGAAGCAGAGAGGGAAATCAGAGAAGCATCACCTTTCACGATAGCCACAAACAGCATAAAATATCTTGGGGTAACTCTAACCAAGGAAGTGAAAGATCTATTTGACAAGAACTTTAAGGCATTGAAGAAAGAAATTGAAGAGGATACCAGAAAATGGAAGGATCTCCCTTGCTCTTGGATTGGGAGGATCAACATAGTAAAAATGGCAATTCTACCAAAGGCAATTTATAGATTCAATGCAATCCTCATCAAGGTCCCATCAAAATTCTTCATAGATCTTGAGAGGACAATAATCAACTTTATATGGAAAAACAAAAAACCCAGGATAGTCAAAACAATCTTATACAATAAAGGAACTTCTGGAGGCATTACCATCCCTGACTTCAAACTCTATTACAGAGCTACAGTAATGAAAACAGTGTGGTAGTGGCATAAAAACAGAGAAGTAGACCAATGGAATCGTATAGAAGACCCGGATTTTAATCCACAAACCTATGAACACATTATTTTTGATAAAGGAGCTAAAAGTATACAATGGAAGAAAGAAAGCATCTTCAACAAATGGTGCTGGCACAACTGGATGTCAACCTGTAGAAGAATGAAAATAGACCCATATCTATCACCATGCACAAAACTCAAGTCAAAATGGATCAAAGACCTCAATATCAATCTGAACACACTGAACCTGATAGAAGAGAAAGTGGGAAGTACCCTACAACAGATGGGCACAGGATATCGCTTCCTATGTATAACCCCAACAGCACAGACATTAAGGGCAACATTGAATAAATGGGATCTACTAAAACTGAGAAGCTTCTGTAAAGCAAAGGACACTGTCACTAAGACAAAAAGGCAACCTACTGACTGGGAGAAGATAGTCACCAACCCCGCAACAGAAAAAGGTCTGATCTCCAAAATATATAAAGAACTCAAGAAACTAGACTTTAAAATGCTAATTAACCCAATTAAAAAATGGGGCACTGAACTGAACAGAGAATTCTCAACAGAGGAAGTTCAAATGGCCAAAAGACACTTAAGATCATGCTCTACCTCCTTAGAAATCAGGGAAATGCAAATCAAAACAACTTTGAGATATCATCTTACACCTGTCAGAATGGCTAAAATCGAAAACACCAATGATAGCCTTTGCTGGAGAGGTTGTGGAGGAAGGGGTACCCCCATCCATTGCTGGTGGGAATGCAAACTTGTGCAACCACTTTGGAAATCAGTGTGGCGGTTTCTCAGGAAATTTGGGATCAACCTATCCCTGGACCCAGCAATACCACTCTTGGGAATATACCCAAGAGATGCCCTATCACATGACAAAAGCATTGGTTCAACTATGTTCATAGCAGTATTATTTGTAATAGCCAGAACCTGGAGACAACCTAGATGTCCTTCAATGGAAGAATGGATGAAGAAAGTGTGGAATATATACACTACTCTGCCATAAAAAACAATGACTTCTCGAATTTTGCATGCAAATGGATGGAAATAGAAAACACTATCCTGAGTGAGGTATCCCAAACCCAAAAAGAGGAACATGGGATGTACTCACTCATAATTGGTTTCTAACCACAAATAATGGTCATTGAGAGGCAGACGACCGACGCAGGCGGGCAACGCAGGCCACAGGCTGCGGCCGGGACCAACGGAGACTGGCGCGGCGGCAGAGGACGCAGGTGGCAGGGACCAGCACACAACACCGAGAGCAGATCACCCCACTACAACTAAATCAAAGAGGTAGGCCTTTGGTTGGCGAGGTCCCTGGCAAACGGGGAGCCGTGTCCTGTTCCTGAAGACCCTTCTGAGGGGTGAGAGGGATCTTGGCCCCTGGCTGGAGCCAGGAAACAGAGCGAGGGCAATTTCTGGCCAGCAAAGAAACCTGATCTGATTTTAAAAGACTGATTAGATAGCATCGATAGGAGGAGATGGGCAGGTGCCAAGGCAGAATTTCACCCAATAATCTAAAAAACAACATGAAAACACCAGAACCCAATGATCTTACAACAGAAGGACTTGAACACCCTAACACAGAAGAAGCAGAAAAAACTGACTTTATGAAAGCAATAGAGTCCCTTAAACAACATGTAAAAAACACCCTTATAGAAATGGATGAGAAGAATGGTCATTGAGTCTGTAATCTGTGATCCTAAAGAAGCTAAATAAGAAGGTGAATCGAAAGAAAAACATATAGTTGTTATCCTGGGTATGGGAAGTAGACAAGATTGCCGGGCAAAAAATTAGGAACTTGGGGGTGAGGTGGGACGGGGGTAAAGGGAGATGGGGAGAGAAAAGTAAGAAGGGGAGAATGGGGGAAACTTGGGGAAATGGGATAACTGGGAGAAAGGAAGATTGGATAGAGGAGCAGGGAATCACATAACTTAATTAAGGGAGCCATCTTAGGGTTGGCAAGAGACTTGAACCTAGAGGGGCTCCCAGGTGCCCAGGGCCATGTCCCCAGTTAGCTCCTTGGGCAGCTGAGGATAGGAAACCTGAAATGACCCTATCCTATAGCCATACTGATGAATATCTTGCATATCACCATAGAACCTTCATCTGGCGATGGATGGAGATAGAGACAGAGACCCACACTGGAGCACCGGACTGAGCTCCCAAGGTCCCAATGAGGAGCAGAAGGAGGGAGAACATGAGCAAGGAAGTCAGGACCACAAGGGGTGCACCCACCCACTGAGACAGTGGGGCTGATCTATTGGGAGCTCACCAAGGCTAGCTGGTCTGTGACTGAAAAAGCAAGGGATAAAACCGGACTCTTTGAACATGGCGGACAATGAGGGCTGATGAGAAGCCAAAGACAATGACACTGGGTTTTGATCCTACTTCATGTTCTGGCTTTGTGGGAGCCTAGCCAGTATGGATGTTCATCTTCCTAGACCTGGATGGAGGGGGGAGGACCTTGGACTTTCCACAGGGCAGGGAACCCTGACTACTCTTCGGACTGGAGAGGGAGGGGGAGAGGAGTGGGGAGAGGGGGGGAAGAGTGGGAGGAGGGGGAAGGAAATGGGAGGCTGGGAGGAGGCGAGAATTTCTTTTTTTTTCTTTCAATAAAAAAAAATACTTCATGCATTGTTCAAAGGGTCCTCTGACACATCATTACATAGTTAAGTGGATACTAGAGAATGACTTGATATATTTAAATCATGTTCTCACCTGATAGTACCTTCAAATTCTTTTATCTTCACACATTTGATATAGTCCCAATCCTAGAGATTTGAATATCTAACAGCCTAGTATCTACTTTAGGCAAATTGTTGCATATACCATCACAAGATCCATAATATATAAAGCTGAATTATAGAATATATACTACATTATTCTTTTTTTTTTTTTTTTGGTTTTTCGAGACAGGGTTTCGTTGTGGCTTTGGAGCCTGTCCTGGAACTAGCTCTGTCGACCAGGCTGGTCTCGAACTCACAGAGATCTGCCTGCCTCTGCCTCCCGAGTGCTGGGATTAAGGGTGTGCGCCACCATCGCCTGGCTCTACTACATTATGCTTAATAGACAGAACCAGACACAGGTTTCCTAATATCATTGTTAAAGAAATAAATTAATGATTTTTAAAAATTGTTTGTTCAGAGGATAGAATAGAAGGGGAAATGAGGGGAAGGGAGTAAAGAAAAATGTATAGCTCAGTAAAATCAACAAAAAAATTTAAAAATTGATTGTTCTCATAGAATTATTTTATAAAAAATAAAATTGTTTAGAAAATAATTTAAAAACAGAAGTCTAAGTTCTGCAAAACATAGTAACATTAATAATTTTATCAACAATATGTGCAAAACTGTAAATAAATTAAATTTACTTCTCTTTTTAAAAGCATTACATTTTGTTATTAGATTATAGCCAAAAATATTTAAAATGCATGTTATGGATCTCAATATTAATTACATGAATAGTTCTACGAGTCTAAAACTCAGATATTAGTCAGTGTGTTCCTCTGTGAACAGGCATGAAGGCCTGAGAAACCTCCAGGAGCAGGCAAGCAAGGTCTAAGTGACCAACTCTAGGAACGGGTAGGAAAGCTCGAGTCACCCGCAGGAGCGGGAAACGACTGAACTATGGCCCAGGTTCTACCTTGAAGAGCAAGCATCTGAGCCTTGATCCCACTGGCACTGGGAGGTGTGATCTGACTTGGAGGCTAATCAGAGAAACAGCTTTAACTGCACCAATGGAGGAAAAGATGGGTAGAGAACAAGCCAAGAACACACTCGACAACCCAAAGAGTAACACGGTATCAAAATAAATAAAAAAAAATGAAAAATAAAAGTGGTTCTACAACAACAAGACATGAACACTACAACACAGGTGAAACAGAAGAAAATGACTTTAAAAATAACTTTAGAAAAATGTTTGATGCCTTAAAGAGGGAAATGAAAAAAATTCCTCCAAGAAGTAGAGGAAAAGACAAACAAAATATTGAAAGAATCAAACAAAATCCTTAAAGAAAATGAAGAAAAAGGTGAAAGAAAGCATTTAAGACTTAAAATCAAGAAGGTAAATTATTGTGCTGCATCTAATGCCTGCATATTATGACTCTTACAGTGCACAGATAACTCAGTGTGAAGTGCTGACTACTCAGTCCTGATGAACTCTAGAATCCTTGGAAAGATGGCAATAACTGGTTTCACAAAGTTGTCCTTTGACATCCAAATATAAGTTACGACACAATCATTCACACACACACACACACACACCAAACACTTTTGAATTCAAATGAATTAGAAAGTGAATGTTGAAAAGAAAGTATTGTTTTTAAGTACACAACACTGGCCCTGAGAGGATTGTGGTGCTGTTTTCTTCAATCTATGCAGTTTATGCCTTCCTCATTCTGTAGCAGATTCTCCACAGGCTTGACCCAATCAGCACTCTGGTAATGACTACAACGTGTGGGAATAGATGCAATTTGCTTTAGTTCTCCAGCCTCTAGCTTGCCCACATTCTGCAAGTCACTCTAATAAAGCACGTGCACGCGTGTGTGTATAATAGTTCTATCAGTTCTAAGGAGATGGGTTTCTTTAAAACATGTATCACATATTTTAATGATTTTGATGATATTATCTCTCTAAGAAGTTCACTTATTCCTCCCCCAGTATATATACAGAGAGACTAGAATGGCTTAGAAATTTATTTCTCACTCTGGGAAGTTTGAAATTTCTAAGATCAAAGAACCATCAGGCTGAACATCTAGTAAAGACTCATTTCTTCATTCATAAAAAGCTGTTTAAAAAGCTGTTTTTTTGTTGTCTGGACTATATGCATTGGAAGGAACCAGAAAACCCTATTTCATAGGGACATAAAACCCTACTAATCAGATTTCCACCTTTGTTATAATTCCTTAAAGTTCAATAATCAACATAAAAATGCATTTTTATTTTCTTACCTACTTTCATTTGTGGAAAACATTTCATAAGATGATTTCCAAAAGATAGAAAATAGCTCTAACTATAGGAAATTCCTTATTATTTTCTTAGAATGATTTCAAAGACATAATAAATGAACTCAAAGGGAGGGGAAATTAATTTCTTTTATCCTTAAGCTGTTTTCCAGGGCTTTATGAACCTTCGAATATTTGAAATTATCAAATATGTATTGCCCCAATAATAAGTACCAGGTTTCTGGCATATAAACATATAATACTTCAGTGATAATATCATCATTCATGGGGACATCATGAGATGAAAAATGATTCATATTTTTCTATGTTCAGAGCCAAACTTCATTTTGAATAGCTCCATGCCATTGTTTACATGTGTGAATGTGAGAAGCATGACTTTGGGGACATGCAATTTAAGACCTCTCTACTTCTCTCTTTAATGATGATATATATGATTTTGCTCCTTGAAAGTTCAATATATTTGTAAAATATATACTAATCACATACATCCACAACTAACTCTCTCCTACTCTTCTGACTGTCCCACATCATCTTCCTCCCAGATTCTCACCCTCTTTTTAGTTTTTCTTATGTTTTTGTTATTAATAACCTCTTGGGACCAATTAATGTTTTTGATATGTACATGGGGTGTGTGATTACCCACTGAGACATAAGCAACTCACCTGTAGCCACAACTTCCCAATGACAGTGACTCTTTCTCCCATAGCAGACATCAACAGGAATAATGAAAGTAGAGAACAGAAGTAGTGGAGTGTCACAGCATGGAGGATTTTGGAAATGGGAAATGGAGGTGTTAGCAGAAGTCTTAACCGAAATAAATCTGCATGTAAATGCTATGTGGAAACCTACAATCTTCTGACCCAAAGAGAAAAAAAAAAAAAAACAAAAAAAAAAACTACAAGGGACAATAAAACACAACTGACATGAAAGAAGGGGAGCGATACATTCAGTGATAAAAGTTTAAGTTGAGATAGGAGGATTACGTAGAGAAGAATGCAGGGGATGGGCTAACCAAAACTAATGACCATAAAGATGCCATATAGAAATGTACTAGTTTGTAAGAAAATGAAAAATATAATGCATATTATCATTACAGGAGGTTTGCATAAGCATACCCAGCCTAGGTGAACAGTGGTGCTCACTAAAGAAATAGGTCAAAAATGAAATTTTCAGTGCCATGTACCAGATACACCTTACAAATTAGTGGTCAGGAAGGTCCCATATACTCTCAAAACAACATAGGCTATTGTTGTTTCTATTGATTGTCCCACAATAACTAGATGGTAAGACTTTAATGATAAAGACACTATTCACTTTGAATGGAGGAGATAGAGACTTCAACCTGGAATGGATCAGGAAATCTTCTTGCTAGCTAGTTTAGACAGCATTATTTGTTGTCATGCAGGCTGTAGGGGAGAGGTCTTTACCTCTTACATGCAAATATTATGATGCTTTCACTTTGAATGTAGGCTTCAGAAGGATAGGAATACAGTTAGGCTGCTCACCTAAATTGCACAAAACCCTTCATTGCAGCTTCAAAATGTGAAAAATCATGGACAGTCACATATCACTATAGCCTCATCATTCCAAAGTTGGTAGCATAAGGTTTAGAAGCTTCCTATATCCTAGATCCCATCCTCAGTATATACATCATAAGGACAGCCTGAGCTATATGAGACCGTATCTCTAAGAAAATGCTGTTTTAAAGAAATTAAGCTAGGACTGTGATGCCTGGCTCGGGTTGATATCAGGAAAATGAGAAAAAATGGTGGTGCTCTCGTTAGAGTGGAGGAAGAAGATAAATACATAATAATGAGGGTAAAATAACAATAGGGATGCCAGAAAAAAAATCATGAGGGATTTTACTGCTGACCAAAAAACACCCATAATACATTTAAGTTTGTGTAACAATATACATATATAGTTAAAAAAAGGTTTCCAACTGTGCTGAACTTTCCAAGAACCATTGACTTTCACACAAAAAACCAATATCAGGTTTTTTGTTTTTAGTGGTTTGTCTGGGTCGTACAAAAGACTCCCAAACATCATGTTACTACTATTGTCCTCGGCTGTCCCCCAAAGGTGGAAGTAAGTCCCTGTAGTTGAAGATACCCTGCATTTCAGATGCAGGGCCCAGCAAGCCCTGAGTTGGAACATACCTGAATTCTCTCTCCCTGAGGACTAGCTTTCATGCTACCAGAAGATGTCATTCAGGCTTGTATAGGAGGCAAGCACCAATAGTCCTAACCAGATATGACATATATGCTATACCACAACCATAGTAGCATGTCACAATTATCCTGAGGATGCAGCAGCAATACACGCCTCAAAGATACAAGTCTCTAATTGGAATTGAGATGTGCTCAAGAAGAGGGAACTCAAACCTGGAACTGAAATTTAGCCAGGCACCTAGAATATGAAATTGAGGATCTTGGAGGGAAACCTACAACTCCCATTTCACTAAACCAACATTATAGCCCTTAACTACATTTCAAATATTTGTCCTTATAACCAGATACGGATAGTTCTGACCCTTCATCAATTAAACTTCTCCTTCAAGCACACAAAAACAGTTACAGAAAGCTACAGCTAAGCAAAATGTAGAGTTCTGGAGTCCAGTCCCAGCAGATACATCTACAAAACAACTCATGGACCTAAGGCTCAGGGAACATTTCCAAAAGGTGGCAGAAAGACTTTGAGATCTAGAGGATCAGGCAGCTTCCTGTGAGATTTGGCTCCTAGTAATGTCTGAAGATATATACATCAAGTATCACCAACACTTTTGCCTAAATATGAGCTGAACAACAATAGACATATTAACATGAATGGGAGCAGGGAGAGCCCCTAGGCCCTGAGCTCTACACAAAGAACTAGAGAGAGCTCAGAAATTTGAAAGTGGAAGAAATAGATTTCCATAGGAAAGAGCATATCAATTATTTATCTAATACCATAGGGTCAACACTGAAGATATGCATACTAGGAACATTATTCATATATATGTATATACATATGGATTATATACATATACATATTTAACAATAATTAATTTATTAAAGGCCATGAATTTGAAAAAGAGTCAGTGAAATATGCAGGAAGGCTTGGAGAAAGTAAATAAAGAAAAAATATGACTATAATCAGAAAAAGTAAAAGAAATAATTAAAATAATAATGAGACTATAGGAGAAGCAAACTATCGTTACAATGGAAACTTACTGTTCATATCCTTCCTAGACACTTCTCTGAATCGTCATTCTTCACTTTGTGTTCCCATTCTCAAAAAATGAGGGTGATCTAATGGATGACTATATATCCTGTCTTAAATTTTCTATCGTTTAAATGAACACTATGAACTTACGTCTAAATGAACTCTTAAGTCATTAAAAATAAAAGAAACTTTCTTCAAAGGGAAAAGTTTCCAACTTGAAGATTTGGGCAAGGAAGGACACACTATATCTGCACTTAGTAGAGACATAAGCTTTCTAAAGATAAAAGCAAACTGGACAGAAAGCATCCAAAAAGAAGGCTAATTTCTTATCAGATATACTTTCAATTACTCTTTGGAAAAACAGTCCATTAGGCCTGTTTACTTACTTTATGTCATTTTGAATATGACAAAATTTCAAAATACTGATGTTATGGAGATATAAAATGCATTGATGTAAACCAGAATGCATATACATTTATACATGAGTACATTCAAAATGTTTAAATACAAATGTTTATGTAAATGTTAAATACACACACACACACACACACACACAGAAGAATGTCCTAGGTCAGTTAAAACTAATCCAAAATCATAGAAGTCACATCACAAGTCATCTGGTGTAGGAGATATGGGATATGGGAACTGACTTCAAAGAAATCATTTAAGTGCTTTGAATTAAATACAAAATTATTTTTGTACTATGAATAGAGTATATTTATATGGATATGTGATTTCAAAACTAATCAAATTATTAACTTTAGATAATAGACTCTGCTTGATATGTGCATGTCTAAATAAATTTGTTGTAGAAATGTTTGCAATTGCAATAAAATGAAACTTACTTTACAGTTAATATTTACCTATAAGTGACTAAATACCATGTTTTTGTTTCTGGGATGAGCTCAGGGAATCCTGCTGAATAGAGGGAGAAAGGATTGGAGGAGCCAGAGGAGTAATGGCATCCTTTGAAAACCCCCAGAAACAAGTAATCTAGATCACAAGAACTTACAGAGTCTGAACCAACAACCAGGGAGCCTACACTGGACCAACCTAGGTCCTCTCCATATATGTGACAGTTGTGTAGCTTGGTCTACTTGTAGGACTTCTAACAGTGGAAGCAGGGGCTATCCCTAATGCTTTGGTTGGCTCTTGGGAACCATTTCTTATACTGGATCACCATGCCAAGCATTATGGTGATATCTTATTTGTAAAAATAAAGTTTGCCTAAAGATCAGAGGGTGAAGCAAGCCACTCTGCTGTACAGACAGACAGAAAGTAAGATGGGTTGGTGGAAAGAGGAAGTGATAAAGCAGGAGGAGTCAGAAGCTTATTCTCTTTTCAGCTGGGAACTGGTTTTACTCCTTCATCTCTCTGATTTTTCAGATTTCCCTCCCTATATCTGACTTTGGGATTTTATTATTAAGATTTTATTATAAATCCTGGTCCATATTTAATGGTAGAGATTCATGAAAAAGCCACTTGTCTGTAGCTTTTTAGCCATGTGCACAGGCCAGAGCTACACATAGGGTTCTCATTAGAACTGTACTTGGGGTTCCTGTCACAGAAATAAATTAAAAAAATATGATGCCCACAGTCCCAAGAAGTGGGGTGAGTGGTTTTTGGTCATGCAATGTTTTATAAATATTTGTCATTGTTTAAGGGGTTACAAGTCATTATTGGTTATCATCAAGAAGAAAGCTAAACAAAGGAGATTAGATTCAGAGAACTTGTTTTGAAGAGGTGGGATATAGATAGGATAGCATATAAGGGTATATTATTGAATCTACTCTGAAAATAAATAAGGAGAGATATAAAAATGAAATTAAAAGATAATTGCTGAATCTACTTTTAAGCCAAAAAGCAATTACTAGTTTTAAATATTTTACATTGGCTTGAATATTTTGTATCTTGATACAAAGTTGAGATTATTTTTGTTAAAACATATTGTACATGTATTTCTAACCATTCTCAAGGTATCACACCTATGCAACTCATTTAACAAAGTAGTGCAAATTTCTAACCCTTGAAAGTTATTATTACCAACTATTTAACGAAATAAGGAAATGTTGGGTAGCAATTAGTCACCTATTAAAATTGAACTTGTAGTCATATTAGGTATATTTTCAAGGTCAAACACTTCAGAAATCTACAGAATATGGCATTTAAGATATTTTAACAGTATAGGTTCTTTTCTCTTTTTTTTTTCATGACAGTGAGACATATCAGCTCCTGGCAGCACAAATATAATTCAGAAAAGATGATAGGCTTTGAAGAATCTCCAAATGGAGTTTACTTTTTTTGCAAAGGTTAGTCACTGGGTAAAAAACTGCTCTTGCCTCAACTGCTGATAGTTTATTGTACATATCGTGCAGGAAGGGCACAAAGCAAAGGACTGCTGAACTTTGCCAAGACAAGGAAGAACAATCCTTCAGAATATCTTGCTTCACAGAAAAGTGTCAGATATGCTAGGCCTATAGGCCAAAGATAGATGCCCCAACATTGCAGAGAAACTTTAGGTGACTTTCTAGGAAGCTAGCTGTTTCTGTCATTTCTCAGATTTTTTGGAAGCCACTTGCTCACACTTCCTGCTTATTAAGTTAATATTATTTTCTTCTCAGGACTCTGAGAGAGTCAAAGATTTTATGGCTATAGTTATAGTTTTCCTTGTTACCAGATTCAGAAAAGAAATTCACTAAAGAAATATAAAGTGTGTAATAAGGTTGAGAGACATATAAAATAGTTATGATAATGCAAGTTCTAAGTGAATTAGGTACAGTATTTAGACTTACCACTCTAAGATCAATATAGAGTATTTTCTCTGAATTTGTCATTTATTAATGCCTAGATATGGTTAATGAATTTGTTGTCTGCATATACAGTATATATTTATTGTAATTATTGTATATAGTTTTTCTTATATTAGGTATAAACTTCCTTTTTTAATTTTTAGACACAAAAGGGAAATATGGTGATATCTTATTTGTACAAATAAAACTTGCCATAAGGTCAGAATGCAGAGTTAGCCACTAGCTAAACATAGAGGTCTGGAAGTCTGTACAGACAGACAGGAAGTGAGATGACTGGGTGGAGAGAGGAAGTGATGAGGTAGGAGGAGAAAGAAATGCACTCCCTTTCACAGCTGGGAAGTGCAGAGTTATGTGGCCCATGTTTTGCTTCTTAGTCTCTCCAATCTCTCAACATTTTCCCCTATATCAGACTCTTGGCATTTATTATTAAGATTTATTAGAACTGATACTACACACAATAAATACAAGGTGGGGGGTCCTTAGTCTTGCAGCAACTTGATATGCAATGTTTTATTGATAACCATGGGAGGCCTGCCCTTTCTGAACAGAAACAGGAGAAGTAGGTTGGGCAAGCAGAGCAGAGGTAGGGGATAGGAATGGGTAGAGAGGAAAGAGGGGAAACTGTGTCCTGTCTGTAAAACAAACAAACAAATAAATAAATGGTATACTTAAATACATATTTGGCAAAACAATCATGTGACTACTTTAAAAAAAATAAAATGATTACTGGAATTAAGAAGGATGTATTGCATACACTTACCTCATTTAGTTGTGTTTTTGATGTTTAAAAATCAACTTGAGCTAAATGATTCGTGAAAATGATAGAAATGATAAAAGACTACAACTGGAGTATCAACCTCCTCATCTTAAAACCTATTAAAAGACCTTCTGAAGGAAGATAGTGGGACTATTATTTCACAAGATAATGTCACTCAGAAAAGGTAGTTGACTTTCTGAGTCTGGGTTATCTCACTCAATGTGATGTATTCTAGCTCAATCCATTTGCCTGAAAAATTCAAGATGTCATTATTTTTTTTTCTGCTATGTAGCACTCCATAGTGTAAATGTACCACATTTTCTTTATCCATTCTTTGGCCGAAGAACATTTGGGTTGTTTCAGGTTCTGGCTATGACAAACAATGCTACTATGAATATAGTTGAGTATATGTCCTTGTGGCACGATTGAGCATCCTTTGGATATATACCCAAAATTGGTATTCCTGGGTCTTGAGGAAGACTGTTAACTAATTTTCTGAGAAATCACCATACTCACATCCATAGGGGTTGTACCAGCTTGTACTCCCACCAGCAATGTAGGAGTGTTCCCTTTTCCCCACAACCTCGCCAGCATAAGTTGTCATCAGTATTTATGATCTTGGTCATTCTTACAGGTGTAAGATGGAATCTCAAAGTTGTTTTTATTTGCATTTCTCTAATGACTAAGGATGTTGAGCATTTCCTTAAGTGTCTTTCAGCCATTTTAAATTCCTCTGTTGAGAGTTCTCTGTTTAGGTCTGTACTCCATTTTTTTTTATTGGATTATTTGTTCCTTTGTTGGCCAATTTCTTGAGTTCTTTGTATATTTTGGAGATCAGTCTTCTGTCTGATGTGGGGCTGGTGAAGATCTTTTCCCATTCTGTAGGCTGCCATTTTGTCTTGTTGACCATGTCCTTTGCTTTATAGAAGCTTTTCAGTTTCCGGAGGTGCCATTTATTAATTGTTTCTCTCAGTGTCTGTGGTACTGGGGTTATATTTTTGCATTCAAGTGTATTTCCTACCGTCTATTCTATGAAGTTTAGCATGGCTGGCTTTATGTTACTCATCATAAGTGGTTTTTAAACATAAAGCAAAGAAAACCAGTCTACAAATCACAAGCCCAGAGAACCTAGACAACAATGAGGACCTTAAGAGAGACATACATGGATTTAATCTACATTGAAAGTAGAAGACAAAATCTCCTGAGTAAATTGGGACCATGGGAGAGTGTTGAAGAGGAAAGGAGAGGAAGGGAGGGGAGCAGAGAAAAATTTATAGCTCAATAATGTAACATGAGGGGGGCCTGCTTGTTTGTTGTGGTTTTTGTCCTGCCCGGTTCTCCACAACTGCTTAGCCTTAAAGAAAAATCACACATAGGTCTCCATAAATTATAAGCTGATTGGCCCATTAGCTCTATCCTCTCACTGGCTAACTCACACATCTTGATTAACCCATTTTTCTGATCTATGTTAGCCATGTGGCTCAGTACCTTTTTTCAGTGGGGCAAATCACATCCTGCTGCTTCGGTGGTCTGGGCCGGAGTGGGAGGAATCAACTTCCTCCTTCCCAGAATTCTCCTGTTCTCATTACATCATTTCTACTTCCTGTCTATTTTTTCCATCTATATTTTCTGCCTGGTCAACCAGCATTTATTTATAACATGATTGACAGATTATAGACAATTCTCCCACACAATAAAAAATAAATAAATTAAAAAAGGTAGTTGAGTAGGACAGCAGAAAAAAACAGACAATGCAGAAAGAAAGACATGTTGGGCACTACTGCCAAGATATTTCAGTTTAGAGAGGGCTCAGTGGACAAATGTGTTACTGAAAGCAAGAAAGAAGTGAGTTCAAATCCCTAGAACTCATGTTGTTACAGCCATCAATGCTATAACCCTAACATTTAAACTGGAGACAGATAGACCACAAGAACTTGCTGGAAAGGCAGCCTACTGGAATCTATGAACTGAAGAATCAGTGAGAGACCCTGCAAAAAATAAGGTAAAAAGCCAAGGAGGAAAATACCTTTCTCTATCTTTTTTATGTGTATAACAGGACCCAAGCACTGCACACACATGTAGGCATATACCACACATACATAAATACATACACAACACATTCATTTGTGCAGAGAGATAAATATTTTCATCAATGCATCTGAGAAACTGCTTAAACATAACGGTAAGTAAACTGAATTGATGCCTTTAGATATGCTAACTCATTTAGTAAAGATGAATAGTATATCTTCATGTATGGTAAAATTTTAAAGAATCTAGAAGAAGACATAGAAAATATCTTTCATTATTAAGAGTATGTGCATTTTATATAATGAAATATAAAATTTAACTATAAAATAAGAATATAAATTGAATTCATTAAAAGTTTTAAATGCTGCTCAACAAAACTAATCATCATCAACAAAATAAGATAACTAAGCAACCACTGAAAGAAATACCTGTGGAACACAATAGTGAGAGGATTTATATGTAGGGTCTTTGATTGTGGTGCCAGAGATTAAAACTCAGCCTTCTTTTATGGTAGACATGTACCAACATACACCCAGGCCCCAGATTTATTAAGGAATCTTATCAATAGGAAATAAAACTACAAATGATCCAATAACAATGGCCAGAGAACTGAGATGGATGTTTAATATGTAAATGACAAGTAAACATTTCAAAAGATTGTAATCTGAAAAGAGGAAATTAAAGTCTGTGCACTTCATATGAATAAATCAAAATGATTGATAATATCAAGGCAAATTGTTGAAAAGTTCATAGAACCAGTAAGATACCATATGTATATGTCTAGTAAAAGAATGGTCCTTTTGAAAAACATTGCCTGTTTTGTGGGAGGAATAAGGGTAATATAAATGTATTAAGCAGGTTTGAGCACCTAGATATTTGGTTCAAAGAAATATAAGATGATAAAATGCCATGTAACGTGTATAAGCACTATCTATTAATAGCTTAATCATTTCAAAAGTCCCCAAATATCTATCATCTCAATGAATTGAATAGCTTTGGGTATACTTATCATATTCAAATACTAGAATAATATTCATTTACTAAAGTGCTTCATAGTATGTATGTATACATTTATATAGCTCTCTTCATATATATATATATATATACAAAATAGCTAAAATATGTTGATCAACCATTTAAAAAAATTAAAAAGAATTTTTACTTACCTATTAGCTCAGTTTACTTACCTTTACTGCTTAGTTATAGATTTAAACTACAATACATGAAGCAGACCACGAACAATAATAAAATTGCATTGAATTTATGAAAACCTATCAAATCTTAAGATGAAAGAAAAACATCAAAACATTTCTATTGTAAAGTTAATATAGTTATTTCTATATACAACATCATACCACTATAAAGTAATAACCTTTTCAAAGGATTGAATCTTCTCAGATCACAGCGAAAACATACACACACACACACACACACACACACTGCTGGACTTTTGGAAAACATCAACCCTGAAATTATGATGCTAATATCTGTAAATATATGCCAGGCAGACAGTTCAAGTTCAGCACTCAATTCAAGGTCAGCCTGAGACACTTACAGAGCTCCTGCTTTAGAAGTTAAAAAGGAAAGCAGATAGTGATAGAAAACAAGTCAGCTGGGTAGGCAGGTGGGAAGAAAGAGCTGGGAAGGAAGGGAGGAAAAGGAGAGGAGAAAGAAGAAAGAGGAGGGGAAGGGAGCATCTGTTAAAATGTATGAAGCAATGTACTTGAACACTAGCAACTATTAGAGAAAGGGTAACATCATTAAATAATTATACTATTTGATAACTGTTTAAACCTAAAGGACATAAAAAGCAAAGAAAAATTAATTTCATATATTCAAAGAAGTGATCAATCTAAAACAAAACTCTGAAGCTCTAAACTCTTAACGGCTTTCAAATTAATTTATTTGGTTTGGGAAGAGGGGGAGCATCGGCACACTACTGTGTACCTGCGGAGGGCCTTGGGCAATTTGCAGAAGCCCACTCTCTCTGATCCCCCAAGCCAGCCTCAGAGGGTTCACCTTTTCAGGTTCTGGCGCTAGGATGGCTCTTTCAAAGGTCCTGAGTTCAATTCCCAGCAACCACAAGGTGTCTCAAAAAACCATCTGTAATGAGATCTGGTGCCCTTTAGAGGAAGAAAGTTGGTCAGTTGCCCTCATCAACTTAGACTATGATACCCAATATGGACAAGTTCAACAGAACTTCCATATATAGATTACCCATGCATGCATTAAAAAAATATCTCTTTCAACTACATGGTTTTCAGGAACCTAAAGTCAGGTTTACCAAAATCCATCTTCATCTACTCAGCCATGCTAACAGTCCCAAATTCCAAAAATTAAGTTAAAAATAATCGCTATGTTATATAATGTATGAATGTCAATATATATGCTCTCTCAATGGTTTGATTTTCAGCATTTTTCCTATTCTTTTTTCAATTTTTATTTATATAATTGTTACTTTTACAAACATATGATACAAAGCGGCCTTTGGCCAATGACAGACCACAAAGCAGGTAGGAGCTCCATAAGATGATATTCCTGGGTGATGTCACACTCATCTCTGCTTGTGTCAGTCATTCTGTGGCCATACATAATGACAAGATGAGCTCATGTAGGGACCAAGAATTGTGGGCACATTCCTACAATGTCTGGCGGTCTGAAAATTCTGAGTGACCTACAATGCCCAATTTGCACCTGCCACACCTAGCTTTTTGGTAGTAAAACAACCTGATGCCAACCTAACAAATGGTCAGGATATGCTAATATAGTTCTGCTCCTTCTATTGTAAATTTGGAGGTCACCAAGGGAAGAGGTGTTTTTCAGTCTATGTGACAAACTAGGTATAGATATGACAATCAGTATAGATGTGAGCAAAGACTCCCCCACTCGTTACCTAGGAAACAATGCTAAAGAAGTTTGTGTTACCTACCTCCCTCAGTTTACCTTGATATAAAAGCTGTTTGGAAAATAAACAAGGAAGTTTTTTTCAGGATGTGATTTCAGGATCTGAATGGTCCCTGAAAACTCCCTCCCAATGCTGTTATGTGAAATGTGCCTCATTTATTTCCACACCCCCACTCTTGTACCAGAAATGAAGTATGTCTGGGTTGGTCCCTGACAAGCTCACAACACAATTCTCCCAATTTGTCCCCACCAATAAATACTGTGTGGTGTGTGATTAAGTTATCTAATAAAACATAATGCAAACATTGATTTAATAATGTTTGTGGTAGTTTGAAAGAAAATGACCCCCAAAGGGAGTGGAACAATTTGGAGTTGTTGTGGAATATTTATTAACTAGGTAAAGATGTGTTACATTTGTTTATGTTGTATTTGTTTAACTATGTAAAGACGTGTTGTAGTTGCATTTATTAAATAAAATTAATCAGGGCTCAGAGAGGAGGAGTTGGCAACTATTTGAAAGGAAGTAGCATGGAGGAGCTTAGGTTGGGTTTTTAAGTTGGTAGGTGTGAAAGGAGAAAAGCTTCCTAGATGCCAGCAAAGGGAGAAAGTTAGCCAATTGCTCCTCTAACTCTCTGAGCTCACAGATCTTCACCATAGCAATAGAAACCTTAAAACTGTATTTATGTGAAAATAGCCACAACTGTACATAAAACATTACATTTGGAGGTACATTAATTATCCAATTATCTACATTTACAATTATGTTAATATATTTTAAACATCATTTCCCACAACTATCCCTAGTGCATACATCTTTTTAAATATAATCATCATATTGACTTCTAAAATTACAGATTAATTTGTTTAATTTTTATTTTTATTAAAACTTATACAATATCGGTATATGAATTTTACTTAACACAATTTTAATAACTGATCCATGTCATAATAAACACTAGTATTTTAAATAATTTCTTCATTAAAATTGCAATTGTATGTCTTCTGCTTCCTATAGTATAATGGCCTTTCTTCCAATTTAAGGTTGTTTTACAAAGTAGTAAGTAATTTCTGAACATAAAATATAGTATGCCAATGAAATATTTTAAGCCATCCGTCTGAATATATCCCCCCAAATATTATTGTCATTGGACACAAAAGTTACTGATATTGGTGCAAGAGGGCTTCTCTAACTATCACACACTTAAAAGAAGCAAATCCTAGGGCTTGAAGTTTGGCAGCTTGGATAAGCAATACAAAAACCAGAAAACAAACCAGGAGAACACAGTGGAATTTAATCTTTACAAGTTTAGAAAGTTAGTAATACAAGGGCAGAGAGATGAAAAAAATCCGTCATGCTTTCTCAGTCCCATGAACCACCTGAAATGAAGATTCTTGCAATTTTACCACCATATCCCTCCCTATTGAGTTGAAGACATTTTCCACAAAATTCTTCAAGACCAACCATAAAGAAATAACTGGGGTGAAAATCAAAAGCTTCTAGTGCTTCGTGAACTTATGCTTGGTTTGGTTTGGTTTGAGTCCTGCCTTTTAAAGTTTGCTTCTTTCAGAGTAACACATTTTTGACATAGGACCTGAACTAAGACACATACGAGTCCATTTGTTTGCATAACTGTCCATGGTTTGGGTGGATATCTCTCTAGGCATGGTCATGTAGGTTCATGGTCTATGCATGTTGAACTGAATGATAAGCAGGTAATAACCATTCTCTAATGCAAACATACTACATTGTAAACTTTAGCCCTATAGGAGCCATTGAAGTGGCTGATGACTGAAGTTAGAAGTTTTCTTCAGTTTAAATTTTGACATTCCCCTAAAGTGAAACTACTAAATTTAAAGTCAGAGGAATTTTAAAATGGTAGAAATAGAAGTATTAACTGTCAAATTTTATAATAAAGAACCCTAAAACACCAAAAGCTGTTCTTAACTGAGGAGAATTGTATAATTAGTCAGTGATTAGAAAACAACTCTAAAGATTCAAATAAAAAAAGAAAGAAAGCTCCACTGGTTCTGATTCAGGCTGAACCCTTCAATTTCATGGAGTTTTGACATTCTGTTTGTTTGTTTGCTGGTTTGTTTCTATGGTTTGACTTGATTTTACTGTTCTTCATATGTTTTAGTGTTAGGCTCCTTGGAACCTAGATAGGCCTCACTATCTTACTTAGGTTCACTATGTTACTTAAGTAGGCCTTGTGCTTACATTTTATCTGCCTCAGTTCCCCACATGATGAAATTGCACACATCACAAACACATCTTGGCAAGAGTTCTGCTTTGTAAACTTCTGTCTTTTTTTTTTTACTAAATAAAGTTGTAGATTTCCATTTTATCAATGAAACATTTCTAGTTTGGCTTTTTGGAGTATTCCTTGGCATTGGAAGAACTGAGCAATGACAATGAAAATTGTATCAAACTGTCCATCTTTGAAAATGTAAAGAGTTCCATGAAGGGTAACTGCTGAATGAGAGAAACTTCTTCCAATTTTAAACTTCATGATTAATGTGTTCTTACAATTAAAACACAAATGTTTGACAAGCAATTCAGTACATGCTTGAGGTATGAATAGAGTTCTCCAATTCCATATGATTGATCTGAATGAAGGCATGAAACATTGCACATTTCACTATGAAGCACATTGCTTTCAATTCTTATTTAAAAATCTTAGGAATATGTTTATGAATTCATTGTATAGTAGTGAAGGATATAAGATGTGTATAACATCTGAATAGAGACCATTTTCCTGAACTATCTATCATTTACTGTTTCTGTAACAAGCTATGATAAACAATTGCTATTTATATCTGAGATATAAATGTTTGGGATTGCCTTATTCTTCAGTAACAAAACATACAGTAATATGACAGTCAGTTGTCGCATAAGCTTTGCTTCAATGATAAAACTTTGGTATCGTGGTTTTTGAATAGTTTCAAGTGTCTGTATTCTATAATAGACTTACCTCATAAGAAAATGTTATTCTTATTAGATATATTCTTTGCCCATAACACTCTTGCTGCTTGGAGATTCTACTATTACTGCACACTTAAGATATTACTGAATGCTTTAATATGTTTACTTATGTCATAAAAATCACAATAAAAATACATGCTGTCATAATAGCATTATGGTAAAACATTCTTTTTACCAGGCAGTATGACTAATTCCTAAATGCCATTATGTGATTAAGCAGTGAGGCACAACAGGTTCTATTGCCTTGTGAAGTTTTGTAATAGGTGTTGAAATTGCCTCTCAACATCACACCCAGGAGTATCTCTTTAAGATTTTTTTTTACATGACAATTTCACAGGGCTGTAAAAAAGGAATAAATGAAGTCATTAAAAAACATTTTTCTTAGGTAAATGTAAATGCTTTCTATTACCCAGTATGCAGTCATTAAAGTCTAATGCATTTCAAAGAAAATATTTCATATAGAATATTCTAGTTTTTTTTTTAAAAAATGGGAACTCAAAATTTGTTAAACTTGACTTATTTAAATTTAGTTCCTATCTTGAAAAATAGTAGGAGCAATTACCTTCTCCTCAATTTTCAAGGTGACAGTTTATCAATCATAGTAGTGTGTGCCTGAGTTTCTACATAATGTATTTGATGATGATTTTCCATTTTCCCCCAGCCTCAGATTGCCTCATACACTGTGGGAAATCTGCCATGTTCTCTTAGATAAAAGCAAGAATTCCTTTTTTACTAAACAAAGCAACTACCACAGGGTAAGAGGGCCTAAGTTTATAAGAGTAGAAGCTATCCCCACACCCCAAGCAGCAAAAAAGTACCAGAACCAAGGATATTAGCTTCTACTTAGTAACATAGTGTGACTAATATTGTTCTCACTGCATATTAATGAAATGTCAGAAACCTATGTCAAATCTCAGAGATATTTTCTGAATCACCCTGAATTCAGAACAAAATAATCCATTGACCTTTCAACTCAGCAAAATTCAGTACCAATATTGTTATCTATTCCCAGAGAGATTGACCTTGGAATAAGTGTAGTCAAAAGCAAATACCTTGATGTGGAAGAGACATCAACAACAGAAAGAGACATTTAACATAGAAGATAACCTACTCATTAACTTGTGTTCTTTCAAGCCATCTGCCTTGATGGCTGACTGAAGTTTTGCATCTTCAGGGAGAAGCTGAGAGGCAATTTACAGTATACTCAGATTTATCCCTAAGAGAAGGAGGCTGGAGAATAATACAGTAATGCAGAGAGTCATAAAGTAATGATGCTGAAACAGGATAGTAGATGCCAATTCATCTCTAATGTGAAGAGCACAAAAACAGCTGCCCCTCTATATTTCTATAACAAAGCTCTGAAATACAAAGAGAAGCATCTGTGTGTTACTTGAGTGTAAGAATGGTATAAGACTGAATATGAATGGTTTCAGCCAATATTTTCTGTGTCCTGTTACATTGTTTTCTATTACTCATCTTAATTATTTTGATAATCTTGTTGCAATGGGTTCAACTAAGCTACTGAAAGATTATCTTCCATGGTGACTGAAAGTCAGACCTCTGAGAGCGTGAACATACTATCAATGGTCTACTTCTTCCCAGTGTTGGTTATCAGCTTTGAGTCGTCCAATTGGTCTGTAGTAGGAGGCACTTGTTCATTTTCTGGCTGCCCAGACTCCCAAAATAATCACACAGAAGCCATATTCTTTGCAATACTGTTTGGTCAATAGCTTAAGTGCATTTCTGACTAAATCCTATATCCTAAAATTAACCCATCTCCATTCATCCGTGTATTGCCATTTGAGTGTGGTTTACCAGCAAAATTTCTGCTTGTCTGTCTCTGGCAACAGTTCCATGGCTTCTGCTGACTCCACCTTCTTTCTTCTAGCATTCAGTTTAGTTTTCCCTTCCTACTTCTATTCCCTGCACAATACAGTTACTTTATTAATCAATGGTATTTACAACATACAGAGGGGAAACCCACATCATTGGTCCATCCATTAACTTAAACAATCTATATTATATGACAAGAATTCCTAAATTTAACTATATGTAGCTCTCTGTCTTGAATTTCAAACCATCAATCAGCTATTTTTGTAGCCCTAATTCAAAGTGATAATATTTTAATAAGAAACCCAATCTACTTCATGCTATGATGTTTTGGATATGATTATCTCAAT
>JABTXL010000342.1:6255056-6272033 GCA_025134845.1 Neodon shergylaensis
AATCTCCTACACCCTTCTGTTCAACTAGAAATATAAAGACACTAGCTTATACTTAATGCATGTATTTCATGGAACTCACACATGCAACTTTGGAGCTGATTTTCAGGCATGCATCAGTAGTTTGGCCATCAAGTAAAGAAGCTGTAAGTATGAGAATGGATCAAAGCTTCCAAGTCAGTGTACACAAGAAACGCCCATTCAGAGATTATTCTCCTAGAATTATGAGGTGTCTCAAGTCGTTTATTCAGGCCCACCCAGATGGTGTTCTGCAGTCTATCCTATTAAAAGTCAACGGTGAGTAGGTATTAGTGCCATCTACAAAATACTTCACAGAAGCAGCAAAGTTAGTGGGGATCGAATAATTATAGAGAGTGCAGTATAGCCAAGCAGACATATAAAAATAATGAACACAGTCTTGGGGATTAAAATAAGTGACTTCCCCTAAATGATCCACACCTAAAACTCCAGATCCAACTGCTTAACTAATATAGATGTCCTAGTTCTGCTTTCCCTCTCATCTCAGTCCTAATAAGAGTCTTTTGTGGAAACAGACATCTGAACATTTTATTAATTATGTCTACACATCACCATATGACTGAAACTAACTTTCATATCTATCTAAAGTCTCACTTATAAATATCACATGTATTTAATGTTTGCACACATTTCTTTACTCATTTCATTTTTCTAATGAAATTGTTATGTACTTTTAGATTGTCTACGCTGGCAAAATATGTTAGTGAGTAAAAACTCTTGCCACTAAGCATTGTAACCTGAGTTCATTCTCACTTGGTAGAAGGAGATACACTCATTTATCTTGTGACCTCGACATGTGGTCACCTATGGTGATCTTTTCTTTGCCACACCTCTCTCATATGTGTAAATATATATATATATATATATATATATATATATATATATATATAACATAAAAATTGTTTAAAAGAATAAAACCATCTGCCTATAATATTTATCACATGTATATATGTTCTACATATATCATATATATATATATATTCTTTTGACCCATTATGACATAAAGGTCATATAGTGAAAAATAGAAGTCATAAAATGCAATTAATTTTATGACTTACAATTCATGGATGTTTTCTTTTTATTTATTTATTTATTATTTATTTATTTTTTATTTTTTATTATTATTTTATTTATTTATTTATTAAAGATTTCTGCCTCCTCCCCACCACCGCCTCCCATTTCCCTCCCCCTCCCCCGGGATGTTTTCAATAGAATATATAATAACAAATTAACATTCTCTATACAGTGTGAGATTTTTCCCAATTATCTATTGAGCTCTGTATTTTTTAGATTTTATTTTATATACAGAGAAAATAAAAGACTTAACATATTACATATTGAATAAATATTAATTAGGTAGGATGGGGGTAAGGGGAAATGGGGTGAGAAAAGTGAGAAGGGGAGGATGGGGAGAGCTTGGGGGAATAGGATGGTTGGGATAAAGGAAGGGTGGATATGGGAGAAGGGAAGTATATATCCTAATTAAGGGAGCCATCTTAAGGTTGGCAAGAGACTTGACTCTAGAGGGGCTCGCAGGTGTCCAGGGAGATGTCCCCAGCTAGTACCTTGGGCAACTGAGGAGAGGGAACCTGAAATGACCCTATCTTATAGCCATACTGATGAATATCTTGCATATCACCTTAGAACCTTGATCTGGCGATGGATGGAGATAAAGACAGAGACCCACATTGGAGCACCAGACTGAGCTCCCAAGGTCCAAATGAGGAGCAGAAGGAGGGAGAACATGAGCAAGGAAGTCAGGACCTCGAGGGGTGCACCCACCCACTGAGACAGTGGGGCTGATCTAATGGGAACTCACCAAGACCAGCTGGACTGGGACTGAATAAGCATGAGATAAAACCAGACTCTCTGAACATGGTGGACAATGAGAACTGATGAGAAGCCAAGGACAATGGCACTAGGTTTTGATCCTACTGCATGAACTGGCTTTGTGGGAGCCTAGCCTGTTTGGATGCTCACCTTCCTGGACCTGGATGGAGCGGGGAGAGAAGTGGGGGGAGGAGGAGGGAAATGGGAGGCGGGGAGGAGGCAGAAATTTTTTTCAACAAAAAAAAATAAATAAAAAAAAAATTCTGCTAAATTACTAACACTTATCCATTTTTTATTCTTCCTTCATGTGTTGAACCCCAAACATAGTTTCCTCACCTTCCTCTTCTCCCACTTCTCCACCACCACTTTTTTCATCCAGATCCACTTCCCCTCTGCTTCCCTTTAGAAAAATACAGGCTTCACAGGGATAGGAACTGAACCTGGCAGAGCAAGTTACAGTAAGACTAAACACACACCATGTCAAGGCTGGATCAGACAACACAGTAGGTGGGAAATGATCCCAAGAGTAGGAGGAGGAGTCAGAGAAACCCCTACTCCTGCTATTAGGAATCCCACAAAAACAGCAAGCTATACAACACTAACATACACAGACAGATGCAGGCTTATGGCTACTGCTTCCATCTTTGTGAGCCCTGCTTAGTTGATTCTGTGGGCCATATTCTCTTGGCTTCCTTGACCCCTCTCTTTCTACAATCCTTCTGTTACAATTCCCCGTAATTTTTGACTGTGGGTCTAAGGATCTTATATCAGTTTCTGGATGACAATTGAGCTAAACATCACAATCAATAAGTATACCAGAATATCATTAGAAATCATTTAATTGACATTTTTAAGGTTATTTTTGCTTTGTTTTGTTAGGTTTGGCAGTTGTGTTTGGTTCTCTCCTAGGTTTCTGACCTATCCAGCCTCCTGTTCCTAAACATCTAGGCAGTACCAGGTATGAGCTCCCTCTTGTGGCGTGGGTCTCAAATTGGACCAGTCATTGGTTGGCCACTCCTACAAGTTCTGTGCCACCATTACCCCAGCACATTTTAGAGGCAGGTCAAATTGGAGACCGAAGGTTATGTGACTGAGATGGTGTCTCAGTCCCACCAAAAACCCTTGCCTGATTATAGAAGACAGCCAGTTGAGGATCCTTATGCTTCATTACTAAGAGTCTTTGCTAGGGTTATCTTCATAGATTCCAGGCAGTTTCTACTGCATTAGGTTTCCACATCACCTAAAAAACCACCAGTTCTAGTCATCTTTCCAAGTATTCTCTCCCTCCACCACAACCCCCACACCCCACTTGATACCTGCTGTTCCCATTCACAACCATGCTTAGTCTACCAAAACATCTATTATATTTTCCCTTCCCAGAGAGACCAATGCTTCCTCTTGGAGTCCTCCTTGTTACTTAGGCTTTCTGGGTCTGTGAACTGATGCATGATAATCCTTTATTTAACATATAATAATCATTTCTAAATAAGTACATGTATTTGTCCTTCTGGGGTTGTGTTGCCTCATGAAGGATGAGTATTTTAAGGACTGGTTGATCGAGAACTTGTAGTCATATATTACATGTAAAATATTTTATAATTTTTTTCATAAAGAAGCCTGCTATGGGACAATGGTCTGTAACCTGTTAATTATATTTTAAATAAATGCTGATTGGTCAGTAGCCAGGCAGGAAGTATAGGCAGAATAACCAGGCAGGAAGTAGAGATGGGGTGATGAGAACAGAAGAATTCTGGTAGGAAGAAAGCTTGGTCTGCAGACCTGATCCAGCCACAGAAGAAGCAAGATGTGACTGCCTCACCAAAAATGGTACCAAGCTACGTGGCTAACATAGACATGAATAATGGGCTAATATAAGTTATAAGAGTTAATAAGAAGCCTGAGCTAATGGGCCAATCAGTCTATAACTAATGTAGACTTCTGTGTGATTTCTTTGGGACTTAATAACTGCAGGAACTGGGCAGGACAGAATCCCAGTCAATAGAAGCCAAACTCATTCTTATATTCTCCATGTATCCTCTACTTTTTTGATAAGATGAAAGTGCTAGAAATCAGTGTTTATATACTTTTGGCCAAAATGAAAAGTATTTGGTATACATATATTTTTTAAAAAATAATTCAAAAGTTAAAAGTGTATATGGTATAATATAGAGCTACTATAGCTTCTCATATACACACAAAGGCACACACAGACACATACACACAGTTACAGAATATTTTAACAGCAAGGCAGTTAGATCTTATTTATAGCAAAAGAGCAATCAATGTAAGGATAAGGTTGGGCAAACCATGGTTTCATGTGTAACAAATGACTGGTGGATTTCAATTAAGAGATGTAATACCATCAAGCGGTTCCTGTCCATAAACTGTGAAATTTTAGCATGATTTATCTTACTCTGCTTCTTGGAGCTACAAAATAGAATAACAGGTGAGAGTGTGACAAGGCAATGGCTTGTTTCCAATCTGACACATTGAACGTAGAAAAATAAAATCTCCAAAAGAGAAAGCAGACATTTGATCACTTTTAACATCAAATTGTCATTTACTATTTGGAGCTGAGTAATAAAAAATAGTGGCGGCTGCTGTATCAACCCCAAAAAAATGTCTCTGTCTTGTATTTCTAGAAAGGGAATAAAAATGAAATAAATAAATTGCAGAAATAAATTCTTATGAAAAAAGTTACTAAAAATGCTTGATTACAAATCAGACATAATCTAATCTACATTTTTTTTTCTTTCAGAAATCTTAGTAATATTTTTAAAAACATGAAACATACATCAGCAAATCCAAATCAAACTAATTTATTAATTTAGAAAAAATTACTTAAAGATTCAAGGTCACTTGAGGAGTATATAATAGTCACTGTTCTCTAAAGAGACAGATCTGATAAAAGTTGAAGGGGAATTCATTAGATTTGCTTACAGATTACTGTGTGACTCGTTCAAAGGCAACTATCAGTCATGGCAGGGGTGAAAAGCTGGTAATTACAAAACTGGCTCCAGAACCCTGCAGGACTCCTGGAGAGCTACTGGTTTTTGCCTATACTGGAAGCCTGAAAAAGTTGATTCTAAGATCAGTGCAGGAATGAGCTCTAACAAGTACATGAATAAGCCAGAAAGAGTGAAGACAAGCCAGAACAATGCAAATATTTTCTTCTCCCATAGCCTTTAAAATTATTCTGATTTTAATTTTTTGAAAAAGTGTAATTACATCATTTATCCCCTTCTTTTCCCTCCCTGGCACCCTGCCCAGGAACCACCCATGCTGCTTTCACTCTTTAATTCAGACCCTCTATTTCCTTAACATAGCCTTTGATCTCAATCTTATTGGCGTCACATGATTACATCAAGAAAACCTCACAGAGGCATGCTCAGAGATTTGTGCTTTAGTTGATTCTAGATCCAGTCAAGCTGACAACCAATGTCAGCTAGCAGAAGGCACATTCACCTCTTTCAGATATTTATTTACTTCCCTTTAAAAAAATCTTGCCAAGAAGAAAATCTTGAGTTCTATTTTCCCATCATACTCGGTCTCCATTAACAATAGCAGCATTGTATTATCCATGGGACACAGAATTATCACTGTCTACCATATTCTCCACCTGTAGCTTATCACTCTGTGGTCCAACATTTAATTATATTCTGAGGTAAGGAAGTGTTATGGGTAGACTTTTATCTCATACTAGGCTAGTAATTTTCTTTAAGAAGTTTTTTCTCAAAATCAAAATCACTGAGAATTGCCCCAGGTGCTTCCACTATACTACCATTTATTCAATGGGACATTTGAACAATTTTGCAATCATGTAACCAATCCTATGGCATCTTACTTACCTATTAGGAAAATTTGCAGTCTTACTATAACTCTTCAAATTTACAAGATCTAGAATGTCAATCAAGGCTCATGCACGTGTTCAGTAGCAATTTGAGCAAAGGATGGAAATTACTCTAACATGCCAAAGATAAACACAAAGTCCATGTTCCTATGAACACATGCTCTTCTTTGTGTGTTTATCCTATGTAAAGTCACTGCAGTCCATCCCATTGTTTTGCCCAGCATTTAGCAAATTAAGTGCTTTCAGGGGAATAAATAACAAGTTACTGAGTCCTGTTTTTAAAACAGTCATAGATTTTTCTACCTTACCTTATACACTTGATCAATTAACAGTTTTTGTTCTGGCTTGGTGGCATGTGCTTTTAATTATAACACTTGAGAGGCTGAGGTAGAGATGGATATTGAGACCAGGTTTAGTTACACAGCAAAGTTTTGGGTCAGCCTGAATCACACAGTGAGAACATGTATTAAAAGACAGAAACAATGACAAGTCACATTAAATCTACCAGTGCTACTCACACATTGTGTCATACCTGTTTTTCCCCCATCCTCCTATCCATTATTATTAAATTCTCTACGGCCTCTGCCCTTGATTTCTATAATTCTATTTTTCCTACCTCTTTCTGATAGCAGCTGCTGAGTTGGTAATTTTATACATCAACACAATTATAGCTACCTAGAATGCTCCTCTGCCTTTACATTGTGAAGTTATTTCATTTTGCACTGTTAAATTATCTGGTCCTCAGAATAGATAGAAAGGCCTTCACAACCTGATTCTAACACTAGTTGGGTTTTCAGTTCATTAACCTCCACCATCCTCAGGCATGTTCCATTCAGATTCTCAGTTCCTCACCTCCCAATCCTTCATCATGTCCCACTTAAGCGTAACATGGTGTACAAATTTCTTGACTTCACACATTCTATTTTTGTTGCCTGTAAGATAATAAAATCATACACGAAATGGCACATGCATAAAATGAAATGGAAATTGGACGACAAAAATGGAGGTAAGTGATGTCCATAATTGCCAGGGGGAGAACTGTTCCAATCTCCAAAATGGAAATTTTAGGCCAAAATGGCACCAGACAAAGTGAAGAGACTGAACGACTTAAGAGAAGATGATTCATATTTTAGGGGGGGATATTAAGGCAAGGGCTATCTTGCTCTTTACTGTGCAAAATTAAAAAATGAATAACATAATTTAAAACTGTTAGAAAATTAGAAGAAAAAATCTTTGCATATGATAGTAGATTCAGACCTAGAGAGAAAGCAGAAATAGGACTTTTGGAATTTTATGGTATCTTAATATCAAAGATGTCATAGTACCATTTAACATTTTATAATGTGCATATGTGTTTAAATTTCACTTTAAAGGCCAAAAATACAAGAAAAGGAGTTTCTGTTTGAAACCCCTGGAGGTAAGCACACAAGTGGTCAGGCCGGGCCCTTCCCCTGTTGAGCTCCAATTGCCAGGCTCTGCCTACAGAACACTCTCACAGCCATAACCATCCAGATGCAACCCCTTCAGAAACTCCTACAGAGTATAAAGACCAAGACCAGGACTTGAAAACCCACCAATCCCCACCCTGGAAAGCTCTGACCTTACAAACCCCCTAAATACCCTGTATTTTGCTCAGTTCTCTGCTGCTTCTAGCCCTGACAGAGGCAGAAATTCTACTGGGTTTTTCCTCTCCCAATAAATCTCTTGTGTTAAGTAGTGTGACCTTGTGGTTGGTATTCATTGGCTACCACCTGCCAGGATACCTTTCCTGTCATCCCAGCTGTAACACTTGCATTGGGAAAACCTTCCTCTGGGGAAGAATTGTAGCATGTGTTTTGGGGAAGCCTTTACCTTCAGAACTGTGACACTTACACTATTTCTGGTAAGCTGTTAGGGTAAGGTACCAGGAGAAACCTTTTAAACCATCACCCATTTAAGTGAAGCTAACTTCTAAGTACTCAAGAAAGCACAACAAAACCATGAGATCAGACATTTATAACAGCAGGTCATGGTGCTATTTTAATGTTTAAATAGGCACAGGCTACTGACTTATTGGTTAATCATGGAACAGAACATGAGATACAAGATTCAAAGAATAATAGAATGAGGGTTGTCAGAATATTGTCAAAGGGTGGAATTTCATGGGGAGAATCCGAGTGATTGTGAGAAAACTTCAAGAAAGCATGACAAGAGTATCTTCAAGAAACCACAGAATTATCTAACTTACTCAACAGTGGTGGAAAAATAAAAACACAGCAGAGGTTGAAGAGATGGTTCAGACCAAGCTCCTGCTGTTCTCTCAGAGGACCACAATTTTGTTCCCAGTACCCACATTGAGCTGGCCATAACCACTTGTATTTACAGCTCCAGGAGATCCTATGCCCTCTGTGGATCTGTAATCACACACACACACACACACATCACACGCGCGTGCACACACACACACACAAATAGAAAATCTCTCAAAAAATCAAAGTATAATGTTTTCAAGTTAGTATCTGGGTCAAAGAAACTTTAAACATATTAGGTTTTTTTTTTTCACTGTGCATATAAGACATGGCCTGAATTTACAAATCATGTGAATAAGATTTTAATAAACTGCATTATTATGATTAATGAGAATTCAAAAATAGTAATATCTGCATGTAAACAGAAGGGCTTGCATTTCCTTCTATTATCAACAATGTGTCCTTTTCAAGCATTCTCTGCAGGTCAAGAATAGTAGGAGAGACAGTATCTGGTAATGTGAACTCTTCAGCACTTCAGCTTCTGCAGAGAGTGAGTGTCTTCATATAAGTTTATATCCCGAGTCCTGAAAATGGTGATAATGAAAATGGACCAACTTTTCTTGACAACTTTCATTGTTCCTTCTTAGCTACATGCAAATTTTTATTAAATTATTTTCCTTCCAGAATAATTCACACATCGATGGCAGTTGGATTAGAAAATCACAGAGATTTATTACTTTCAATGGACCCTTTATTCCTTGTTAAGTATAGAAAATCTGCCTTCATGTCACCATTTAGTGATCTGTTTTCTGCATAAATGAGTATGGCAGAGACAAAGGCTTCTGAAGTCTCTGCCATTTTCATCTTTTACAGAGAGATAATCAGAAGAGAGGCTTCTGGAATTAATGTTTTACTAAGTACTGTTATAATAAAGTATGCATGCGTTTGTGGTGATTTATGAGCCTGCTTGCAATATTATTACATTGACAATACAGCAGTCTCTGGAAGCTGGCTGTAAAAACAAGAAAGGATACATCATAGTATTCACTTGCAAGATGCATGTCACTAACACAAAACAGTGTGGAAGGAAAAATTATTTCATTGCATTCATAGCTGCTTATAAACTGCCCTTCAGTGTTAGAATTAAGTTTAAGAAATTCCTAGCTTCTATCATAAACTTATGTAGCAATTTGTAAACAAAATCCACAACTCTTATATTTAAGGTGTAGGTGTAGTGATAAATACTATCAAATAATATCTCACCACGTTTACTTTGAAAGGATTACAGGAGAAAAGAATAAGCATGTTTTACTGTTAATAGTGAGATACACTAAATCCTAAAATGAAATCCCACACAGCTGTTTGATGGCTTGAAGAAATATGAAAGAGGCTTCTGGAAGAAGCATATTTTCAGCACACAGTCAGAATGTAAAATATAAAGTGCAAAATGAAGATTATGCAAATAATGAAGTAATTAGCAAACTAATAAAGAGAAAACAGAATTTCAAGTCATTGTGGGACAGAGATTTGAAACTGTTCATGAAACCCTAATGGCATAGTCGCTCACATTTTAGGGACATTTGGGTATCATGTACGGAGGGACATGTATTCCTTTTAGTTAAAGTTTTGTTATCTAAATACTATGAAAATTTGAAATTTTTGAGAAAAAGAGTTAATTAAATTGGTGTTCCCATTATTTGTCTTTCCTGTTGATAAAAATGATAGTGCTCAAGCGCAATTTTGAAAATGCACACGCTGCATGGCTGCCCCTGGTGAGATGGGAACCGAAAGTTATTTACTCGCACCGGAATAGAAAATATTAATGGACCAAAGTCACTATCAGTTCGTGAATTACAAGTTCATTGGGATGGCTTACAGGAATATTGGGGAGGAGCTAGTTATAGGAACGTGGATAACTCAAACACAGACGCATCACTAAAAGTCCACACCAGCATGGGTAATGACTCACTTTGCTGGAATTGAAGGCGTGAACCAGCATGTCCAACTTTATATTCTGAATCGACAGGGGTCTCTTTTTTCAACTTTCTGAGTCTAAAGAAGCCCTTCGCTCAAGAGTGAGTGTTTCAATTCAAAGGAAATTGATATGCAAAAATATAATCTAGAGGACATAATATTTAACTTCTGGCAGTAAAAGTTGTGATGATTAATTGAATATGGTGCGTTCCAATGTAAACTCAACATAAGGTGTTTTAGATTATGAAATTGGCAGACCCTGAAAAACAAAGCTTCCTGTTTCATTTGGCTGATTTCGTCAATGAACACTAAGAGGAAGATGTTAACATTCCCAAAATTCCATTGTCTTTTCCCAAGACTGAGAAGCTCCTACTCTTATTGAGAGGTGCCTATGAGTTCACTCCATCATATGCTATATAAAAGATGTTTGCACAAATAGAGAAATGTGATATGTATTTTGGAATATTAGTAGCAATAGGAGATAATTGTTTCCATAATATATGTATATTCTCAGCCAAAGTCAGAAAGTGTCAGGAAATATTGTGACCAATTTTATACTACTGAGATATAAAAAGTTGTTTCCAGAATTAGGTCTCCTGGGTACATTCTTTCTATTAAAACTACCTGAGCTCTCCCCACTGCTCAATCTGCCGCAGTCACTTGATGTCAGTCATGTAGAAGAGAGAGTTGTTCTAAGGCTACATAATGCATTAAGCCGATACCCAGTTAACCATGTGTAACAGAGCCATGCCACAGACATAAATAACAAACAACCTGACAACAACTTCGTTTGTTTTTAAAAACAAGTACCTTTGCTTGTCAATTTTGCTTTTCATCCCCATGTTTCTTAGCTTGAATTCTACAGTCCTTGTGGAATTTGCTCTGTCCAATGAAAAGTGAGCAGGACAAAACTATCCTTGGAGTCATATTATAAGAACCAGATTGTCCGCTCTGTTACTTTTCCTTTATTTTAGGAATGTTAGTGCTCCAGATTACAGGCCTCTTTCCTGCCAATTTAGTCATAGAATGAAAACAACCTAACATGGATCAAGGCTTATGCCAGTGCAGTATAGCCAGAAATAAGTTTTTGTTGTTGTAAGCAACTGAGGTTTGAAGTTGGTACCTTCAGCATATTGTTACCAATCTTGCTTAATTCAAGACAGTTATTCTGAACTGTCTTAATGCAACCCCATTCATCTACTTCACAGTTTAATCAGTTTCACTGGTGTAAAATAAAAGGTAGGACATTCCATTATTTCTTAAATATGAAATTTGTTGAAATAAAAAATCCTATTTACTACAGAATGCAAAATCTCTGCTTTCCAGATGTGCATGAATGACGTATATTCTGCAAATTTAATGGGAAAAAATTAATCCTGTACAACTGAGAAAATTCACAGGTAGATTAACTGAATAAAAGGGAGTATAATGAGAAAAGCTGTGATTTAAGGACACGGGACCAATGAGCTTCTCATTTTAATTACAAAGTACAGAGGAAGAGTTATTTAAAAAAAGACATATATTGGAAAAGACAATGATAAAGTACTACATCCGAAGAGGAAAGTCAAGCTGGGAATAATCACATAAGGTGCATCTCATAGTACAAATACTAAGACAGTTTAGGACAGCGGAAAGAACTGAAGCTTCTGGTGAAGATTTCACTGGGCAGTATTATCCATAGCCACCGAGGAAACTGTTAGTATAATTCAAAGAAAGACTAGAGCCATAGAAGGAGAATACTAGACTCTCTTATTTATGTCAGAAAAGAAAGCAAGAACAGTAAGAGGATAAGCACATCAAACAAGAGCAGTTCAAGGACCACTGGATATGCTTGGAAGTTGGAAGAACATAGCAGAGGATTTGTTAGAAAGGGAAAGCAAAGAGTTAGCTGTTCTGCAGGGAAATGAGGTAAAAGATGAGACATGGACAAGCAGGACACCTGGACAAATGTGCCGGGAGAAGTGGAGCCCTAGTTGATGGAGAATCCCAGAGTAGAGAACAGCAGTGAAACTGGTAGAAATAAAATGTATTCTATAGAAAATGTCATGTCATTTAAAAAAAATTCCCCAAATGAAACTGTATCCACATGTGTTCACTACTTTTGGTTGTCACCTAACTGGATCTGGAATCAACCTAGAAACATGCCTTTAGGAAGGTCTTTAGGAGTATTTCCTGGGAAGTTTGACTGAGGAGTGATTATCAGAGTGGGAGCAATGTCTCTTGGCAGCCTACAAAGAAGATCTAAAGGAAAAAATTAGCAGTTTACCTGTGTGTGATTAGGTGTTGCTATCACTGCCACCCACTCGTAATATCAGAACCCAGCTACTTCAGCATTCTAGCAAGGGCTGGAGATCAGAAATCCTCATTCTGAGATATTTGAGGTAGCCAGCATCACTGGACAGAGCAGCTACCCAGTTCACAGTTACCTAGTGTGAAGATACCCATTGGTAGTCTTCTCTGAGTGTGCCCCGTAATCCAATCTGATGACTTTCCTTTTAATATAAGCTTGTCTCATTGGTTATAATCCTCTAGGGAATCCTCTTTAGCACTGCATGTTCTGCTACCCCTTTGTGAAACGAATGGGGAAAAACACTCATTTTATAGTTGACTGTATTTTTTTTATTTTTATTTATTAAAAATTTCCACCCCCTCCCATCCTCCCATTTCCCTTCTCTTCCCCCTCCCCCTTGCTCTCCGGTCCAAAGAGAAGTCAGGATGCCCTGCCCTGTGTGAAGTCCAAGGCCCTCCCCACTCCATCCAGGTCTAGGAAAGTGTGCATCCAAACAGACTAGGCTCCCATAAAGCCAGTACATGCAGTAGAATCAAAACCCAGTGTCATTATCATTGGCTTCTCAGTCCGCCGTCATTGTCAGCCACATTCAGAGAGTCCGGTTTGATCACACGCTCGGTTCAGTCCCAGTCCAGCTGGCTTTGGTGAGATCCCATTAGATCAGTCCCTCTGTCTCCGTGGGTGGACGCACCCCTCACAGTCCTGACTTCCTTTCTCATGTTTTCCCTCCTTTTGCTTTTCATCTGGGCCTTGGGAGCTCAGTCCAGTGCTCCAATGTGGGTCTCTGTCTCTGTCTCTATCTCCATCCATTGCCAAAGGAAGGTTCTATGGTGACTGTAAAAATTGCTTAATTTTACAAGTTTTGTTTCATTTTGAATAATTTGTAGTTATTTGCAGCATGAAAAGGAAAAAAAAACACAGGCATAGAATATCTGTATAGAACAAAAAAGTAGTCACAATCTTGCATGTAAAAAAATAACTGGTCTAAACTCTACTCTTGGAAGCTGCCTGCCAACACTGCCTGCCCCTCCCTCCCTATTCACATCCCCTTAGAGGTTATCATCTCCTTGCCCTGTGTGATAATTTATATTTTAAAGCAATTTCTTTGTGATAAGAACATTCCTTAACAACATGTTTTTCATCATTTGAATCATACATAAAATGAATCATTTGGCCAGTATTTTATTATTTTCTGATATTTCCATACCACAGCAATGTACGCATGAAAGAATATTAATGATTGTCTCTTGTTTCCTTACAATTAAATATAATGTTATTTGATTAGTTTGCAATATTTCCAAGCAGTGTGAATGGAACTCCGGATTAGATCTCATTCAAAGGTTTTACATCTTGGGAACGTCTGTCCCAAGTATCTAAGAGTATGTGAATTGTTTCATGATGTAGCTGCCTTCTTCACCAAATAATGCCAAATACCTGTCTAAGTTATGTTTTTGGTAATAATATAGATACATTCTGTTGTTTCGTATGCTTGCAAATAATTGATTTTCTCAGTATTTGGGTTTCTATGATTATTTATTTCATTTGAGCATATAAGGCTACAATTCTTCTTGTATACAATTTCAAGCTGTATTTCAGCAATTATCTGTGATACTGAGTACTTTTTGCAACATTTATTGAACTCCTTTCCTGAAACTGATATTTGAAATTTCTTAGACTTGCAGTTACTTTTTTTTGTGTGTGTCTTTTCTATGTAGTTTTTTCTTTCATGTTAATTGACAAAAATCCTTAGCTGTTGGCTTTACAGTACATCCTCTATCGCATAGAAAGTATCCAATGATTGTAGATTTTTTTTCCTTAGGTATCTTTTCTGTTTCAGTAACCTACATGTCAATCACAAGCCTTTACATCTTCTATGCTGTAGAAGATTGGCATGCCTATTTTCTTATCGAAAACACCTTCACATTTTCTTACCTTCTGTAGAAAATACCTGGATGTTCTTTGCTAATTTATTCATGTATTGTTTGTATAGTGTTTGTAAAATTGATTCATTTATATGTGTGGCAAGTGTGTGCATATGCACGTCTGAGGAGAACTTCTGAAGTATGTTGTCTCTCTTGCCATGTAGTTATGGGGATTGAACTCAGGTGCTTGGCCGTGGCAGCAAGCAGCTTTTCCTGCTCAGCCATCTCACTAATGTTGATCTTGACAGTCTTGAAACTAGACTTTCTATGCAAATCTAAAACTAAGCACTCTTTTTATAAACATGCAACATATTTATTAAAATTGAACTGTATGTGTTTATGTGTCCAACATGGTAGAGATAATATATTGGTAATATAGTTTATAAAACAACAACATATTCATTTATGAACATATATTTAAGTAACAGTCAGCAAAGGTTTTAATTGTGCTCTATGTTGAACTTGAGAGTCTAGTATAAGTTTCATTTTATACACATGACTATTTAAGTGAAGTAAAATTTTGAAGAGTTGTTGATGTTATTGCTAAAATGTATAGAATTATACATACATTCTGTCTTGATTTTTAAATTAATCTATATTAATACTTTTTATAGGCACAATCATGTAGTCTGTAAATAATGACAGATACCTTATAAACCTTCATTTCTTTTTTTTCTTATTTATTTATTAAGGATTTCTGTCTCTTGCCCATTGCCGCCTCCCCTTGCCCTCCCCCTCCCCCAATCAAGTCCCCCTCCCTCGTCAGCCCAAAGAGCAATCAGGGTTCCCCACCCTCCTTCCAGGTCTAGTAAGGTGAGCATCCAAACTGCCTAGGCTCCCACAAGGCCACTACGTGCAGTAGGATCAAAAACCCATTGCCATTGTTCTTGAGGTCTCAGTAGTCCTCATTGTCCGCTATGTTCAGCGAGACCGGTTTTAACCCAGGCTTTTTCAGACCCAGGCCAGCTGGCCTTGGTGAGTTCCCAATAGAACATCCCCATTGTCTCAGTGTGTGGGTGTATCCCTCGCGGTCCTGAGTTCCTTGCTCGTGCTCTCTCTCCTTCTGCTCCTGATTTGGACCTTGAGATTTCTGTCCGGTGCTCCAATGTGGGTCTCTGTCTCTGTCTCCTGGATGAGAAGTATAACAAAAAGTTTGAAGAAATCTCAATAAACCTTCATTTCTAATTTATAAATAGTATTTTAATTTTGTGACTTTAATAAAATATCAAGAGTAATCAAGGGAAACATTTGTTACATATACCAAACAGATTAGCTTTACAAAATTCAATGTTTAAAATTTATTTTTGCTCAGGGTTTTATTGTACATAATATTTACAAATGAAGGTGATCTTCTTATTGTCTTTCTTCCTATGGGTTATTTTAATATTTTAAATGAATGTTGAATTGTATTAAGTGCCTTCTATTTGCCTATTTAAAATAATTTAATATTTAGTTTTTTTATATGACAGATTTCTCTTTCTGGAAATCTCATTTGACATCAATATTTCAATTCTTAGATACTTTTGGAGGTATGTATATATATTTTCAAAGATGAGATCAGAATTTAATTTGTTCTCTGTATGTTTGTGTTTGTTCACCTAAAATTAGATGACATCATAGAACTTGAATTTTGAGTCCTAACTGACTTTGTTTAACTGGCGAACCATTATGGGTTCCATATGTTTTTATCTGAAAATCTAAAGTAACTCATGCAGAAAATCATCTGGATCTCCAATTATTTTCTATAGGAATATTTCTGACCACTACTACCATTTGTTTATGCAAATAAAGGGTTAATGACATTTTTTAATTCACCCAAATCAATTTTGCTCAGTATTTACATAACTATATTCATTGATATGAAAATCCCAATAATTTGATGTAAGAAACTTACAAAATTGGCCAGAAAGAACCATTGAAAATCCATTTCTCCCTAATACAAAAGAAAAGGAGAACAATTAAAAAAATGTCATTTTAAAAGTTATAGATTCATAAAGAAATGAATGACAGTAATCCAAGAAGCATTAATTCTTGACACTGGCTACTGAATCTAAACAATAATGTTGTAATTTGGTCATTTAGTTCTTTTCTGCTTCTGCGTCTAACTCCATGTGAGCCTTAAAGATGCATACCTTTGTAATCATAGTAGCTTTTTAAACTAGCAACATCAAAGCACTTGAAAGGACAAACCAGATTTAGAGGTCTGAGTGAGGTAATCCAGGCCACAAAAAAAAATGAATATGGTATGTACTCACTCATAAGTGGATACTAGCCATAAACAAAGGACATCGAGCCTATAGTTCATGATCCTAGAGAAGCTAAGTAATAAGGTGAACCCAAAGAAAAACATATATAGACCCACCTGGAAATTAGAAACAGACAAAGTTTGGTGCATGGGGGTAGGGAATAAAAGGAAGGGAAGAAAGGGAGGGTTGAGGGAATGGGATAGTCGAGATGGAGGGAAAACAGATATGAGATTGAGGTTGAGGGAGCCATTATGGAGTTAGCAAGAAACCTGGCTCTAGAAAAATGCTCAGGAATCCTCAAGGATGACCCCAGCTAAGACCTTAAACAATAGAAGAGAGGGTGTCTGAACTGACCTTACCCTGTAGTCAGACTGATGATTATCTTAAATATCACCATAGAACCTTCCACCAACAACAGATGGAAACAGAGGCAAAGACCCACATTGGAGCACTGGACTGAGCTCCCAAGATCCAGTTGAAGAGTGGAAGGAGTGAGAGTATGAGCAAGGATGTCAAGACCATGAGGGGTTCATCCACTGAGACAGTCTACTTGAGCTAATGGTAGCTCACCAACTCCAACTGGACTTGGAGTGATCGAGCA
>JABTXL010000342.1:6277060-6431518 GCA_025134845.1 Neodon shergylaensis
CTGTTTTTAAGGGGCCATCTAGTTTCAAACAGAACACCAAACTCACAGGAAGAAGAGAATTTAATTTCCAAAGCTGTAACGGTCTGCCCCTTTGCACCCTCCTTTTTTTTGTTCTATTTGGCTGTACAGTTTTCTTTCCTGGTGTCCTTAATCTCTTCAAGTGGATCTGAAGTTCATTTTCTTTATTGCATATATTGCAGCCAGGACTTGTTTTGTCTCTGGTCCCAGGTATTCAAACTCAAGTTCTCATGTTTGCACAGCAATCATTTTTTTCACTTAACCATCTCCCAATCCCCACTTGATGTATTTTTACTTGTTTTCCTCCACTCTCTACTTTGAAATGATAAAAAGCTATTATAACATGATTATAAAATGCAGCTGTGATTTGATTGATGATAATAACACAAAGGAGCATAGGAAGAACAAAGCCACATTGGTGAAGTTTCTTAATCCCATTGAGAGTTACTTAGTGTTATAACTGGCAATATTGTTTTAACTTGCAATTTTAATTCAAAGACCATCATGAATGAAACCCTATACATGACTATAGTAAAATAAATAATGAAAAAAGAGTAAAATCAAATGTTATGTTTTAGGTGCTGCGATGAATATCTACAAATTTTTCTCTTGAGAGGTCAGGGCAAGAGGATAATTTGTGCTGATTCTAGGTTATATAGTGGGGTATATTTCAAAGAGAAAAAGCAAGAAAATATTAAATAGTGTACTAGAAATAATCAACTTTAATGTAAGAATGAACAGAACAAAGGTTTGCAAACAAGTGATGCAGAAAAAAAGGAAATTAAGAATACAAAGACAAAGGAATATGAAATTCCACCTTCATATTGACAACAATGTGGTGTGGGACAATGGTCTGTATTCTGTCAATTGTATTTAAATAAACGCTGTTTGGCTAGTATCCAGGCAGAAAGTATAGCCAGGTCAAGCAGGAACACACCTTAAAATCAACACTTGGAGACAGAGGCAGGCAGATCTCTGTGAGTTCAAGGCTTGGTGGCACACACCTTTAATCCCAGCACTTGAGAGGCAGAGACAGGCAGATATCTGTGAGTTCAAGGACAGCCTGTTCTACAGAGGGAGTTCCAGGACAAAGAGACAGAAATCCTGTCTCAAAAATCCAAAAATTTAAAATAAAATAAATAGAGGTTAAAATAAAGACACATAAAGATGGAAAACACATAGAGAATCTTGAAAATGTATGTTATTATGCTCTCTTTGAATTGTTTAAATGCTGAGGAAGGAAAACAGCTGCTAAAAGATAATTGCTTATAAATGCTACTGAATTAATCCAACATAGGTATTTTGAAAATAACTTGACTTCAAAATTGAGTCAAAAGGTATGTTACTTTGGAGAAGAGATTTTGCTTCTGTTTCCACAGAAAATGAGAGGCTGTGGATTCATTCTGAGTTCACAAAAATTAGGTTTAATCAAGGAAGGCCACCTGAAAAATCTCTGGTAGGAACAGATGGCCTGGATATCTGAGTTCTACATTCAGAACAGATTCAAGACTGCTGCCTAAAATGATCAAGTCTCACAGGATACTCCAGTCAGGACTTGATCATAATTCTAAATTTTCTTTAGGTCCCCATAAGATTATTAGCACCCCCAGCCAGCAGGAAGTAGCCTAGAAAACTATACCCACATTCCTAGAAAATGGGCTATGGATATTCTTATTTTAAAAAAAAAAAGAGGGGGAAGTGGTGCAGGAAAATTGTCTATATTCTGTCAATTATGTTTTAAATAAATGCTGATTGACCAGTAGCCAGACAGGAAGTATAAGTGGGACAACCAGAAAGGAATAGAGGTGGGTCAATGAGAACGGGAGAATTCTGGAAAGAGGAAAGCTCCCTCTGCAGTCTTGTCCAGACACAGAGGCAAGACATGAGTATGCCACTGAAAAAGGTACTAAGCCATGTGGCTAACACAGATAAGAATAATGGGCTAATGTAAGTTATTAGAGTTAATAAGAAGCCTGAGCTAATGGGCCAATCAGTTTATGATTAATGTAGACCTCTGTGTGATTTCATTGAGACTTAATGAGTGAAGGAACTGGGCAGGACAGAGACCTCAGACAACACATTACCTCATTTCTAATAATGAAATTAAAATTTAGGCAGATGATCTAAGGTAGACAAAATATTGAAAAAATATCACAAAGCAAAAGACCCTCACTGAACACATATCCTAAGATGTCATTCATCTGTCTTAAAGTAAAACATTGAGTGTAGTCAACAGAAACACAATTAATAACACTTTATTAGACAGCAATGGTAGAAGAAAATAAAATTGACATTAATGTAGAAACTTCTACTTCAGGCTGTGATGAAATAAGTGACATGAAAATGCTCATCACATGCCACTGCACAAAATAAGAATCTAGGAATTGGGCATTAAGGAATAGAATGTGGAAAGTTATAGAGTAAGGGGAAGGACAATGGCAGCTAGATGCTTACCTTGGTTCTTTGTTTGGAGACTGTTTTGACCATATCCATAAGGTGTTTTTCAGCTAGATTATAAAGGCCAACCTGATCTGAGAACACATGGGTCAGTCTATGCTCCATTGGAGTCGCTGAGACTCATGTGGCTGTGTAACGAGAAGGAAGCCTATGCAGTTTGTCACAGAAGATTAACAGATGGTGTTCTCTGAGCTCTTATGTAATTACTGTCACCATACAGACTAAAGCAAAATAAGGCTTATTATGGTCATGACTAAGATGTATATATGAATCAAACATCTATCACTAATGGAATTCAGCACCTTGGGTACTAGATGGATTACCAGTGATTTTGAACATATGAACATATTATGATATAAACTTTAGTGGAATCTACTCAATAGTAGGTTCGTTATCCTTTGATGATGCACAACAAAGCTCAGGGCCAACATAGACAAGATTTACAAGGTGATGGAGCCTGAAAGCTGACATAAGAAGTTAAAGGTTAGAGAAAAGCGTTGGAATTTTTAATAGATCTGCTACAGTAGAGTTGGAAGACAGGTTGAAAAATCAATATGATTAGCTCATATCAGGAGTAAATAAATAGCCCCCATACACAAACACATTTTGTAGAAAATACTTTTAGATAAAGACAATAAGTGTCCATCATGTCTACAATGTGCTATTTCAAAATCCAAATTTAAGAAAAAAATCAGGCAAGTTTTCCATTTCTACTTGAGATACAAAGATCTAAAAAAACAACTTATCTCCTCCTCATATTGAAACTGATATAAAGAGCTAGTTCTGAAATTTTCTTAAACCAGTCTAAGAATTATTATTGCTAGACCATCAAATGATGAGCAATTCATACAGATATTTGCACCTTGAATGGACATAAAGAATATTTAAAATACATCTGCTAGGATTCTGAGATAATTTATAGACTCCAAGTATGTATTAGCAAATTATTTGGCAATTTATGCTCATCGATTTAGAGAGTATGTCTAGTGCTAGACTGTATTGAGTCCCAATAGGCACTCATAGTGACAGTGGGAAAGAATCGTCTTTATGCTACAGAACTATGAGAGAAAAGCAACAGCCTCTAAGTGACAATTCTGTCATGCTAATTCCTTTTTCCTTTTCTTGGTGATTGCTCTCTGAGATTCCTTTATAATCAGCAGTAGTCATGAAATACTGCTATTGTCCATGAAATAGATGGAAGACAAAAATCTATTGAAAGCTGACAAGGAAATTTTTATTTTTCAATAAGAGAAGACAGACATTTAAATTGGTGCTAATTCTTCTGCTCCTAGAATTATTGTAATGAGATAAAGAAATATCTTTATCACTGAGGCTATGATAATTATATAAATTGGAAAGTGTTTGTAAATGCCACAGTGGTCCATTTTTCTAATCTTCATTAAAATATTATGATAAAGACTCATCACAAACAACAATTAAATCTTGGAAAATACTAATTGAGCAATTTCTTAGTGGGATTGCTTGTAATAAAATGCTACAATGGAGAAAAGACTCACTCTGTCTTGGTTTCATTTCCATTGCTGTGATAAAATAGCCTGAAATAAGTAACTTAAGGAAGAAAAGTCCTACAGTTCTAGGTCAGTTCCATGTTGGGAGGAGGCCAAAGTAGAAACTCAAGCAGCTAGTCACATCATATCTGCAGTAAAGAGTAGAAAAAAGATGAAGTGATACTGTTTGCTTTTATCTGGCTTTCTATTATCTTATTATCAGAATTTCTTGTCTAGGGAATGATGCCACCCACCACAGACTGGCTTCTGTCTAGAGAATGATGCTAGAGGCCCAGGACCCACAGATTTAGTGAGTCCATAGTCCTTGCACAACCTTAAGCAGCCTGGCTCTAGAATCAGAGCCAGGAAAAGAAGCACACTCTGAAAATGAATCCAGAGCCAGGGAAACAGACACTTTACCTCCAAACCTAGAACCAGAGAAAAGTCCTCAGACCATGAAACAAGGACGAAAAAAAAGCACTCGGCCCCGAGATTCAGAGCATGCCAAAGATCCCAAAAGTTAGAGTCAAAAAGATGAAAAGAACCTAAAAAAAAAATGTAGTTTAGCCCCAGTCAGAGCCACCTTTGCCCTGACACAAAACTAGTCAATCTCTGAGCAGGCAAAACGGACAAATCACTGAGACCTTAGAGTCTTGGAATGACTCTCAGGCAGTTACTGGATACTGGGAATTCCCCTCAGGCATGGAATTTCCCCTCCATATAGGGCAGCCAATCCCAAGCCTGGAGGCTGAGAATTATGCAAGCCCCTCTCTCTATATGGACCTTTTCCTTTCACCGCTCAGGGTCCCTCCTACACTGTTCCTGTTGCTGGTGTTACTACTGTTGCTGCTTAGGACTGATGGACAGACCTGAACTAACTTGCCATAAAGTCTCTTTGCTTTTGCATTAGATTCATTCTTCTGATGATGTTTTGGGGACCCAGACTGTGGGCATAACATTGTAATCCACAACATTGCTTCTGTCTAGGGAATGATGCCATCCACCATAGGCTAGCTACACCAATTAACAAACAAGACACTTCTCCAAATACATGCACTAGGAAACTTGATCTGGACAATTTCTTAAATAACAGTCTCTTCTCAGGTGATTGTAGGTTATAGAAAGTCAAAACTAACCAACAACTAAGTAGCCAGTTACAAAGTATCCATGGCAATGAAGAAACATGAGAACATTATCAAAGGACATTTCCACCTTGATGATTAAATGGTGTTGAAAGCACTTTGTACAAGGCCATTCAGAGTGTAAAAAGAAGTTTACTGCTTACATATTCTGCTACCTTTTATATTCTGCTTCTGTAAGAAAGAAAACTCTCACAAACTTTTTTTTTCTTGGATTTTCTTTTTTTTCTTTTTTTTTTAAATTTTTTTATTGAGAAAAAGAAAAGAAAAAAAAAGTTTCCGCCTCCTCCCAGCCTCCCATTTCCCTCCCCCTCGTCCCACCCTTCTCCCCCTCCCCCCCGCTCCTCTCCCCCTCCCTCTCCAGACCAAAGAGTAGTCAGGGTTCCCTGCGCTGTGGAAAGTCCAAGGTCCTCCCCCCTCCGTCCATGTCTAGGAAGGTGAACATCCAAACTGGTTAGGCTTCCACAAAGCCCGAACTTGAAGTAGGATCAAAACCCAGGGCCATTGTCCTTGGCTTCTCATCAGCCCCCATTGTTCGCCATGTTCAGAGAGTCCGGTTTCATCCCATGCTTCTTCCGTCTCAGTCCAGCTGGCCTTGGTGAGCTCCCAATAGATCAGGCACACTGTCTCAGTGGTTGGGTGCACCCCTCGTGGTCCTGACTTCCTTGCTCATGTTCTCCCTCCTTCCGCTCCTCATTGGGAACTTGGGAGCTCAGTCCGGTGCTCCAGTGTGGGTCTCTGTGACTATCTCCATCCATCACCAGATGAAGGTTCTATGGTGATATGCAAGATATTCGTCAGCATTGCTATAGGATAGGGTCATTTCAGGTTCCCCATCCTCAGCTGCCCAAGGAACTAACTGGGCACAATTCTCACAAACTTTTAAACATATGGCAGAAAGCATGTTTGTTCTGTTTTGTTTTAAAATACTAGTCATTCTCCCCTTTGTGATCATAGAAATGTGTTATTAGAAAAAAACACTCACATAGCATTAAGATGAAATTTGTCTTTTATGTAAGTTTTCAGGACTGATTATTTGGCACTGGAAAATCAATTGCTGTGTTCTTCCCTGGGAAAGACCACCTATTCTTCTCCTAGCATTTCTCAATTGCTTTCAGTGCTTTGTGTATGGCTGAGGCACCATGGGCTCTTCCCCATCCACCTGGTCATGCACGTTGGTGTCATCCTTGATCAGCTCACGCCTGGGCAGTTCTGCTGGTGAGACTTTATGGATGTCACTTCTGACACTACGAGGAGACACAATCTCACAGCAGATTCCAATTCTTTTCAAAAGCAGAATGGGACCCAGTTCCTCCTTACTCAATTCATGCTATCATTTCAGGAACATAATTAGCTGCATTGCACAACAATGGAAATAGAATTTGGATGAATAAAGTGATTATGCATATGTGCTTCTCAAAAAGGATATGAAACAGGTACAAAGGACCATGCACTTAAATAAATAGTTTTGTTTAATTTTAAAAACGTAGCACAGCTCCTAAATGGAAGTGTATATTCATAATTCAGAGTCAGTAGTTATTGGGAGAGGTACACTAAGAACTGTGAAGGAATAGCAATCTAGTATCTACAGGATGGCCGGAATTTAAAATAAAACAATCTACATTACCAAAATTTGTTAAGGTTGTTGGGCAAGTATAATTTCTAAACACCACTGGAGCCAAAGTCAATTAAGCATGGTAATTAAACTGGTATTTTGTTTAAACACTAAAATGGAACATGTATCTATATTATATATGAGCATTTATATTTCTGGTGTCTCATAAAAGTGAAATTACACTATCAGTCTGTTGTGGTGGTTTAGATCTGGTCTGTCTGTGACACCACTGATACGTTGTTAGCAATTTCATTCCAGTAGATGGAAAACAATTTCTTTCCAGTGTGCAAGGGAACAAGTTGCCATTCATGCACAGTTTTAATTAAATCAACCTTTGGGTTTTGTCTTTTCTGCGCATACCTCCTTCCATTTCTGATTTCTGATTTGTGTTGATGTAGCTCTAGGCCTTGATGCCACACTTTTGGAGAGTCTATCCTACAGACCTATAAGACGAGATACCCTTACTTCAATTATAGGCTACTCAGTCTGTAGTTCACAGTTATGGCAACTGAAAATGGACTAAGGCAAGTTACAAGCTAGCTGTAGAGAAATGTCTAGCAAAAGGAAGATAGATAAAATAATGCATGGTAATAATATAGCAAGTTACTAATCAATAATTATGTATAATATGATTGCATGTATGAATCTCTTTTCTTGAGTCTTTTTTATTTAAATAACATTTTTCCAATTATTTTACACACCAACTGCAGTTTGCCCTCCCTCTTCTCCTCCCAGTCCTCCACCTACCTCCCTTCTGTTCCCAGTCTCCAATCCAGTCCTCCTCCATTTCTGTTTAGGAAAGGGCAGGTCTCTCAAGAATATCAACAAAATATGGCATATCAAGTTGCAGTACGACTAAGCAGGTCCCTATGAATTAAGGCTGGCAGGGAGACACAGTATGAGGAATAGATCCCAAAAGCTAGCAAACAAGTCAGAAGCAGCTGTTATTCACACTGTTAGGAGTCCACAAGTTGACCAAACCAAACAGCTGTCACATACATGCAGATTGCCTAGGTCAGTCTCATGCAGTCTCCCTGGTGATGATTCTGTCTCTGTGAGCCCCTATAGGCCCAGGTTAGCTGTTTCTGTGGGTTTTCTTGTAGTTTCCTTGACTCCTCTGGCTCCTACAATCCATTTTCCTCCCCTTCTTCAGGATTTCCTGATCTCCACCTAGTGTTTGGCTGTTATTTTACATCTGTTTCCTAAGCTGGGGTCCTTCTTGTAGATTTCTGGGCCATTCCTTTGCATCAGGTTATTACCTGACCCAGAAATGCCCCCATATTCCAGTAGTCTCTTTCAATACTCCTCCTGTACCTCCCCCCTACCTGATCACTCATGTTCCCATTCCTTTCTCAGTCCAATCACAAAATCTGTTCTATTTATCCTTCCCAGGGAAATCTGGATGTCTCTCCGTGAACGCTTTTTGTCACCTATTCTCTCTGGGTTTTAAATTGTAGCATAGTTTTCCTTTATTTTACAGCTAATATTCACCTAGAAATGAGTATTACCTTGTTTGTCTTTCCTGGTCTGGATTACCTCACTCAGGATGCTTTATTTCTATTTCTAGTTCCATCCATTTGCTTTCAATTTTCCTGATATCCTTGGTTTTAACAGCTTAGTAATACTCCATTGTGTAAATGTACCACATTTTCTTTATCTGTTCCTCAGCTGAGAGATATCTAGGATGTTTCATGGTTTTAACTATTATGAATAAAGCTGTTATGAATATAGTTGAGAAAGTGTCATTGTAATATGATTGAGCACCCTTTGGGTAGATGCCCAAGATTTATATAGCTGAGTCTTGAGGTAGATTGATTTCCAGTTTTTGAGAAACTGCTATACAGACCTGCAAAGTGACTGTACAAGTCTGTACTCATACCAGCAGTGAAGGAGTGTTCTCCATGTTCCACATCCTCTCCAGCTTGAGTAGTCACCTGTATTTTTGATCTTAGTCCTTCTGATAGGTGTAAGATGAAATCTAAGACTCATTTTGGTTCACATTTTCCTAATGGCTAAGGATATTGAACATCTTCATAAGTGTTTCTCAGCAATTTGAGATTCTTCTATGGTGTGGGACAATTTTGTATTCTCTTAATTATGTTTTAAATAAACACTGATTGTCCAATAGCCAGGCAGGAAGTATAGGTGGGACAATCAGACAGGAAGTAGAGGTGGGGCAAGGAGAACAGGAGAATTCTGGGAAGGAGAAAACCGATTCCTCCACGGTCCTGCCTGGACACCGAAAAAGCAGGATATGACCTGCCCCACTGAAAAAGGTACTGAGCCATGTGGCTAACATATACTAGAATAATGGGCTAATATATGTTACAAGAGCTAATACTAAGCCTGAGCTAATGGGCTAATCAGTTTATAACTTATGGAGACATCTGTGCGATTTTCTCTGGGACAAAACGGCTGGGGAACCAGGCAGACAGAAACCTTAGTCAACACTTCTGTTAGGAATTCTTTCTTTAGGCGTGTATCCCATTTTTAAAATTGGATTATTTGGTATTTAGATGTCTAGTTTCTTGAATTCTTTATATATTTTGGAAATCAGCCATCTTCTTGATGTGCAGTTGGTGAGGATCTTTTTTCTTTTTGTAACTTGCTGTTTTCTTCTATTGATGATGTCCTTTGCCTTACAGAAACTTTTCAGTTTGATGAGTTCCCACTAATAAATTATCAAACTTGGTGCCTATGACATTGGTCTTCTATTCAGGAAGTTGTCTTTTGTTCCAAAGTATTCAAGATTACTTCCCACTTTATCTTTTATCAGGTTCAGTGTTTCTGAATTTAGGTTGAGGTCTTTGATCCACTTAAAATTTAGTTTTGTCCAAGGTGATAGATAAATATCTATTTGAATACTTCTACATCCACATATTCAATTAGACTAGCAACATTTGTTGAAGATGCTTTTTTTTTCATTGTATAGTTTTGAATTCTTTGTTGACAACCAGGTGTCCTTAGGTATGTGGATTTATATCTAGATCTTCTCTTTGATTCCATTGATCCACCTGTGTGTTTTTTCCCAATACCATAAGGCTTTTGTTACAATAGCTCTTTAGTAGAACTTGAAATCAGGGACGGTAATACTTCTGGAGGTTCTTTAATTATGCAGGATTGCTTTAATTATCCCAAGGTTTTATTTTTACATATGAAGTTGAATATTGTTCTTTCAAAATTCGTAAAGAATTGTGTTGGAATTTTGATTGGGGTTGCATTGAATCTGTAGATTGTTTTTGGTAAGAGGGTAATTTTTACTATATTAATCCTTACAATCCCTGAGCATGGGAGATATTTCCATCTTCTTATATCTTCAATTTCTTTCTTCAAAGACTTCAAATTCTTGCCATGTATGTCTTTATCTTGCTTGTAAAGAGTTATCCCAAGATATTTTACATTATTAGTGGCTATTGTGACAGGTTTTGTTGTTCCTGATTTCTTTCTCAGTCCATTTATTGATTGCATATAAAAGGATTACCAATCTTTTTGAGTTAACCTTGTATCTAGCCATTTGACAAGAGGTGTTTATAAGCTGTAGGAGTTCCCTGATAGAGTTTTGGAGTTGCTTACTTATACTATCATGTCATCTGTGAATGATGATACTTTGACTTCTTCTCTTCCAATTTGTTTTTTTTTTTTTTTTTTTTTTTGGTTTTTCGATACAGGGTTTCTCTGTGGCTTTGGAGCCTGTCCTGGAACTAGCTCTGTAGACCAGGCTGGTCTCGAACTCACAGAGATCCGCATGCCTCTGCCTCCCGAGTGCTGGGATTAAAGGCGTGCGCCACCATCGCCCGGCTTTCTCTTCCAATTTGTATTCCCTTCATTTGCTTTAGTTATCTTATTGCTCTATCCAGAACTTCAAGTACTAGATACAAGTAATAGGCGTACAGAGAATGAACAAAAATAGTAATTTGACTAATGATAATCCTTTTCAATAATCAATTTTAATTTCTAATTTTTATTATGATTATTATTTTTATTTTAGTTTATATATGATGTGGGAGTGTCATATATCAATCTGTTGATTTCATTGGTTAAGTAATAAAGAAACTGCTTGGCCCTCATAGGTTAAAACATAGGTGGGAGGAGTAAACAGAATAGCATGCTGGGAGGAAGAGGAAGTGAGCTCAGACTCGACAGCTCTGCCCTCTGGAGCAGAGAAGCCATGCTCTGCTCTCCCGGAGAGACGCCATAGCTCCTCTCGGAGACACGCAATGAAGCTCCGACCTAGGATGGACGTAGGCTAGAAACTTCCCGGTAAGCGCACCTTTGGGTGCTACACAGAATATAGGAAATGGGCTAGTCCAGGTGCAAGAGTTAGCCGAGAAGAGGCTAGATAGAAATGGGCTAAACAGTATTTAAATGAATATAGTTTGTGTGTTGTTATTTCGGGCATAAGCTAGCCGAGCAGGCGGCCGGGGTGTTTGGGGACGCAGCCCCGGCCGCTCCTTATTTCAACATATATATAATATTATATAGGCATGTCTGTTCACCATGGGTCTTCCTGGTGCCTGTAGAAGCCAGACAAGGGCATTAGATCATCTGGAACTACAATTATAGCCAGTTTCTAGCTGTCATGTAGGTGCTTGTAATCAGTTCCTGGTTCTCTGGAAGAGCAGCCAGTGCTCCTCTCCTTAGTTGTTTCTCTATTGTTGGCATTACAATTACTTATATAACTTTCTATGTCACAGATATTAGAACTCTCTGCTAGCTGCTCCCTAACACTTTCTCCTTGGGCCACTTACTCTGATTTATCTATTAGCTGTAGAGCAACTTCAGTTAATATTTTTGTAAGAGATAAAGGTTTGATGTAGGATTCCCCTATGTATGTGCTGTGAATACCATTGGGTAATAAAGAAACTGCCTTGGCCTGTGATAGGGCGAAAGAGTAGAGTTAAGTAGGAAGAACTAAACTGAATGCTGGGAGAAAGAAGGCAGAGCCAAGGGAAGCCATGGAGCCACCAGAGGAAAAAGATGCGAATTGTCAGCTGGAACCTTGTTGGTAAGCCACTAGCTTTGTTGTAAATTATAAAATAGTGGAAATGGGTTAATTCTAGATGTAATACCTAGCTAGCAATATACATAAGCTATTGGCCAGACAATATTGCAAATAATATAGTTTCTGAGTGATTATTTCAGGATTGAGCAGGAAAAAACAAGTGGCCTCCTACAACAAGGGTTGTTTAGATTCTGACTGAGATATTAGTGGATCTCTCTCAGTCTTGCTTTCATTCAGAACTGAGGATTCGGCAAGGAAGATATTCCTTGGTATCAAGAAAACTTTTCTGTGCAAAAGTCACACCTTTCTTTTCTAATATTTTTCGTTTAAACAGAACATTAAGTCTCTTTATTGGTGTTTTTCCAATATGCATACTTGTAGGATAATGGCTGTAGAATAGTAATTTCCAAATTATGTCAATGAACACAGAACTATAAGACTCCTTTAATTAGTGCTATGGATAATTGTGCTTTACACTCTCAATTCCACTTTCAAATACATCTGCTTTATTTTTTATTCCATTGCCTGTTTTATTTTCAAATCCATAGCTTGCTCCTCCATAAACTTTTCAGACTGTTTGGATCTCTGCATTTCTAGCTTAGATTATACCACCCATAATTGATTGTATTCCTATTATTAAATTCTAAGTGACAAAAAAATATGAATGGTAAAAAGTCACCTTATTTTATGTTTGACTTTTCTGCATTTTCTTGTATTCTAGTAGTCAATTTTATTTCTAAGCATTTCTAATTTTAGTTTATGCTATTTCTTGCAACTTACTAATAACCTAACTAATAAATATAAAATCAAGTAGTGTTGTAGGAGGCTGCTTGTTCATTGTCTGGCCACCTAGACTTCCAAAATAATCACACAGAAACCATACTATTTGCAATACTGTTTGGCCAATAGCTTAAGCATATCTCTGGCTAACTCATATCCTAAAATAACCCATCTCTATTAATCTGTGTATTGCCACGTGGCTGTGGCTTACTGGGTAAAGTTCCATTATGCATTTGTCTCAGTGGGGGCTACATGGTTTCTTCTGACTCTGCCTTCTTCCTCCTAGCATTTAGTTTAATTTTTCCTGCCTAGATAACTTCTGCCTTTCTATAGGTTCAAAGCAGTTTCTTTATTCATTAATGGTAATCACAACATACAGAAGGGAATCCTACATCAAGGTAGCAAAAATAGTAATAACCATTCCTATTGGGATGTTTACTTATTGTAAACCTATTATAGATGTTTCCATAGGCCAGAATGAAAATTACTTCTCATATTATGGATGGAATCAGATAAAACCTGGTTCTTTTACATACCTATATTCCAATTGCTTCCTCTTGAACAACTGTTCTAAGATGAGATACTCTAGTAGTGTTCTTTGAGAGGCATTTCTAAGATGATCTTTTGTATTAGACAATATATGGCTGTTTCACTCATGTTCTATCTAGGCTACTAGCAATTGTGTTTCTGAGACATTCCTGATTCAGGTGCAAACTCTGTCTACTTTATGCTCCATCCTTTCCATAATTTGATCCCATTGTTCTTTATAACACTTATTCTATAGAGAGGGTTCTATCTCATTCATAGAAGTTGAAAGTTGTTTATAATCAATGTAATTCAATAAATAGTTTCTGATAAAGTCATATATTTTTCAAATCCTTGTTTTTTAAAATCACCATTGATTTATTTTTATTCCTTCTATATATCCATTTCCCCCAAGAAAATGTGGAGATTGAGAAATGCTGGCCCATTTTCATCATTTCTGATGATCAGAGAGTTTAGAGATTGATAAGTACATCTCAATTCAGGCTGTAATTGTTTGTTTTTTTAATTAAGAAAGCTCATTTTAGTAAATCTATGCCATCTTTACAGGTAGTCAGGATATAAAAATGTACTTTTGCTCCCTTTTTTTATAACCATGAGATTTGTTTGTTTGTAACCTGGGGAAGGGCGGTCTTCAGCATATGTGATCTAGAGTACCTTTGCTATCTAGACAACAGAATGCTAATGATTTGATGTCACAGAGTAGTAAAGAGATTGATTGTGTGAGTTATCCTTTGTATCATGTTAATAAAGTTTTTTGTTACCCCCCATGTATGTTAAGTATAAAATCTATGGAAAAATAAATGTGACTGAATTTCAGGATTTTACTCACTGGAATATCCTCTGATTCTTTCTATGTTTTCTGTCTTATTATTTTTAATGTGTCTTCATATTCTTATATTTCTTCAATTCCCATGCCCCTACCCTGGTTAGAAGTATTTTTGTCAAGGACCAGCCTAGCATATGTGGTGGGATTAAACTTTCAATCTGAGTTTTGCTATAAAATACAATAAACCAAAGAATACCTAAGTTTTATGGATTAAAAATATCCTAAATTGAATCTTAACTTGGCTTTTTTTTTCTGGACATAGTGAAAAATGATTCTGTGAGTTTAACTGAAAGAACTGGGTTTTCCATTAAGAATGTCTGATGCTGATACTAATCATAGAAACTCATGAAATGTGCTTTCAAATGTGTAAATTTATAAAGTATTACCTGACACCACTAAACTCTCACTGACTTATAAAGAGTAGAGCCACAAGTCAAGTGTCTCATTTGAATGTTGTTCAAGGACTCTTAGTGGCCAGTTTTGTAAATCAGGAAGGATGGTTCTTCCCTAGGATAGGAAACATACAAAATATCTCATTAAGTTTTCCCATGACATGTCAGAGGAAAAATATGGTGTGTCCTTTTGTGGTGGTATTTAATTTAAGGCAATTTAATTCTATCTAGAAACTTTTAATGAAGAAATTAAAATAAGTTTTTAACTCCTTTTGTAAGCATAGCAAGGAAAACCACCAGTTAATTTCCATAATTTAGCTTTTCATGAATTAAGTACTTAACAAAATGAGTTCTTGTATATGAGGGAAGTCCTTCCTAATATGCAAATTTATGTTATAAAATTTTCAAAATTTTTGACTACTTATTCTTTAAAGTTTAACTATTCATCAGATATCATCATTATCCTTTCTTTTATGGTATGAATTATCCTCTTTTATTTAAGTTGAAGTAATCTGAAATCAAAAAACTTTTTAAAAATGAACTATTAACTTGAGAAAGATCTGAAAATTGACTTGGATACTCATTTTCAAAGGTATATGTAGTTACACAGGGTTTTATTAATTTATTCCAATACTAAGAATATCGCAAAATCTTATGTGATCTGGAGGATGGGAGAAGCATTGTGAGGCATTGTGCTGTGGTTATGGCATAGATATAGAAATCATATACACACTTATCATACAACAAAAGTATATGCTCTACTATGTTCATAGCAGCATTGTTTGTAATAGCCAGAACCTGGAAACAACCTAGATGCCCTTCAATGGAAGAATGGATGAAGAAAGTATGGAATATATACATATTAGAGTACTACTCAGCAGTAAAAAACAAGGACTTCTTGTGCATACAAATGGATGGAAATAGAAAGCACTATCCTGAGTGAGGTAAGCCAGACCCAAAAAGAGGAACATGGGATGTACTCACTCATATTTGGTTTCTAGCCATAAACAAAGGACATTGAGCCTATAATTAGTGATCCTAGAGAAGCTAAATAAGGAGATGCCCCCAAAAAACATATAGGCATCCTCCTGGATATTAACCTTCATCAGGCAATGAAAGGAGACAGAGACAGAGGCCCACATTGGAGCACTGGACAGAAATCTCAAGGTCCAAATCAGGAGCAGAAGGAGAGAGAACACGAGCAAGGAATTCAGGACCGAGAGGGGTGCACCCAACACTGAGACAATGGGGATGTTCTATCGGGAACTCACCAAGGCCAGCTGGCCTGGATCTGAAAAAGCCTGGGATAAAACCTGACTCGCTGAACATAGCGGACAATGAGGACTACTGAGAACTCAAGAACAATGGTAATGGGTTTTTGATCCTACTGCACGTATTGGCTTTGTGGGAACCTAGGCAATTTGGATGCTCACCTTACTAGACCTGGATGGAGGTGGGTGGTCCTTGGACTTCCCACAGGGCAGGGAAACCTGATTGCTCTTTGGACTTACGAGGGAGGGAGACTTGATTGGGGGAGGGGGAGGGAAATGGGAGGCGGTGGCGGGGAAGAGTCAGAAATCTTTAATAAATAAATAAATAATAAAAAAAGAAATCATATACACATTACAGCTAAGGCCATATGCACAATACCCTGGGAAGAGGAAGGGTCCAGCTGTGGAGAAGAACAAGGCTAGTGGGAGTAGAAGATGTGAGACAGTAATAGGGGTGAAAATGTTCACAAATATGAAAGTGTCAAAACAATCTCTCCTTAGTACTGAGTCAGACATTGTTAACCTTCAGTCAGTTAGTCAATAGATTCAATGGTGAGTTTGCTGCATAAAGATACAAGCAACTGTACTCAGCACAATAGTACTTAAGTAGTAGGGTCAGTTTGAAATCCATTTTTTCTTCTTTTTTATTGTTTTTATTGAGGTATGTATTTTTCTCCACTCCATTTCCTTCCCCCTCCCTTCCCTTCTATCCTGTTCCATGATCTTCAAGCTCCCAATTTACTCAGAAGATCTTGTCTTTTTCTACTTCCCATATATATTAGATTCATGTATGATTCTTTTAGGATTCTCTTTGCTGTCTAGGCTCTCTGGAGTTGTGAACTGTAGGCTGGTTTTTCTTTGCTTTATGTCTAAAAGCCATTAATGTGTACATATTATATTTGTCTTTCTAGGCCTGGGTTGCCTCACTCAATATGATGTTTTCTAGATCCATCCATTTGCTACCAAATTTCAAGATGTCATTTTTTCTGCTGTAGGTACCACATTTTCCTTGTCCATTCATTGGTTGTGGGGCATTTGGTAGTTTCGAGGTTCTGGCTATGACAAATAATGTTGCTATGAAAATAGTTGAACACATGTCCTTGTGGTATGACTGAGTATCTTTTGGGTATATACCCCCAAAATGGTACTACTTGGTCTTGAGGTAGGTGGTTTCCTAATTTTCTGAGAAACCACCATTCGGATTTCCAAGGCAGCTGTCCCAGTTTGCACTCTCGGGACTTGACATCCATTTTTTGTCAAGCAGCAGCACAGGATAGCCTCATCGTACTGTAGGACAAGCTGCAGGCTCAGGAAGAATTGCCTACTACAAAATGGATTCCCAGTTTTTGGTTCTGGTTGGTTTGGAGGTTTTTTTGTGTGGTTGTTTTTCATGTGTTTTATGCAACTTTTGATGCTGGTTTTATTATTTGTTTGGTTGTTGTTCTGATTTGTTTTAAGGGAAAGAGAGGACATAAAGTTAGGTGGGTAGGGAAGCTAGGGAAGCGAACTAGGAAGAGAAAGAATAGGACCAAATTATACTGTATGAAAAAGCTTTAAAAATTTATATAATAATAAAATTATTTTTAAGTAATACTCAACAATAACACTTGTTTCCCTGTCCTTATTCTGAGCAATAGGTTCAGTAGTTAGTACAGTCTTTGTAGTTTATTATGTTTATATTACATATAAATGTATATTATGTATGTAAGATAAATATAATATGAATATAAATAAAATATATTATATTATATTCACTTTAAAATATCAAGCCTCGCCAAAGAATTTCCTGAAGATCCTACACAAAATTATTATTCTTAACTATGATATATTTTTTAAATGGAATCTAGAAATATATTATAAAACAAAAGCCTAATAGTTTGAATTGTGTGATTATCCTTGTTTGCATCTATATTTTATATAATCAAGCCATAAAACCTATGTTTTAGCATAAGAACTAAAAAGCAGAGAAGTGTAATAACTTTTGTAATAACTTTGTAAAATTGAAATTTCTAAACCAGCTAACAACTTTTGTTGTTGTTGTTTTCTTTTCTTTCTTTTTTTTTTTTTGTTTTTTGGCTTTTTCGAGACAGGGTTTCTCTGTGGTTTTGGAGCCTGTCCTGGAACTAGCTCTTGTAGACCAGGCTGGTCTCAAACTCACAGAGATCCGCCTGCCTCTGCCTCCCAAGTGCTGGGATTAAAGGCGTGCGCCACCACCGCCAGGCTTCAGCCAACGACTTTGAATAAAGCAGATTATCCTTGTGAGTAGCCCTGCTTTTGTCAACTGGAGGTCTGAGAGAAAGAATGTTGTCTAGGATATAATGACAATTCTGGACTCAGGATGCATTTGAAACATTTTTGCAACATATCTGTGAACACACAAAATTTGAAAATGTAACGTTCTTTAGATTCTCTCTCTCTCTCTCTCTCTCTCTCTCTCTCTCTCTCTCTCTCTCTCACACACACACACACACACACACACACACACACACACACATCTTCCCTTCATTTTATTTTTTTCTCTGGAAATCCCCCAAAACTGAAATTGTATTACAGGATGAAAAAAACTTCAAAAGAGGTACCCCAATTCTTCTAGTTGGAGTCAATGCTGCTGTAATGAAACTTCATGACCAAAAGCAAATAGGGGAAGAAAAAGCTTTACATGGTGGCACATGTCTGTCATTTGAGCCCGACAGAAGAAGCTGTGGCAGGGGATTGGCCAGTCCCAAGCACTGTTTTCCTGCAAAGTTAGGCGGTATTTAAACAAAAGAAGGGAAGGGAAAAATTATGAAAGTTGTTTAAAACTTACTTTGCCTCCTAAAGAAAGGAAGAATTATATCATATAACAATTACAGGCATAAATCATGAAATAGAAACAGTTTCTGGCAGCTTTATATAACCTGTTAGGTGACCTTCTAGTGACTAGTCCAAATGTTTTCTTTTTGTAGTTTCTTCTCATTTCTTATTGCCAGGTACACAAGCATATTTGTGCTATGGTTTATATCTGATTTGTTTTTCTCCAAAACACATGTCGAGATTTAATCTATACCGTAAGGCAATAAAAAGGAAGAACATTAATCTGAACATGGCATTTAAGTATGTTCTTTGTGGAGTGAGGAGGATTAGATTCATCCATTAAAATGGAGCCCCTATATTAAATGCTGGAGGAGATTATCTCCATGTGTTACTGTGTGCTGTTGTAAAATGCTTTCAACAAGAAGATCATCATCACAATGGATATTCCCTGAGGAAAATCTGAGGTTGCCCTCTGGCCTCCAAACAATCATGAGCACACATGTAATGATGATGCTGTGATCTCAGAACAATCTCTCTGTCTCTCTGTCTCTGTCTCCCTTTCTCTTTACATAGCTTGTGATACTCTTGGCTGTGACAAAGACACACACCCCAAGAGGACACAAGAACAACAGTGAACTAACTACATTTGGAGGCTGTCTTTACATCATGTGAAGCACTTTATTTTGTTTAATGTATACCACCTATATTCTCAAAAAAATTGGTATATTTAAAAAAAGTATTCTACATCTACAGAGAGATTTGTCAGTTAAGGTTTTTGCCTGTTTTCATTTATATAACATCCGTAAAGTCTATCCCTATCTCTTCTGCTTTTCATAGAATTGAAGATTAAAAAGTTTAGAACTATAACATTTCAAGGCAAGATATGAGTCGCTTCAAATTTAATCAAAAATGTTGGTCAAAGTAATTAGTGTCTTATCTAATCATAGTTTCATGACTGGAAGGCTTCTATTAAAATAATCTCCCGGAGACTATGTTTTTCAAGTATATTGATTAATTTTAATGTCTAAGTTTCTTCATTTGATATCCCTGAAGAGCCCCGTGTGAAAAGCAAGATTTTCCTTAGTAGGCAAGAACTGTTTTTTCCTTAAGAAAAGAGATACTGCAATCAAAAAACACCCTAGAGGGAAACAGAAATCCCTTCCAAAAAAAAAAAAGTTCCAATATGCATGGTAAGCATAAATTTCAGCTGTTACCACCCTCCAGCTTCAGGCACTGAGCCTTGACAGTTTTAACTTTTGTTTCAATTTAAAACAACAAATTTTCCTAAACAGAATTAATCACAAAAATTCACAAAATGCCTAAAGGATTGAAGGACTAATAGTCATTGTATCTTGTTTCAGATACCTAATATTTCACTTTAACTAATTATACCATTCTTTCACTATTAGAGTAATGACTCATTTAGGTTTACATGCCTAAGAATAAGATGATGTAATACATCTAATATATCATCTCTAATTGATTAAAAGTAAAATACAATGGAGTCTGAAGTAGACAATGCCATAAATGTATTCCATCAAAAATGTAGAATTTTTATAAGAAAACCTAATGTATCTGCTATTTTCAACTTTTGTATGCAAAAACATAAAATTTATTATTTTATTGATAACTTTTCAGACTTGTGGTGGCAGGTTTTACCCTAGTTCTCTGGGCAAGCTAGTTTCTGGTACCTGGTTACCCAGTAAGTGTTGGGCATGGGTTCCCTTTCATGGAGTAGGCCTTAAGTCAAATCAGGCATTGGTTGGCCACTCCACAAGTTCTATGACTCCTAAAGATATTCTGTTATACTCTAGATCAGTGCCTTATCCAGTCATCATAAGAGAGGCTTTTCTTTTTTTTTTTTTTTTTTTTTGGTTTTTTGAGACAGGGTTTTTTCTAGGGCAGATGGGAATAGATGTGGGTACCCACAGCTAAGAGAGAGAGAGAGAGACTAAATGGGAGTTCATTAAATCCCTTCTCTCTGAGCTCAGGGAATCCTTCAGAAGAATATACAATCCAGAGGGGATGGAGGACACCAGAACAAGGCCCTCAAAATCAATTAATCAAGGTGCATATGAACTCACAAAGACTGAAGCAATAAGCACAGGGCCTACATGTGCCTGCACTTGGTAGACTACATATATATTATAACTATTAGCTTAGTGTTTTCATGGGATACCTGAATGTGAGAATGAGTGGATGAGCCTCTGGTTCTTGTGCCTTCTCTCGGGACTCCTTTCCCCCTTTTGGGTTACTGTGATCAACTTTGATATGAAAGTTTTTTGCTTCATCTTATTATATTTTATGCAGTCATGTTTGGTTATCTCTTAGAAACCTGTTGTTTTCTAATGAGAGACAGAAAAGGAGTGGATCTTGAGGGGAGGGGAAGTGGGAAGGAACTGAGAGGAGAAGAAGGAAGGGAAACTATTGTTTACGAATATAATCTATTTATTTATTTTTATTTTTGGTTTTTCCGGCAGTGGTGGCGCACGCCTTTAATCCCAGCACTCGGGAGGCAGAGGCAGGCAGATCTCGGGGAGTTCAAGGACAGCCTGGTCTACAGAGCTAGTTTCAGGACAGGCACCAAAGCCACAGAGAAACCCTGTCTTGAAAAAACCAAAAAAAAAAAAAAAATAAGAAGGAGAACCCAAAGAAAAACATATAGGCATCCTCCTAAATATTAACCTTCATCAGGAGATGAAAGGAGACAGAGACAGAGACCCACATTGGAGCACCGGACTGAAATCTCAAGGTCCAAATCAGGAGCAGAAAGAGAGAGAGCACAAGCAAGGAACTCAGGACCACGAGGGGTGCACCCACACACTGAGACAATGGGGATGTTCTATCGGGAACTCACCAAGGCCAGCTGGCCTGGGTCTGAAAAAGCCTGGGATAAAACCGGTCTCACTGAACATAGCGGACAATGAGGACTACTGAGACCTCAAGAACAATGGCAATGGGTTTTTGATCCTACTGCACCTATTGGCTTTGTGGGAACCTAGGCAGTTTGGATGATCACCTTACTAGACCTGGATGGAGGTGGGTGGTCCTTGGACTTCCCACAGGGCAGGGAACCCTGACTGCTCTTTGGGCTTGATTGGGGGAGGGGGAGGGAAAGGGGAGGCGGAGGTGGGGAAGAGACAGAAATCTTTAATAAAAAAAAAACAGAATATGATCTATTTTCAATAAGAGGAAAAAATGAAAATTAATACCATATTATTCTAAAGTTCACATTAAAAGTTTCTATTAGATAGCTGCATGAGCAAAGTTTTGTAGTAGTCAATGTGATAGAGACAAAATATAATAATAAACAAAATGATGTCAATTAATTTACATACAAAGATAAATCATAAATTTTGGGTTTTGTTTTGTTTTGTTTTTTAAATTTTTAAGACAGAATTTCTCTGTGTAGCCTTGACTATCCTGGAACTTACTCTATAGATCTGGCTGGCCTCAAACTCACAGAGATCCACCTGCCTCTTCTTCCTGAGTGCTGGGATTAAAGGCATGTACCACCAACATAAGGCCCTTAATTTTTTTCCTTTAGGAAACAATATTCATGTTGTTTATTAAAAAATAAGTTGTCCATGCTGACAAGTAAATACTATGTGATTTATTTTCATGACATTTATTCAACCTTCAAAATATCTATTGTGAATAAACTTTCTCATGTGGATACAGGAGTAACTCATGAGACTACCCATTGCTGAGGAGCTATTGCCAGTTGATAACGGCTGGGGAAAAGAAAGTCAATGTTTTGTAAGGCTGTGGCTACTACTCAGTTATCCATGCTCTGGTAGATGGCTCCACAACCAGGAACATGTGATCATCAAGAATTGGATTTGTTGAGTTACTAAAAGAGGTGGGGGGACTCCTGAGAGTTTGAAGGATGTATTTTGAATGTATCTGGGAGAAATGGAGATTTGGGGTAGATATAATCATCATACATTGTACATATATGTAAAATTCTCAAGGAAAAATTTAAAATATTTAAAATAATTTTAGCACTTGTATAAAAATCTGATATTATTAACAACATTTGTCGAATAGAGAAAAAGAAAATGTAAATATGTAGCACTTGGGCTATAAATTAATTGTAGAGAGCCTGCCTATTATTATAGGACCTTATGTTCTATGTTTAACATTGAAAAACATGTCTCATGGCTTATAACATAGAAATAATGTGTACTCAATATACTGGCAGCTAAGAACTAGATATATAAGTTATACCAGGTTTCATTATCTTTAAATAGAAATGTGTTTCCTAAATGTTAAAGGAATTTATGGCATTGATTTCTCTGTAAAGGATGCCTGCAATATCTTTAGAAGCAATTACACAAAGAATAAAAATTTGTTCTATGTGGTCATTTCTTGTACCAATTGCCAATACCATCTTTGGATATATAATTGTTTTGCTTTTGTGGAAACTTGCCTCTTGCTGTTAAAGGGATACACATGGTCACTCTACTTAGATTTCTTGATCCATAATGGAGAGGAGGTGATCAGAGACTTACAGAGACAAATTCTCACAGTCCTTTGGAAACCTGTCCAAATTCACTGTCTAAATGTCATTTATTAGAGATGTAGCAAGCACTTGACAACTTGTGTTCTTACCCAACAATGCATATGCACATGAAGACACACACACACACACACACTTTGAGTTTTGAGAAATAGCTGCATTCCATAGTACAGTTTATAGTTAGAAGAAAAAAAATGTGAAATTGGAATAGTTTTCTAAATGGAGGCTTCCCTGGTCTAATAAAGAAGGAAGTTGAAGAAGAGACCTGAGACATCAAGGTTCTTAAGCTAAACACCAAACAAAAGAATTCGAATAGCTTTATCTTCTTAGCATTCTGAAGAATACATTATTAAAATGACACCATTTGCATATCTACCTTTTAATTCATACTAACTACAGGAGAGGAACAGTATTTAAAAGTGCATTGAATTTTTCACTGCCGGAAGGGCAATTGGCTTTAGTTCTATAAAACATTCCATCTGCAGTTGAAAATGCATCACAAACCCAGTGTTAACATTAATATTTATCTTATATTCTTTGAGATGTATTTATATAAAATGGGGGTTGTGATGATATTTTGTTGTCACTTTAACAAATAAAACTTGCCTGAAGATCAGAGTGCTGAGCTAGCCACTAGTTAGCCTTATAGACCAGGAAGTGGTGGCTCACACCTTTAATCCCAGCACCAGGGAGGTGGAGAGGGGAAGTGAAATGGATGGGTTTAGAGAGGAAAATAAGACAGGAGGAGACAGGAGCTCAGGATTCATCAGTCTGAGATTTCCCAAAGACACAATTCAGTCTGAACCTGAAGAGATAGGCTACCCTGTTCGGTCTGAGGATTTCATAGAGATAAGAACGAATGGCTGGCTGCTCTGCTTCTCTGATCTTTCAGTTCTCATCCCCAATACCTGACTCTGGGTTTTTAGAAAGGCCAATTACAATTTGTGCTACAGGGGACATAGATTTTTCTGTATCTTTCCATATACATAATTACCATGAAAAAATATGATAATAAATGGATTTGACTTGGTAAATTAATGATTATCAAAAATACAAATTAATAAATAATGAAAAAAATTGACACCAAATCATGAAATAAAATAAATAAAAATCTACAGCATATTTCCAAGGACCACATTGGGGCACTAGACAGAAGAGAATGACACTGACGAAGCATGATGGGGTCTAATGAGTCATGCTGGCAGAAATCATTACATGTCAGAGCATGCAGTAGGAAGCCAATGATGGAACATTGCGGAAACTGAAGTAGCAATCGAAAATCCTGTGTAGTTAGTGGTGCTTAAAATACTGGGCATGTGCAAATGTGTGAAAGAAGAAGGGAAATCTGTTTGTTGTTGTTGTTTTTATTTTCTTGCTCACACACAGACTGCAGCAGATGTGTCGATCAGATGGTGGCTCCCATCCATGTATGCAAACCCTTTCTTCTACCATCCCCCAGATTCCAGTTCCTAGCCACAGCCACCTAAGACAAAAGAGCAACAAATATTCTTTAAGATCTTGGTGCAAATGGCACACATGACTTCTACCCTGAAATCATTGCAAATACACATGAGTGTAAAGGAAGATGTGATCAGAAAGGGCTGGAGTGTTGAGCATTGTGCAAGAAATTTAAATATAGGCTTATAAGACACAAACAAAACATCCAGAGAAGCAGTTAAGAAGGAAAAATCAAAATACAACTTATACTCGTCTCATTTACTTTAGGAACAGATATTTTTTCCTACATGCTAATTTTGAGTATTGGCTCCTCAGTAAAGGATGTTTGCTTTTCATGGTGATAACTATTAAGCAATCTTTACTGTGGGAAAGTATAAACGTAAAGAATCTCGATTACAGAGCAGGATGAAATGTGACTTTCCCACAGGCCCATTGTGGCTGCACCCTCATAGCAATCTCACAGTTTATAAAGTTTGGGACCTTTATACAGGCGCCCCAAGTTTTCCCACCTTCCCCTCACATAGCTCCATCCCCTCACATAGCTCCATTTCAGTTTCTAGGCAAAATCAGTCTGAGAGCCACAGGGAATTTATCATGGCTATTAGCATAAAAGCACCTTGTTAGGTAATTAGTCCAGCCATGGGCTCTGGGTGATGTGTTTGCTTTATTTCTCTGGGAGTGATTATCTGTCTTGACAATATATCATGGACAAAAAACACAAGGTCCTGAACCTGGCTTTTGTTTTGCTCGCTCCCTGTCTTAGACGAAATGTGTTCCCGGAATCTCAATGAGATGGTGCTGCTCATTTAGACCACACCTCCACAAGACCATACCTGCTTCTGTGATCTGTTACTGTGCTTCTGCACTCTTCTCCCTCAATTCCAACAACTGACCAGCACTGGTTTATGTCTGCCGTACAAAGTACAGCTATGGTTCTCTTGAAGCTTTGGCTTCCCTTCTCTGCTACTGCCTTGTTTACCCTCCTAGGGTCTTCAAGGCTTCAGGGAATGGGTCTATTTCAGCTTCAATCCAGTGAAAAGTAAGAAAGCTTCCTGGGGGGTGGGGTTCAGTTTCCCAGTCACCTACCCAAACCACAGGTTCTTCATTGATACTGATGTAAGCCATGATGGAGGAGTTAATTTAACTAGACACGATGAAGCTTCAGCCCAAGATGGACATACACTAGAATCCTTTCCGGTAAGCCACCACTTCATGGTGCTACACAGATGATTAGAAATGGGTTAGTCAAGATGTGAGAGTTAGCCAAGAAGAGGATAGATATAATGGGCCAGGCAGTGTTTAAATGAATACAGTTTGTGTGTTGTTATTTCAGGCATAAAGCTAACCAGGTGAGAGCCAGGCAGGATGAAAAGCAGGCCTGCCTGCAGCTCCTACTACAAAGCCATGCCATTTTTACAGTTAGTTTTCCAACTAGACCAATGGAGCTTCTTAGTACTTCATCTCATTTTCTTATTGGTTATCTTCTGCTTCTAGCTTAATAAACTGTGTTTGGTTCTAGAAATATGATCATAAACCATAGCAACATAGTAATAAGAACAAAAATATGAAGCACATTTTTTCAGAAAGATTGGAAAATCAAAATAATTTATTAAATGAAAAAGTGATAATCCTTTTCAAAGTGGTGAAGAAATAACAAAATACCAAAAAAAATAGTTATAATGTGTCCCACTATTTTATGAGTTGGTACGTAAAATTAGTATAACAGACAGTTATACCATAACTATATGTCTATAGGACCACTTAAAGCACTTTATATTTTTATAAACATTTGTATTTGATGCTATTTTACCAACTTTATTTGATAGAAGGAACAGAAGCAAGTAGAGTCAAATAATTAAACAGTCAAAATTATACTAAATAAGTAAAAATGCATCATTGTATTACTGTTGGCTCTGACACCATGCTTTTACTCTTTTTTATGGTCATTTAATTAAGCTTTCACAAATAGCTTTTCTTACTTTTCCTCTTCCTCTGAGCTTATGCAGCTATTACTGTCCCTGGGTAAGATCCACTGACTGAGGATGTTCGCGGGATCAATGAGAGCCTAAGTGTGTCTGACAGCGAGTCTAATTGACAAAGAGATGGGAAGATGCCTCGGACTATAATGCCCTTCCTAGAGCTGTGGTGAAGATTGCTTATGACACTGTACTATTGGATGTGTGGTCCATCATGAACACAACCTCTTCTCATTATCCATGAACCCAGAGAGAAGTTCTAGTAAAAAGCACTTAATTTGTAACTTCCTATATATACTTTGCCTCATGCAAATGTGTCAAAAAAAACTTTTTAAAGCACTCTGTGTGTGTGTGTAAATTAAAAAAAATCATCATATAGTTGCAATTTTATAGGAACTAGGTTGAGCTATACTAACAGTAACTAAAATATAACATAGTCTATAAACAATATAAGGAAGATGAGTGTCAAGAAAAGAAAACTTAAAAAGAAGCCTACATAAAGTGACTATTAGACTCCTACATCTATTTTACGCAATAATTCGTTATCAATAAAAATAAATTGACTAACCTGCCAACTTCCTAGAAGAAGTATTATAAATTCCCAGCTTTCTTGTATTTGAGGGCAATATTTAACAGAACCATTACTAGAATATTAGATGCTTTATAAGACTCTATATTAGAAAGACATGCTTCAAAATGTTGGCGGTTATAGTAAATAAATACGTACGAGTAGGCAATAGCTGGGGAGACAGCAAAGTGCGCGTGCTCTCAGGCCCTGGCAGTTAGATGATCCATTCCTCACTCCCTGACATTACTTCAAAGCTGGAGGTGTACTTAACATGGTGATGACATTGCCACACACTCTGGGCATCTTTGATCCCTTCTCCATGGCAGACATCTACTTGTTTTTGTATTGATTAATTCATTAATCATGGGCACTTTTATTTCAGCATTAGCATACCCAAATTGTTCTGAGTTACGATGCAAATATGTCCTATCAAAGACTAAATTAACATTTTACTGCTGTTAACCAGAGGCAATGCCTCATGCAAAGATTAAATGCCTGTGCCAACACTTCACATTGCAGGCTGTTTAGATTTCAAGATGTCTAATTTATAGATGGAAATGAAGAAGTTCATCTTCTTTCTGTGCTGACAGAACAAAAATCTCCAATGCAAGTTGTGATTCTTTGCCACTCTGGTTTAAGAGCAAGGAAATAATACCAAGATCACTGAACTCATTGGTGAACGTGTATATAATTGAGATCATACATTTCCACTAGTGATAGCAGACATAAAAGACGAATTTCTGATATTTTACTTCTAAGTCCCCTTCCAGTTTTCCTAATTATGTCACATGCTATTCAAAGCTCATTTTAAATAGCAATTAAATTTCATCACTGAGACCCGATAACTAGTTGATAAAGAACACAAAACTCCATTCAACTCTGTAAATATGATCTGGTAGACATTTTATACAGCTACTTTCGGCAGGCGATAGCTTGTGTTAGTGTTCATCCAGAGAAATTCTAGTTCACAACCCTTAGGGGTTCATACAGCAAATGTCACATTTTCCATGTGCAGATAAATTCATAAATCAATGTGTACAGCTCATATTGCCTGAATCTTTATAGCAAAATTTAATCAGCTAAACACATACAAATTTTGCCACACTTCACCCACTGCTATGATGATCAGAAGGCAGCAGATGTAGCTGGATGGCAAAGAAGCATTGCAATTAATGTCAGGCAGATTCTGGGTAAAATATATTATGAAAATGTGACAAACTCCTGTGATGATTCAGAATTGTTCCCACAATGTAGAATAGAAGGATAAAATGATTTTGCTATTTACAAGAGAACAGTAAAAATATGATAAGTAGATGTTTTGTTGCATTTACACAAAGCCAGGGTGCTTGGAAAACCTCAAAAAAGATAGATACTTAGACCATAAGAATTGAGAGAAAGAGAAGAAGAGGCAGGATAAGGTACCATCTGTACTGTATCTTTTTTTTTTTAAAAAAGATATCTGGTTATGTCTTTTGAATAGAAAAATACAGTTAAGTAAAACTATATTCATCAGGGAGGTGAAGTTAAAACAAGGTAAGTTTTCTGGCAAGACAGTTTAAAGGGGAGGTAAAAGTATGAATATTTTTAATTGGTAGAGCATAGAGAACATAAACATCTAGACCAGGTTTTGCAGGAATCGTTCTGGAATAAGCTCTGTGACACCAATGAGAATGGAAAAGAGATGTCAACAGTTGACTGAACCAGGAAAGTTCCTGAAAGCCCTTTGTATCAGGTCTAGTTCGTAGTCTCATTTTACGTTCCAAAACTGCAAGGTGGTGAAAGCAAACAGGCTAGGTATGACAGAAGCATATGTGTATGTACGTGGCAGTCAGCAGATTGTTAAGGATAATACACCATTATTTTAGCTATTTCTCAAGGTCATTCTGCTCTAAGGCACTGGTGAAGTCATACTTGTCAAATAGATGGTACTAGTGGCACTTTAAATTATTATCAGTAAATTAATCAATATCTAATAGTTGGCCTTTTCTACCTTATTCTACTTCAAGAGGTCCAACAGTATGATTCAGATAACATAATTGACTGGACTGCCCTTAATTTTACATGTCCTAGCTTTGTAGAATGATAAGATATAATGATAGACATAATTGACATACCAGGGGAATCATCTTATAAGGCTCAATATTGTGCTAGATCTGCCAACATCTGATGCTGTCTTCCACATAGTTTACAGAGGTACAGCGACAAAGTGGCTAGAATTAGGACTTATCCCTTCACTGTTGGAACTGAACACAGTAATACACTTAATATAACTTGTTATTTAGGATAAAAATAAGCAAGGACAGAGGCATGCAGAAATCAAAATATGAACTGTATTCTTTCTTGTGCCCATGCTTAATTCTACATGTGTTGAGTTTGCTTCCTGTTGTGAAAGACAACATGGCTAAAAGTAACTTGGGAAAGAAACGACTTATTTATATTACAAATACTGGTTATAGTCCGTCACAGAGGGAAGTCAGCACAAGAACACAAGCAAAAGCAGAGGTAGAAACTATAGAGCAAAACGGCTTTACTGGCTTGCTCTTCCTAGCTTGATGGGTTGCTTTCTTATACAACTCAGGACCTACTTAAACAGTGGACTGGCTCCTCCTCTGTCAATCATCAGTCAAGAAAATGTTCCACAGAAAAATACCCACAGGCTAACCTGATGGAAGGAATTCCTCAATTGAGATTCCCTCTGCCCAGTTATGTCTATGTTTATATCTGGTTATCAAAATCTCACTGGTACATTACTACTAATGAAACACTTAAAGATACAGCTGCTGCTGATTTGTGTTTCTCTGCGGTAAGCAAACAGATGATTTCCAACAAATGAAGGAATACACGGTTGATAAAGGGCAAACTTTTACATCCTAGCACGTTCTATCTTTACCTGTAGATCTAATCTCCAGGTTTTTCTGTTTCCTCTCTATACACAAGAGGACTGAATCATCAAAGCCTCCATTGCACCTCAATTAGTTGGGGATTTGGGGATGAGAGGAGAAAGACTGAGCATTGATTTTCTTTGCTTGCTGCCCTCCCTCTGTAGCAGGTCATTCTACAACCCCGCTTCCCAAGCATACATTCTGGTTGAGATTTATCCACAAGGAAACAAATCTCACCAGTTTTGGCAGCTGTGACTCATTCTATTGTTCTTTCAGGACTAGAGATGATGATCCTTTTTCACAGGTCTCAGGAGCTTCATCAATTTTTGGTTTCTGTTACACACACTTGGATTATCTTTGCTAAATTATCAACGTTTGATTTACTTGTTTGAGTCTCTCCTCTAGCCTATGACCAATAAATTATTCTATTAAAGAATCCAAGAGTGTGGTGGTTCTTGCCATTGCTTTTTATCAGTTAGAGGCTGAGGCAGAGGATCATGAGCTCAAAGAGAGTATAATCTATATAGCAAGGCCTTGTCCCTAAAATAAAAGTTATCCTGGGAAAATAGTGCATTTTAGGTGGCCACCATTATTTGGAAGAAAACAGAAAGTTATTGAAGAAGAGAAAAAGCAAAATAAATAGGGTACCAATGTAACGAGTAAACCCAATATTAAATAAAGAAGGGTCTAATGAACTAAAAAGGCCCATGAAAGGATAACTCTTTTTCATTTTATGCTTTCTTTCATTTTGTATTTTAAAGGGATCTTACACAAGCTGGCCTGAATGCATTACATTGGCAAAACTTGCCTCAAACTCATGATCCCTTTATGTAAGCTTTGCCAGTACTGAGATTTCAAGTGTGAACCAGCATACCTGGCAAACTGCTATAATTTAAAGTTGCTTTTCAACATTAAGGGAACATAGAACAGAAAATATTAACTCTTGAATTTCTTAAAAGGCATTTTAGAAGAACCTGTATGATTATAAGCTGATGGATTAGTAGAAAGTGTGGGTTACTAAATGTTATCCCATCTATCTTGCAATTAATTTGCTCTGTTTAGCTCTCCATATGAGAGAGATCGAGTCAATAAATGCATGGACACCAAATATTGTTAGGAATTTTTCTTAACACGAGTTCTCTGCCAACACAAAAATTCGAATCAAGCCAAAGCACAACAAGCCAAATTAAGAAATACCAGGTTTAATAGGATTCCTGCACACTTGGGTAGCCCCAGAGGCCACTAATGTTACCAAGGGGGGGGGGAGGGTAGGGAGAGGGCACATGTTCTTCTTCTGGTAACTCTCTTAAATACCCTGTGGGAGTGGTCCTGACCCCCCCCCCAGAGAGCTCGGGGGTGGGAGTGGGGGTCAGGACATAGCATGCTGGGATTTGGAGTCCAGACCAATACAACTCTCAGGCCTGGGGGCTATGCTCCCAATTTAACAAATATGTTCAGTCCTAAATGATGGAAGACCAGCATGTGAGAACAGTTTTTTTTTTTTTGAGGGAACTCTAAGGATGTCATATCTGATTTGCCTAAAAAATTTTAAATGATGTCACAGAGTAAACAGATTCACAGTGAGACAGTTTACATTAGAACAATTATGTCTTTCACAGACTGCATTTCTTAATTGTTTTTCTCATCAAAGTCCCTGACACTTGGGTATTTCACAAATAACAGAAAAATTGTGAGGAGAAAAGCCAGGATAAGTAGAGATAAAAAAAAAATGAGTGATCCTGAATTTTAAAGGAATCTAGTGTTAACAAAACACCAAATAGCATAAAAACAGAACTGATTTATTTAGCACAAAAAAATAGACTTTTAAATTAAAGTTCCAACAATGATTGAAACATTTAATGTTAATTATAAAAATTTTTGTTTATAATTTTCAACTTAAAATATACATTAATAATTTAGTTGAACATAGCTAGATTGTTGTTCAACAGTTCATTTTATTGTCTTCATCTTTAATTGAGTAACAACTTATGCTTAGTGAGTCATTTATTTTAGTGCTACAATTTCAATTTTGAAAAATCAAAACAATTACTACAACCACAGCCTGGTCATAGACTAAATCTGTCATATTAGGAAATTTTCATTTATCTTAATTTGTTGTAATTCATATTTCGTACTGGAAATAAGAACACCGTGGGAGTAGCCAACTACTTTCCAATGCAATTTGAGTCCCATGTTGAATGATGGAAGCATATATGGCACCACTGTTAGATGAAGAACCTGTGAGTGGACAGGTTATAGGCCCTAGGGAACAACCTACTACTCTTATTATGTCAAAAGGAAATAGTATTAAGCCAAGTTTCAGTGAATTGATGTATCTTTCAACCTTTATCAAAAAATGTTTCTATTTTCAATAGATGGTGATTAACAGAGATCAACAAGTGCCCAAGGTACAAGGAACAGGGACAGTGCAATTCTCAGCCCTAAATGGTACAACTATATCACATCTTTTCCTCCAATGGCTTAGGAGGAAGACAGAGTAGAAAGTATTGCAAGAGTCAAAGGCAGTAGATGACTACTAGGAAACAGTGCCTTCTAGACATAGCAGAGTAGCTTCATATATGAATCCATAAGAACTCACAGTGGATATGACAGAATGCACAAAGCCTGGGCAAACTCATGGCACATAGCTGTTGAGAAAGGGGCATCTCTTAAGTAGTCCCCAGTAAGACAGCCATGTTCCCACATCCAAGAATTTATGGGAAGCACAAATTAGACATCAGTATTGAAAGAGAGAGAGAGAGAGAGAGAGAGAGAGAGAGAGAGAGAGAGAAAGGAAGAGAGAGAAAGGGGGGCACAAAGATGAGTCTTCAGGGAAGGTGAGAATTTAAGAAAGAGGGAAAATATGATTACAATGTTTTGTATGAAACTCTCAAAGATAATAAAAAAAATCAAGAAAGGATTATTCACTTTTGGTCTCCAGAGGATGAACCATTTCCAGTCTAATTAGTCACATAATGTTAGTCTTTTATAATTGCTGCTGTTTAATTTAAGATCAGAAATGTAATACAGTTAATCAATCAGCCATCATCACACATCTGTAATGATCATTCTGATAAAGATTGAATAGCTCTTAAAAATTAAGCAAAAATAGCTGCTATGTTCGATTTTTTTCTTTATGGGTCAAAAATATCCTTTACAGAAGTGAAAAAACGCTTAAAGGTTTTGTGGAGTTCATCTATGAGTAGAAGACAAACAGCCTTACTTACACTGTTGCTCCACAGATTGACGTTGACAAGGTAAAGATGTGGAAAATGAAAACATAAATGCTATTGAGTTCATGAAGCAGACAAATCAGAAATAAGCTATCTGTAGAATTGAATTTACAGATACTTAAGCAATTAGACACTGTATGTCGAGCCTGCTGTTAAGTAAAGGTGACAAAAATTTTGATTTAATCCTTCATATTCTTAGAACACTGGGCCTCAGCTTCAAGCAATTTATCGTATGGAAATAAAAATATCTGGATAAAAAAATAGTATTCAACTAATGAAGAAATATGCATCACTTTTTCAAATTCCCCATGATCATTTCTGGATATGGGCTAATCAGGAGACAAGTTTACACTTCCTTAGGGGATATTTCTGCATTTTTAACTTTTGATCTTATCCAATCCAAAATCATAGCATAAATTTGACTTGGAGATTGAATAATGAACTACCTTAATTGTGTTTTATTGGAAGATAAAATGAAAACAGTCATCTTTTGAAAAACTTTTTCTGAATATTGCTATAAAGAAATTCAAAACAGGAAGGAATTAAAAATTTTTCATCTAAGCATTGTATCTGAGGAGCACTGTAAGAGCACATGCCAGTAGATTCTACTTGGCAGACCAACATATATGATTTAACATTTAGGAGCTAAGAAAAATCCTTCTAATTGTTCTTGTTTATAAGGGTGTTTATAGCAACGGGAAATAAAATTCACCTCCTTATTTTCTAAGTTTTGACTTAGTAATGAATCAAAACCTCAAATTTCATCCAAGTAACTCTTTAACATGTATTTAATTTTTGTTCTCTGTCTCTGTCTCTCTCTGTCTCTGTCTCTCTCTCCCCCTCTCTCTCTCTGTATGTATAGGCAAAACTGTGCAAGCCTAAAAAGATTACACCTTATAGGAGTGGATCCTCTATGTCTTCCATGTGTGTTTCAGGGATGCAGCTCAGACTTGGCAGCAAGTGTTCTTATCTGTTCAGCCATGTCTCTGGGCAAAAGGAGAAACATTGTTTAAATAAATAAATAAATAAATAAATAAATAAATAAATGCTTCAGTGACCTAAAATTCAAAGCTAAGGATGTCAGGTATATGAAACTGATACAAAACAATCATTTTTTTGAAAATGTCACATAGTCTAATAGTTTTTGTCCTTATGATACTTGTTCCCAGATGGTTGTTGCAGCTGGAAAGGTCAATAGCATTTAGATCAAGAAGGATACTGGTGGATTAATCATTATGTGCAGATTGATCTTAGGTGACATTTTTTAAATACTTTTTGAATAGGCATTTAATAAACTATTACAGTTCAATAATTGCCTGTTTCCTGCTTGTTAATGAAATTTATATATGAAAATGAAACATTGATTAAGAAGCTTTTTTATAAGAAAATTGTCACATCTTTTTTTATTAAATTATTTTCATTTATTTTATATACTGACCACAGTTGTCCCTCCCTCCTTTCTATGCCTTACCTCATTCATTCCTCCTCCATCTCCATTCAGAAACGGGAAGACAACTGAAAGTAGTCAACAAAGCATGTCACATCAAGTTGAAGCGGGACCAAGCTCCTTCCTCCACATCAAGGTTGGGCAAGGCAACCCAGCTTGGGGACTGGATTCTCAAAAGCCAGCTCAAGCACCAGGGACAGGTTCTGAACCCACTGCTAGGATCCTCACAAAAAGGCAAAGCTACACAACTATCACACACACTAAAGGCCTCAGTTGGTTCCATGCAGACTCCCTAGCTGTTGGTCCAGAGTTGGTGAACTCCCACAAGCTCAGCTCTCTCTGTGGAGTTCCCTGGCCTGACCTGTATGAGGCTGGCTCACATGAAATCCTTCCTCTCTCTTCAGCAGGACTCCTGGACATCAGTCCAGTGCATGGCTGTGGTTCTCTGCACCTGCTTTCATCAGTTAATGAACGAATGCTCTCTGATGACAATTAAGATTGTTCCTAATTATATTACCAGAGAAGGCTACTTAGGGCACCTTCTCCACTATTACTAGGAGATTTAACTGAGGTCATCCGTATGGATTCCTGGTAGGTTCCCTGGCACCAGGTTTCTCCCTAACCACCAAATATCACCCTACATCAAGATATATTTTTCATTATTCTCCCTGTCTGTCCTGATCCCAAACCCACCCAATGTGATTCCCTCATGTTCATATCTCCACCTCACCATCTCCACTCCCACCCCTAGTTTATGCAGGAGTTCTCTTATATTTCCCTTTCCCAGAGAAATCCTTGAGTCTCTCTTGGGCCCTCCTTATTACTTAACTTTTCCGGGCCTGTGAATAGTAGCCTGGTTATTATTTACTTTAGAGTTGATAGCTTAAAGAGTTAGTACTTACCTTGTTTGTCTTGCTGGGTCTGAAGTACCTCACTCAGGATAATTTTTTCCTAGTTCCATCCATTAGCCCGTATATTTCTTGATGTCATTGTTTTATTATTCCTGAGTAATACTCCATTGTGTGAGTGTGTCACAGTTTCCTTATTCATTCTTTGGTAGAGGGACATCTAGGTTGTTTCTAGATTCTAGCCGTTATGCATAATGCTGCAATGAACATAGTTGAGCAAGTGTCCTTGTGTTATGATGGAGACTTCTTTGGGTATATGTCTAAAATTGGCATACTTTGATCTTCAGGTGGTTTGATTCCATATTTACCAAAACTACCACAGTGATTTTCAAGGTGGCTGTACAAGTTTTTACTCTCAACAGCAGTTGAGAAGTGCTCCCCTAATTCCACATCATCTCCAATATAAGCTGTCGTAAGTGTTTTTTATTTTAACCATTCTGACAGGTGTAAGATGGTATCTCACAGTCATTTTTATTTGAATTTTCCTGATCATAAGAATGTTGAATAATTCTTTAAGTGTATGTTCACATTTTGAATTTTTCTCTTGAGAATTCTCTGTTTAAATCTGTACCCCATTTTTAATTGTATTACTATTATTATTATTATTATTGATTCTTGAGTTTTTTGTATACTTTGTAGATCATCCATCTGTCAAATGTGGAGTTTGTGAAGATCTTTTACCATTCTGTAAGCTGCCAATTTGCCTTATTAACAGTATCCTTTGTCTTACAGAAGCTTTTCCATTTCAGGTGGTCCAATTTATTAATTGTAGTCTGTACTACTGGTATTATATTGAGGAAATTATCTCCTGTGTCAATGCACTAAAAGATACTTTCCACTTTCTCTTGTATCAGCTTCAGTGTCACTGGACTTATGTTGAGATCTTTGATTCATGTGGCTTGAGTTTTGCATGAGACAATAGATATAGATCATTTGCATTTTTCTTCATGCCAATATCCAGTTATGCCAGCATCATTTTTTGAAGATGCTTTTTTCCCCATTGTATGGTTTTGTTTGCAAAAAACCCTCATGATTCTAAAAAAAAAACCTCATGATGCTAAAAAAAAAAAAAAAACAACTCACGATGCTAAAATTTTCTTTGACAAAATTCAACACCCCTTCATGATAAATGTCTTAAAGATATCAGGGATACAAGGAACATATCTAAACATAATAAAAACAATATACAACAAGCCCACATCAACCATCAAATTAAATGGAGAGAAACTTCCAGTGATTCTACTAAAACAGGAACAATGCAAGGCTGTCCACTCTCTCCATATCTTCAGTGCAGTACTCGCAGTTTTAGCTAGAGCAAGAAGACAATAAATGGAGTTCAAGGGGATGCATATTGGAAAAGAAGTCAAAGTTTTGCTATAACATCTACAACTGATAAACACTTTCAGTAGTGTGACTGCCTACAAGATCAACTCAAAAAAATCAGTAGCTCTCCTGTATACAACCAGAGAAATAATACCCTTTACAATAGCCACAAACAATATAAAATATCTTGAGTAAACTAAACAAATGAAAGACCTTTATTACAAAAACTTGAAGTCTTTGAAGAAATTGGAGAAGGTATCAATAAATGAAAAGATCTCTGATACTCACAGATCAGTAGGATTAACATAGTAAAAATGGCAATCTTACCCATTCAGAGCAATCAAATTTCCAACAAAATTCTTTGCAGACCTTGAAAGAACATACTCAGTTTCATATGGATAAATAAAAAACCCAGGATAGCTAAAACAATGCTTTACAATAAGGATATTTCCGGAGGTATCACCATCCCTGACTTCAAATTCTACTATAGAGTTATAGTAACAAAAACTGCATGGGATCAGCATAAAAACAGACAGGTGGATCAATGGAATCGAGTTAAAGACCCTGGTGCAAATCCTCACACTTATGAACACTTGATTTTTGTCACATCATTTTTCATAAGCATTTCTCCATAATTCACCTGCCTAAAAACTAATCATTATCGAACTGACTACAAATCATAAAATCCACTAGGTGACAGCTAAGTTGGCTCATGTTTCTGGTCATCTAGCTTTCCAAAACTTTAGTTTATATACAAAATTTTTGTGCATTTTTATTTTAATTGATTCTCTCTTCCCTTTCTGCCCTCCAGCAGCTCCTCGCCATTATCTCCTAAACAGTCCTATATCACCCTATTCTCAAGTTGTTAGCCTCCTTTTATTACTTTGTTATATATATATATATATATATATATATATATATATATGTGTGTGTGTGTGTGTGTGTGTGTGTGTGTGTGTGTGTATGTGTGTGTGTGTGTGTGCATAAGTTGTATGTTATAACATGATGACTTCATTTTTATTGTTTGTTTAACTATGGCTTAAAGGTTGAACTCTGCAGTGGACACCAGTTAGTGGACTTATCCATAGGAGAGGTTAATTCTCTTTTCTCAGCAATCAGTTCCCTGCAGTTCCTTGTTTAGGGATGAACTCTGAAAAAATCTCCCCCTCTTGTGTTATAGGTCTATAGATATTGCCATCATTCTGGTCTTGGTTATGTAGCCATTTCTAAGAGAGATGGCATCACAGCAGACTTCCTGGTTTTATGGCTCTATTTTCCCATGCCATCGTCAAAGATGCACTTTAGCCATGGCACAGGAGCTGTGTGGCTGTGATGTAAATTTACACAGATGGCTGGACTCCCTGTGGTCTATTGATCTCTGCATTTGTATCTTTGTATCCAGTTATGTTTTTCTGTGGTGGCTTCCATGTGCTATAAAAAAGCTCCTTTGACATGGGATGGTAACCACACTCATCTGTGGCTGTAAGGGTAAGAGTTAGATTGCACTCAGAAATTTTGCTGATTTAGAAAGTAGGAATAATAATTTCTTCCCCTAGAGGTCCATGACCTGACTAGTGCTGGGAAGTTGGCTAAGTTTCCAGTACCAGGCATGATTTCTTGCCCATTAATTTGCCTTACATTCAAATAGAGAACAGTTGTATGCCGCCAACATGTGAATGCCATTTATTGTACCTTTACGCTTATCTTGCCATGCTGGTAACTGTCAGCCAGTTAGGGCTCTGTGATTGAGCTCCTCCCTTCACAACTTGCATAGTGTTCTCTGGAACCATGGCATCTGAAAAACGTATATTTTATTATAATTGACTTTTAGTCCTAGAGAACACGACAAAGGCATTATACATTCTAGTAAGCCATCTGCTATTCAACTATGTTTTCAGACATAAAGGTACAACAAACCTTTTTATATTATCCCTCCTTTTTAAACTCTATTTTTTTTGGAAAGCAATTAAGCAGGGTCTCATAACATACTTCAAGCTGGACTCTCTCTGTGTAGTTCATTCTGTTCTTGAACTTGGTATTCCTCTTCCTCTCTTGCCTCAGTAGTGCTTGGATTATAGGTGATCCCGTCAAATTCTGCTTGTTATCATATGTAAGTCATTCACTGTAGATTTCACGACAGGATAGGCATCAGGCGATATTGGCTGTATGATTGATATTTCTCATACATGTGCTTTGCTTCACTCTACTATGAGTTATTTTATCTTCATTTCCAATATCCAACTCTTTCAGTCTTCCTTTCTTTTGCCATTATCTTCTGAAACATAGGTTTATCATTTTCTGTCACCCTTGATAATAGCTTAAAATATATTTTGATAAATTTGGGACTATACTGTGACAACAGAAGTTTGGTGGTTTTTGCAGTGTTCTTTTGATTTTATTGCATTTGAAATATATTTCACAAGTAGACATATGTGTGCATGGCACTATTTGTTATTTATTGGGTTTTGTTTTCTAGTTCAAAAGCCTTGTAATTACTACCCCAACTAACTTTTCAAATACTCATTCCTTTATTTACTTTTTAAGTATTTTTCCTGGGATAATGCCTCCCCACAACTCTTTGGAGATTTCCACACTGGACAAATACCAACAGAAATAACGAAAGCAAAATACTTCTCATTATTTGTTTAAGTGCTAATTGACAAACTATGAAATAGCTCCATTTTTATTTGAAGCAACCTGAATTGCTTTTACTTCAGAAAGATGTTATCACGTGCTTTATAATTCTAGGTTGGAAAACATTTTCTTTCAGAACTTCGAACATTCTATGCAACTAGTTCTTGCTTTTATCTTTTATTCTAAGACCAGATGACAATCTTTTTGTTCTTCCTTAAAAGTAATGTGGCATTGTTCTCTGGACTTTTTTTCTATTTGTCTTTTGCTTTTATATTCGGTGTTGAATTTCTTTAGTTAGTCTAGCAAAAACTTTTTAAAACTTCTTGTATTGCTGTATTTCATTAGTTAAGAAATTCTGACACTAATTTTCCAATTGTCACTTTCAGTTACGAATAATAGACATTTTTATGTGATTTCTTAGTTTCATTGATCTGTCCTGCTATGTTACTTTTGCCTTTCTAGTTCACTTTGAATATTCTTTTCTAACTTTCTTTTTACCACTCATATATGATGTATTATGATCATATTTCCACCACCCCATATTGTTCACAAACCTATTGACCTTTCTTATTCGTTAATTGTTTCCCTACCACCTTCATGTTTCTTTCCTCTTTTTGTTCAAGACTTTTGCAGATGGTCACAGGTGCTGTGTGCTCATGACTGCAACAGCCATGTTATATCTAGAGGACAGAATTTTATAGTAACCCACATCTTCTTCTAGCTACTATTGTCTTCACACCCCTTCTACTGTGATTGCCTCATTTTAATAAAATTTTGAAATATTTTAATCATCTTTGTAGTGGTGAGTGTTAGCTTTACCTCTATTTCACTGGTGACCTTTTGTTTATTGTTACCTATTGTCTCCTAGTCTTATGTTTTGCAATACCTGACATACTTTTTGTATGCCAACTATTATGTGTAAGAGTACATACAGCAAAAGTTGGGGGTACCTGACAATATTTTTAGCATTTTTATTCTTTGACTGGAAGACTGTATGAAGACAGATTAAATAGATTCACTGGGGGTCTGAGCTGATTTGAGACTGTTCTTCAGCATGACAACCATCAGTATATCTCCAGTTGCAGTTAGCTCTCTCTACCCATCAAAACACTGGATTAGAGGGAAGTTTCTGCCAGGGTTGTGCTGATCATATTTCCTTTTGTCCAGTTATGCATGGTAATAGTACACAAAGTCAGCTCAATATTCTCAATAATTTTTCATTGATTATTAGGTTGTAGCTATATGTATCAAAAAGTGGGATGTTGTAGGAGGCCATTTGTTCATTTCCTGGTTGCCCAGACTCCTGAAATAATCACACAAAACTATATTATATAAATCACTGCTTGGCCCATTAGCTCTACCTTCTTATTTGCTAACTCTTACTTAATTTAACCCATTGCCATTAATCTGTGCATCACCTAGAGGTAATGGCCTACCACCAAATTTTCAGTCTGTCTTTCTCCAGCAGCAGCTCCATGGCTTCTCTCTGTCTCTGCCTTCTTTCTTTCAGTGATCAGTTTAGTTTTCCCCACTAGATTAGAGCTCTACTCTACCCTATCAGAACAAGCCAGTTTCTTTATTCATTAACCAACTGTATTCACAGAATACAGAGCAGAATCTCACATCAGTTGGGCAAATGCCTAAAGAATTAAACTCTCATAAAAATAACAATAATATCTATATCTCAAAATTTGCTTTCTCTTTGGAATCCTACACCCATAGTCTTAGATCTTTTGACGACAAAATTTTGTAATTTTATAAGAAACATAGGAATAATTTTATCATAATAATAATCCTTTGACATAATTGGAGTTTTTATGCTATTTAATATGTATATTTTGGTATTAATTTAAGGATTTTTGCATTCATTTATTTTTTATGTATCTTAAATATTTATAGTACCTATTTAAATCTTGTCTTTTAAAAATTAAGATGTTTGAGGCTGGAAAGAAGACTCTGTGGCTAAGAGCATTGGCTGCTCTCCGAGAGGACTCATTTTGATTCCCATCACCCCACATGGCAACTCATAGCTGCAACTCCAAGTCAGATGATCCAATTCCCTCTTTTGGCTTCTGAAGCCACTAGGTATGTGTGTGAATAACAGACATACATGCAGTCCAACATTCATATATACAAAATAAAACCAAATAAACCTTCTAAAAAGTTAATTTGTATGCTTTTTATTTTTGGTATCATAAAGTTCTTTATTGTTCATGTTAGTCCTTTGCCAGATTTGTGGTTATCAAATATCTTCTTTTAAGCTATCTTGTCCTTTTAGTCTGGTAAAGGCCTCTTAAAAAGCAGGAGATGGTCCCCAATATTCATGTTGTTTATTAAAAAATAAGTTGTCCATGCTGACAAGTAAATACTATGTGATTTATTTTCATGACATTTATTCAACCTTCAAAATATCTATTGTGAATAACATATACCAACCCCAACCCTAAATTAATGCAACTGTTCTTAGATTTTACAAACACTTTACCTATTGGTTGGGGAGGTGACCCAATGTGTATTGTGGTTTATAAAACTAATGTTTCACATAAACTCCTGCAATTAAATACTTGGTCCCCATTTGGTAGTTGTCTTAGTCAGTGTTCTATTGCTATGAAAAGACACCATGAATACAACAACATACATACAGTTTTATATCAGAAAACATTCAATTGGGGCTTGCTTATAGTTTCTCAAGTTTCGTCCATTGTCATCATGGCGGGGAGCACGGCAGCCCACAGGCAGACATGGTGCTGGAAAAGCAGCTAAGAGTACTACATCCGGATACATAAGCAGTAGGAAAAGAGAGCCACTGGGCCTGACTTGGGCTTTTGAAAATTTCTCCTGACCCTAACAAAATGTTGTCACTCTCTCATGACTGAGCATTCAAATATATGAATCTATGGGGTACAATTCTTATTCAAATCACTCCATTCCACTCTCTGACCCCATAGGCTTACAGCCTTTTTATAGTGCACATTGCATTTAGTCCCACTTCAAATTTCCCTATCATCTATCACGGTTCCAACATTGTTCAAAAGTTCAAAGTCTCTTCTGAGATTAATGGCAATCTCTTAACTATAATCCCCTATAAAATCAAAATGAAAAAAACAGAGCACATACTTCCAACATACAATAGCACAGAATCTGTGTTATCATTTCAAAAGGGAGGAATGGGAGCAGAGTGAGGAAACACTCGACCAAAACAAGACCAAAACTCAGCAGGACAAACTCCAAATTCTTTATTTTCATGGCCAATGTCAAAGCTGTCTTCAAACCTCCAACTCCTTTAGTTTTGTAGGTTGCAACACACTTATCTCTCTTGAGCTGGTTCTACACCTTATTAGCAGCTCTACTTGGCAAGTATCTCAGGACTCTGGCATCTCCACCATGCTGGGGTCTCCAATGAAACCCAAGTTTCACTTTGGCAGTTTAATGAAATGACCTCTCTGGACTCCCCACCCCACCTTACAACAGCTTTTCTTAACCACAGAAGGAGGCTCCATAACCCCTTTCTTATTTTCTTTGACTCTAAAGCCGGTTCCACGTGGTCTAAGCTGCAAAGTTCTGCTGGCATGGTCTGAAACTAGGCCCCTCATTTAAATAAGTTTTCATCAGCATTCGGGTTTGATGGTAGCCTCCATTGCTTAAGCTTTTCTTTAATTTGTGTTCACAAGGTGGAAGCTTAGTTAGGTGGGGTTTTGCTGTGAGGTCACCTTTCCCTCTATTCCATTTAGCATCATCAGGCTTTTTTTTTTAAACTTGATTTTTAATCTCCTTGAGCACAGGACTTAGCTCCATTTCACTTCCTGGTACTCCTTTTTTACTCAAATTGTACATTTTGCAATTTTACTTTCTCAGCTTACTCCTTTTCATTTTAGATCTACACAATAATAGCTGTTAATATTTGATGTCTATAGTAGACTGTCTTAAAATCTCTTCTCCTAACATTAATATAAAACTCTTCAATTGAGCCTCAGTCAGATATTTTGAGCAAAGGAAGAAAGAATTCACATTCCTTGCCAAAATACCACAGAAATGGTATCTAGGCCACTTACTAATACTTTTCTATGAAACCTCTTGAACTAGAACACCATAATCTACATTGCTATTAGCACTACTGTCTGCATTCTCCTACTAGTATTGTCCATTAACCTGAATTAAAACATTCAATTTCTTTCTTAATCCACACACTAAATTCCACATTCCACCAACTAGCAGCATGATAAGGTCTGTCAAAACAATATCCCACTCCCTAGTACCAATTTTTGTTTTAATCTTCTATTGCTGTGAAGAGATATTATGGCCATGACAACTCTTATAAAGAAAAGCATTTAGTTGGAGCTTGCTTTCAGTTTCTGATGTCTAATCTACATTCACTGTGGCCTCAAAGTCCACCTCCCAGTGTCACACTTCCTCTAAAGGCCATATCTACTCTAAAAAAGGCCACACTTTTTAGTCCTTCAAATAGTGTCATTCCTTATTGATGAAGCTCTCATAATATGAGCCTATGGGTGCCATTCTTCTTCAACTCACCACAGTAGTGTTTTTTGGAGAGTATTATGAAATATTTAAGCAGTGAAGCTTTAATAGATAAAGAATGTCATCCAGGAAGTCTTTAAGTGTTTATTGTTTTTTCCTATTGTCTCTTCTCTTCTCTCTCTCTCTCTTTTTTTTCTCTCTCCTTGTGTATGTATAAAATTTGATCAGTCAGATTTATGCTACCATACCACAAACCTTTTTCAACATTATGTTCTCCCCATCTGGAACTATTTCCTAAAATAAACTCATTCCTTAGCTATTTTTTTTAAATCATAGCAACAGAAGAATAGTACATGCAATGCGAAGAGCACTTTTCACTCATATATTGGCACCAGAGTTCAGATTACCAGAAATTATGGGACAGCCAGTCACCGTAGTGCATACCTGTGATCCCAAATCTTCTAGGCCAACACAAAATCCTAAGCTGTATATCTAGCATCAAGAACTCTCAATGAATTCTCTGGGCTCCAAAGGGTCTAGTTAGTTCTGTTAACTAGGATCTTGTTTTTTAGATGACTCTAATATTCTATCAAGCTTTTAATCAACCATCATAACCCAGGTTCAATTTCTACTACATCAAGGAATTGCTCTGATCATGGTTATAAAAGATTTCTTTGTTATGATATACATGAATCATGTACATCATGGTTTCATCTTCTCTTTATGTTCAGTGGCATTTCAAATCATTGATTTTTTCTTTTTCCCTTAAGTTTCATTTTCATAGTCTCTGTGTCAGCTCATTGTGACATCTACTTGTCTTATTGCTGTGGTGGATATTTTATTTCAGTTTATCACTCATATGAAGCTATTCTTACTCTTCTTTTTCAAATAAAATATTATATGAATAGTATTCATTACTTTGTCTGATTGTTATCTGTATGAGTTATTCCCAAGTTGTTCCTAAAGCTCAGTAGAAAACACACACACACACACACACACACAGAATCATTTCTTTTATACCATTAATTAGATACCCCAAATTTATGCACCCAAAACTATCTTTTCAACATTGCTAAATTTCATGCCATCTTTTCTCTTTAAAACAAGCAGTCTCTTGATTCACTTAAATTATTTTTATTATTCTTTGAATTTAAAAACAAAATAGCACCTTCACTGTAGTTTGGCTTCCATGTGGCAAGCCCTCAAATCAATATTCAAATATGAAAAATCATTCTTGTAGTTTAATTTCGAAAGTTGTCATTGGAGTACAAAAGCTGAGATTTTTATGATGATAATTTCAAAATGTGAATAAAAACCACAAATTTTTCCTTTACAAACTTTGAACATTAATTTTTATTTGATTCAAAATTATCAATTGTTGAATGTTTCACTGCTTTAAAGAGATATATTTTCCTTTGGTTAGATATTCAAGTCAATTTTCCATAATAGAAACTTAATAAAAACTCATTTTTAGATGAGTTCCACAACCGGTCAACTTCTATAAAGGGAAGAAGTAAGCCCAGTACTTAGCTCAGTAACCAATCAAATTATATAAAATATACTGAGTAATATATCAAACAGAATTTTGTGTAAATCAATGACTTTACATCCATTTACTGTATAAAACAAAACCCACCTACTTGATCCTGTACGACACAGATACTGAAGAAAAGACAATGATGAATTTTGATAATTTAGCAGCAAAATTTCATGAATTTGGTTCTGTTACTACAAGAAAAAGTATTTCCTTTATATTCTCAAGATACATCTGCAGAGAACAATGGAAAAGAGAGTATAATAAATACGAAAGTTTTTCAGTCTCTTTCTTGTCCAGTGTGAAGAGGACATAGTTTCAATATAATATAATATGGTGTTGTCACCATACCAATGTAAACGTGTTTTTGCCATCATTAACAAAATATAAGTAAGCCCGTTATAAAACTTTCATTTCCCTCTTACTTAATTTTAATTTCTACCTAATTAGTTGTCATAGATATCATCATCGTTCTTCCTTAATTTTTAATGGTCTTCTGTTACTTTTCTAATAATCTAGACAATCTTATCCATTCACAATAATATCTTCTTATATCATCTCCATTCATTTTGTTCAACAAATATATTCCTAAATTTATTTTTGAACGAACTATTTTTCTTGATGAAAATGATAAGGAAAATTGTAATTCATCAAAAAGAATCAAAAGATAACCTGTATATTATTAATCAGAGATTTTCAGTTATCTAAAGAAATGAGAAAGATGATGTATTTAATACAAACTGCAGGGAAAGCACCAATATTATTAAAGTTGTAGGAATTTGTGTATCTAACAGATAGGCCCATTATGGGAAAATAGCTGTGGAAATGAAAGGTGTACTTGAGTTTATAGAACTTGAGTTTATAGGTCTTTTCATTGTGTTCATGTTTTCTTTTTAGACATAATGTTAGGCAAATATGTTGCAAAGATGGCTTAGTGGTACAGGATAGTAACTGGTATATACTGCCAATGTATATATCAGATGCATGGCATAAAACACTTCAGTTAATAATCACATACCTAGTTAAGTTCATCTCTGACTTAACTCAAAACCAAGCACACATTGTCTTGTCCATGGACAGTTGTGAGCACAGTGCAGTATCATTAAAGCTACTTACATGTCTTTAAATTCCACTATTAATTTTACCAGAAGCTATGGTGCTTACTTGGAAAGATCAATTTGTAAATATTTTCGTCATGAAATATCTAGATTAGAATATTCTGCTGTACATTATCAGATCTCTTCTTTTTTGTAAAGACTGTACTCAGAATATAAAACTGTTCCCTATAAACAACTTATAAAGAGATAAAGAATGTGTTATAAGCATTTCTGTATAAGAAGAAAGACAATATTTTGTGAGAATTATTAGGTCATAACTATTTGTTAGTTTGTTTATTTGTATTGTGAGATAGTGCCTTGCCACATGGGTCAGAATTTCTTGAATTTGCTATATAGAATAGACTGACCTCAAACTTGTTGCAATTCTCCTATCATAGCCTTGTAAGAGCTAATTTTATATAAGTTCACTATTATGGATTGATAATAAGGATATTTATTCTGAATGAAGTTAAAAGTCAGTTTAAGAGTATTATAAATAAATGACATATCTGATCACTTCCCTTTTCTTTCAAAGTAAGACTTTGGATGCGCTTTTGAATATATATGAAGTTGATTTTTCTCTGTTTCCTATTTAAAGACAAAATGATAATTAGCTTACTCAGGTACAAAGCCAGTGGCATTGAGGTTATCAAATATTTGTAATATGGTGAATGCATTTGGTGGCAGTAGCAATAGACTAAACATAATAATTAATAGATATTTAGAGTGTGAATTATATCTTTGCTGTGAGAACAGCATTTGGTGAAGGCTGCAATGCCTCTTAATAAGAAACTGGAATGTTAAGTTTTGCCATCATTTGCTATGTAAAGAATGCGCATGTTCAGAATCAGAAGATGTAAGAATATTGGATTTATTACTCCAATAGAAAAGTTTCTGAGCTACCTTTAAAATCATTTAAATAAAAATACAATCATCTTTTTTTTGAATTTCAGGAGTTGGGACTAATTTAAAAGTTTAGGAATTAAAAAAGCATCTAGTACCATGAATGGTGGTAATATCACTGAGACAATATGGATTACAAAAATCATATTGGTTGTGTTTAGCATGTCTTATGTGTATGTGATTTCAGGGCATACTACTTTATTTGAATAACCAAATAGAGACCTCATCCATGGGAGAGGTTACTTCTCTCCCTCTTGGCAATCATTAGTTGCTTGTAGTCCTTTGTCTGGTAGTGGGATCCCAAGATTTTCCCATTCCACATTAGCTTGCCTATTGACATTATCTCTCTTCAGTTGTATACACAGCCATCTTGTTGAGGTTTCTTGGGTGTATCTTCCTTATATTTACTCATACTTCTTGATCCTCTAGCTATTACAATCTTTTTGCCTCTTCTTCTGAGATACTCTCCGAGCCTCAGGTGCAGGAGTTATCCTGTAGATGTATACCTTGTAACTGAATTCTACACCATTTATTGATTTCTGTATTATAATCTGTTCTGGTTTTCTGTAATGACTTCCATTTACTGTGAGAAAAGCTTTGTTGATGAAGGGTGAGAATTACAATTTTCTGTGGGCATGCAGATAAGTTTTAGGATGACGAATTATGCTTGTCTAAAAAAGTGATTATAAAAGGATCTCTTCTAAGATCTATTACCACACTAGTACTGGGGAGTTGGCTAGGTTTCTAGTACCAGGCATGATTTCCCTCTTATTGAGAGAGCCTTAAGTCCAATGAGACAGCTATTTGGTTACTGCCAAAATTGAGTGCTGCTGTTTTACCTTTAAGCATGTCTTGCCTCAGTAATATTGAAAATTTCAAAAGAGGCTATAAGTTTGAGAAGGGTCCAGTTGATAGTTTATGAGAGTCATTGATGTAGGAGAAAATGAAAGAGGTTGGATGGAGGGCAGGAGAGAGTGAATGATGTAATCATATTTTAATTTAAAAAATAATGAATAAAGTAAAACCTAGCATAGTAGACTCATAAAAGAATGAGAGACTTGGAGACAAGTATGGATTTCTTTAGACATGTTTAGATCTTACCCATGTTATATGATTCTATAGTAGATGAGAGGATTGCAACTGACCTTCCGAGTTTTCTTTGGTTATAGCGGCAAACAGAGCTTGCTGTTGTCCATTCTCTACTAAACATGCAGTAGATCTTAGGTTTAGGACTCACCACTGGGTTCAGGACTCATATTTCTTTCAAGCCTGACCTATAGCCTTCAGAAAATGTTTTCTGAATTTTTTCATAAAACTTTCTATTCAATCTATGAGGTCTTGTTTCAGTATTATAATCTGCGTTGTGGGAGGGGTTAGTTGAATATAAATGTTCTTTATTTTTATTGTTATCATGAGGATCAGGAAGTTTTAAAAAATGGATTATGAAAAGCAGCGTTTTATATCATTCAGTGACACTTGAAGACTTACAAGCTTATATTGTGACTCTTTCAGTCTGTTTTTAGACTGCATATTGTATTGTAGGAGATATTAGTGAAATAATCCTCCATATATTCAAATGTTGAGTGTTCACTCTGTATTCTTTATTTATAAAGGAATATAAACTGTTTAACACATCAAAAATAATAAACTATAAACCACTGTTTTTTTTTTTTTTAAACTCAAGAAGACATCAAGAGATGTGTCTTGATAGCATTTGTTTACTCAGCATTTAACCTCTTGTTTTGAATAAGCTGTATGTAGCTGGTATAATACTACTGGAAAAAAAATACTACAAGCCTGAAAGTTTCTCTCTAATTTGATTTGAGTATTATTGACACATTTTTTCCCACCTGACTACAAGAGTCAGTCTCAATGTGAATAGCAATATGACCTTTGTAAGATAGCTCTGATGCAATATAATATTTCCTGTCATAAGTTATTAGTGTTTGTATTCTCCATTTCACTGGTCTTCATCTCTATTCTACATGCAGGAAATAACTTGTGCCAATATGGTCACATACATGTTATGATGCATTACAGAGTAAGTAAATGTATTTGTCTACCATTTTCAAGTGACGACTTCAATTAAAATTGTTTATTCTTATATGTCATCACTTCTACTTAGTTTTTCTGCTTTAAAATTAGTTTTCCTTATAAAATCTCATTAGTAGAAGAAAATTTATGCAGACACTGCATAAAGTTAGCATAAAATAATTATATTCTTATATATTTTGTTCTACTAAAATATGACAGAAAATATTAAATACATTTAGGATGATTATGTAATTGCATATTGACGACAAGTCATAGCAGAAAAAATGATGAAATTTCTTCTGAGAGTACTTGATAAATTTCAGATAAAAATATTGATATAACATTGTATCATAAAGGTAAATCATAGCAAACATATTATTTCTTAGCTACCAACTTACATAACAAAATAATGATGAACCCAACATTTTATGCAGTTTTGTTTTTCAATTAATATTATATTTCATCTACTGATGAAATGGCAAGTAAAAATGGTTTCTAATTTCTGTGACTACATTAAGCAGAGAATTCACATAGGTCCTCCTTTGCCAGTCTCACCTCATTTTATTTGCATCCCAGAAAGATTAAATAAAAAACTATAGCATAAATGATCAGACTAAGCTTTCCCTGAATAATGAACACTTAACCCAGTGAACTATTATTAACTATTTTAATATTCTTTACTTTATTCTCATCTATGCTTCCAGCACAGAAATGATGATTTCTTTTGAGGCAACTCCGAAACTTACATCAATTTCAACCATCTTTGAATGTAATTAAGACTGCTTTATTGCTTCCTTTTCATCCCCTGCTGAAATGCATGTCAAATTCTATTCTATTTTTCTTTGTATTCTTACGTAAAATTTACTTTTCATCAAGCTATTTGCCGGAAAGTATAATAAAGTTGAAATGATAGCACTAAAATTGAGTTATTTTATTACTTGATTTTTTTTATGTTCTAGCAACATTGATGATTTTTTGTTAACATCCTTAGAATCAGAATTCTTCATATTTTAATTCTACAGAATACTGATTTTTCATTTCCTTGAAATTATTTATTGGCAATGTAAAATGTTGAACTCTTTATTTGTATACAATAAATCCAAATGAAAAATAAAGTTTCTTGATTTAAAGGGGGAAAAGGTGGGGAAATTGATGACTTTAAACTTAAAACCACAGACTGCCAGTTGGAGTCTGCTTATGGTCCAATAGGGAGCACATAAAAAAAGGCATCCAGTTAAAAGCCTTTATATCTAGTATAACGTAAACTAGATTTCATATTACCTTAAAGTATGTGTTTCTATTTTCAAATCATTTCTCTAGATGTTTATGAGCCTCCAAATAATTATCTTTAAATCTTTGTATACCAAACCAATTTATTTGCACCTCTTTTTCTGTAGACAGTGAGGTTTTGTTTTTTGTTTGTTTGTTTTTTTTTTTTTAATCTAGAAACACTAATTGAAAACACTCAGGAACAGTGAACAAGTCCATAGTTTGTTAAAAAGCAAGGATACACATATCACAGGCAATTCATTTTCTCATGGCTTCTTTTCTCGTGTCTGAAGAGGAAGTTTCAGAAAACTGCTGGGAACCAGAGTGTACGTCTCAGTCTCTGACTGATGGGAGAGTTCACAGTGATCAGCATTAAGAAGCAGGACAGGAATAGAGTATAACTCTCCTCATCACTGCCTTATCAAAGTGTGACCCTCACCCAAAAGCATCAAGAACTTCTTTGCCTTTTCCTTTTTTTTTTTAAATTCCTGTTAACTTTTTCTTCCTTGCCTCATTGAATTGTAAGGTAAAGACCTCAATTTGTGTTTATTTAAATCAGCTTCAAATGACTTGAATCTCTCTGTGTTCTAAGCGGAACGGCTAATGAGTAGTGTTTATGACCATATTCAGGTAGTTCAGAGGCTAATGGGTTTGAAACCGTAGAGTCCATAGTTTTCCTCATAGGTAATATGTAGACTATGAGTCTTTATTTAAAATTGGGTTGTGGAGTGAATGTTAGGGTTGATATATTCTTACCAAATATTTTCAAAAATAACCTATAGGATCCCAGACAATGTCTTAATCTAATCCTGCTGTCATTATTTAGTTCCAAAAACCGGGTAACAAACAAGAGAAATTGGCTTGCCAGAACTTTGTGAGTCAAGAAGTTTCAGGTCAGGCTGCCAGGAGGTTCAGTGACTTATCTGCCTTGGCCCCTGTCTTGCCTGCCCATCCTATATCACAAAATCCCTCGCACAGTGGCTATCTTTTAGGAATATGAGTCATATCTGACAAAAGACATACTCTGACCTGACTTCATTATAATTAGCAAATTCTTTATGTTAGCCTTAGTGGGTTGGGAAAGAAGGATTTCAAGAAATTAATTTGGGAGTGGCATTCAGGCTAGAACAGGCATGATGGCATCTGTGACAGGAGGAAAGAAAAGAGCATTATAAAATGCTTTCAAAGTCCCACTAATTTTCAGAAATAAAGCTGAGATGCATCATTTTCAGCCCATCTTCTGTTGAACAAAGATGAGAATACACTAAAAGGAGACAAAAGGAACAAATGTAAAAAGAAAATCACACCCAATTAATTAGACTATCACATGTAAAACAAAATATACACCGAAAAAAAGGAAATCAGAACCTGATGTTTTTAAGTGAACTAATCTTGCTGACTTACGTGAACAAGACTTAATGCCAGATTTTTTCCCAACAATTTCCAATCTACTCCCATATTGAACTGCAAATTGCCTCTTATTCTTTCCTCGGTCTGCTCAAAGTGTGAATTTCTTTCAGAGCTGCAAGATTCTGAACAGGCCAAATCAGCATTGTCAGTTCACCATGTGCACGTGAGGAGGCATTAGCCCTAATGAGGAAGGATTGTGAAGGAGGGGATCCGAGTGGATGAGGAGATGACTCAGGAGTACTTGCCTGAAAAGGGAGCTTCATGCTGAGTTGCTTATAAAGCGGGGTTTTGAAAAGTCAAATACCTTGCAGGATATTCAGAGTGAGTGCTGAAGATCCTTGACATTTCCTGACAGAAGACTGTACTTCATCCAAATCATAACAGTTTGTCATTGATGGGATTTCGGAAAGAGCCAAACAAGGAGCACACGTCACAGTGGCGAAAAAGAGTCAAGGGCCGGATGGGGAGGACTGGAAAGCTAATTGTGCGAAAGTGAGAAGTTCCTTACTGATGGTAAGTGTCAGTAGAAAAGCTGAGATACGTGAGGCAAGAATAATATATTTGAAATACAGAAGACTGTCATTGTGAAATGACAAAGGGATAAACTAAAGATAACACCTGATAATAAAATTCAGCAATGATGAGGTTGCCATGTGAAAGGAGAAGAGTCGGTGGTGTTCCATGTGATTTCAGAAGGTGGGTGGGACCTTCAGGAGCAAATTACACCAGGGAAGGAAAAGTTTCATTTCATACATGGAGCTCAGAGAGTCTATGATACATGGATAATATAAATTCATTCTTAAAATTTAGAAAAATATTATTTATTTGATTTTCTGATCTCAAACATGCCATTTTAGGTTTCTTTTTGTAGAATTAATCAAGAATCTATTTTAAGAAATAAAATATAAAACCCATTATTGTCAACTATCAGAAATGTGGATCAATAGAAGTCATATAACTCAACATAAATATTGTTTTTTACTTGCAAATTATTCTATTTTTATAAAAGCATAAAAGATTTTCTATGCAACACTTATAAAGACCTTCCTTATAGCATAGACAGGAGTTTTTCTGGAATAGTAGGAAGAAAGCTTTTAGAAAGATTAGCAGTAACTAACTATAATACGAAATCTAGAACTCAATGAGAATAATCCATGTCTAGGTATTAAGTACAGGGAAATTTGGGAAAAATCATTTTGTACACATTACGTCAAAGCGTGTTCCCTGTCTATATAATCTGATCTTAATCCCTTTAGTTTTCAGTCAGACATAAATACATGATCACAGTCTGACTAATGAGACATGTAAGAAAGAACACTGGAGCAAAATTTAAGAATATGGATCCTTTTCTTAAAGAAATTGCCTGACTCTGGCTTGATGGATGTGAGCATGCTATTGTACTTTGAATTTGAAAGCACTTTTCTAGCCTATCTGAGACATTAATGACACAGTGGTTGCATTAAATTCAATAGATTGCTCTTCAAAATGTATAAAATTCAAAGAAAGTCCTCGGCAAAGACATCAAAAGTGATGTCAGAGTCTTCAATGTAGATCACCAAGGTCAAGTTCTCCACTGTGGACAACAGTACTTCTCCTACCTATGTTCCTTTCATCCTTTCAACAATGCACACTACAACCTTTTTTGAACTGCCAAGCATTGGATGAACAAAACAGAACTACACAGACTAATCAAAGGCATCATTTCTTCTGTGCTATGCATATAAAAAATAGAATGGACTTTCTATCACTGTGTTATCCTAGCATAGCTTGCAGTCAAGAGCTCAAACAGATAGAAGTTGATGCACAAGAAATTCCCAGTAGGAATCAGTAAAGTTATTAAGATGGGCCTGAGTATATCATGCTGTCTAGAGTCCTTATTTAGAATGCAAACTTTGTCAGGTTAAATCCCTTGAAAAAAGGAACCAAAAGAAAACCCTATTAATATGCTAACAAACCATCAAGAGATAGACAGTTTCTGATCATCAACAGAATCCACATACACTAGAAAGGCTCAGATGGAAGTTAAAGTGGAATAAGCAAGGCAAAGGCTCTTTTCAAAAAAGTCACTATTAACAAAAAAACAAAAAGTGTACTAGAGGTAGGGTTGCTATTATTAGAGCTACTCAATGTGTAGACATGACCTAATACTTGTATCGATTAATCAGGTTAAGTGTTGCTCAGAAATTCCTTCAAGCAACTGATATGCAATCACATCCCAGAGTAGTATAAAACTGGTGAATGAATGCATTCATTCATTCATATCAAATGGCATCTTGTCCCTGAGGATGCACAGAACTCTCAGAAGGGGAGAGAGCATTTAGTGATTATTTGTGTATTTTAGCAAAGAGCATAGAAAAGAGATGACTAGTATACTTCTGAAAGTATAGACAAATAGGCTACTGTCACTTCTTTCTTTCTTTTGATATTTTTATAAATAATGCATTGCACTTATATAGGGATACCTTTGGAGGTTGAAAGAGGGTGTAGAATTTCTTGGAGCAGAAACTGAAAGCAATTTGTGAGCCTATTAACACGGGTTCTGGGAACCAAACTCAGTCAGAGCATCAAGTACCCGAGCCACTGAGTACCTCTCCCATTAACCCTTCACCCCAAACACACACATCTTTTCTCTTCTAGTTATTTGGAATATTTTAACCAATGTGTAAATATCATAAATATCAATTAAAATTATTGCTGCATGTAAAATAAATTTAAAATTAAGTAGAAAAAAGTATTGAGAAAAAAACAACAGCCTGCATTCTTCCTGATGCCTAGAGACACTGAGTCAGAGAATTCCCCAAACACGCTAGCTCTGTATTGCTGAATCATAAATAAATGTTGGCACAATTTAAGGAATATTGAGACAGGGACATTTTTTTTGGTTATGAAGTATCATAATTGAGATAAGAAGATACTGAAATCAGACACAAGTAGAAGTTCAGAAGTACATTCGTATTAAAAACATTTAGGAGCAATATATGTTCCTAGACCATTCTCACTGAGATAGGATTTACTACATTACTATTACTATTACATTACTACCATGGAGTCAGGTCAACTACCAATTTATTCAAGGAACACACACCTGTCCAGAGTATGAAATATTTTTTCCCTCTAGAGCAGTGAAGGAATAGTTAATCACATTTTGGTGTTCAACGCGTCTTTGCATTGTCAATTTTATCAGTTATTTTTCATTTTTCCAAAAGTGAAATGCACACTCTCTCTCTTAGAGAAAACTTAACTGTACAGTTCCTAGCAACTAAACGGCCCCATTCTTGTTTTTCTTGTTTCCCTATCTTTTGATTGCTCAAAAGAAAATTGCCAAAAAAAAAAAAAGAAAACTCTCAAAATATACAGTCTCACTTAATTGATCACAAATTGGAGAAGAGAACTCGTAGAAGTGAGAGGCATGGAAATATCTTTGGTCATGATGAGACGGTTTGATCAAATGCTGGGAAAATCAAGAAATGTATACCACTGTTCCTCCTTCATTCATGACTTCCCTGCAGTGTCTATACTAATTCAATTAGGAAAGGAAGCAAGAAAAAAAACACTGTGTCGCTGAACTGTCTAATGCATACTAACTGCACTAAGAAGCATTACTATAAATATTTAAGATAGCTAAGGCTTGCAGTACAATTTTCTGGTGCTCAAGCAATGATGCCATTTTATTCTCCAGTCTCACTACATGAAAACTGGAAGAGGAGCTTTTCAAATCAAAATTTGAAAGGATAATCAAATGATAATATTACTTCGGAGTAGAAAGAGACTAAGAAAGGGGAAAGCACCAACTGCCATATAAAACACATCACCCTCCCTCCAACATCAGCCCATCCCCATGCTTTTAAGCAAAGCTAATATGAGTGAGGCATTAGAATGAATGCATTTGCTGTTTTCCTACCATTTCCACATAGAGGATTATTCTAGATTTATTCATACTCGGGTTCTAAATTTGTAAGAAACACAAGATGGTAATCAAAGTTGGAGAGGAGTTTACCTGACTCAGCTAGTGTCATCACATTCTGTTTCAAATACGGAAGTTTGAATTTCATCTGATTTAGCAGGGCACATTGACAACACTCAAAAGAGTTTTAGAAAAAGCACATAAATATTTCCAATTCAGGAGCATAGCTAAATATTAACATTTCTGCTTTCAGATACATGCTCATTGTGTTCCAAGCAGGTTGACCATCATGCATCACATATATTGCTCATGGAGTTTCATGAACAATATAATAATGGTAGGGGTGTTATTGACAATTCACAGGTACAGTTTTGAGCAATTATCACTCATTCATGTGATGCTTTTTAGTTGTCATACTGAGATTTTTTAATTTTTAGTTAGTCTAAATTAAAGAATTGCATTTCTCCATTAGTAAGAGAAAAAAGATTCTTGAAATACATACAGGGAGGAAAATCTCTGCTTTGTTATACAGTACTTTTTGGACCAATTATATCTCCTGTTTCACAGTAGTTAGAATAATCAAAAAACATAAAAATAAATAGAAAAACTGGGAAACATTATAATTCAAGTGAATCTAAAAGACTTATATAGAATATTCATCAGCAAAGAGCAGGATGCCTTTTGTTCTCCAAAGATGTCTTGATTCTCTTCAAGAATAGACCATATGTTTGAACACAAAACATCCAAATAAATTTTAAAAGACACAAATATTTTCTTGGCACAATAGAATGATACTAAAATTAATGAAGAAAAATTTTAAATTTCTCAGAGATGTAGAAATTAACATACTCTTAAACAATGAATAATTCACAGCAGAAATCTCAGGGGAAATTTTCAAAAAAACACCCAAGATGAATGAAAATAAACCATAGCACCAAAATCATGGGATGCAGGGAAGGAAATACTCAAGGGAAATTACAACCGCAAATGCCTACATTAAAAATAAATACTCAAAAGAATTAACTAATTGTACATTTTAACGAAACAGCTAACAAAGACTGAACAAAAGTAGGGTTCAGTGGAGGAGGATAATAATTGGATCAAAGATAAACAAGGTAAACAAAAGAAATTTAAGCCTTAATCTCCATTGACCCACAAACTGGAAATGTATGTCAAGCAAAGAAAACCATGGAGTTTTCTCTCTGAAGGACAGCAAGCTGAGCTAAGACATGGTAATTCATGGAATCATTCTATTCACACTAACTAGGTGTTGAGTACGAGAGTCCCAAAGAAGGAAACACAACTGTTAAACTCAAATTGCAAATAAACAGTGGTTATAAGTGTGAATTAATTTTACATTGTTGGGATAAACCCCTACACAAGAAAATAGTAAGACAGAAATGTAAAACTTGAAAATATAATAGTACTTCTCACAAGTAACAGTATGATGGGAGTAGGACTAGGAAAAGTCATATAAGTGCACATATTTCCATTTAGCTGAGAAAAACAAGGAAATTGCCTGATATTAAGGAAAGGGGAAATTGTATACGTCAGTGTTGCTTCAGTATGTATAGGCTATTATAAAAAATATCATAAATGCTGTGTGTGTGGTTTAAATGGCAATGGCCACCATGAGCTTATGTAGTTGAATATTTGATCCTCCCTATTAGTGAAACTGTTGGAGATACCAAAAGGAGGTGTGGGCTTGTTGGAGGAGCTGTGTTTAGGGAATAGCTTTGAACTTTTAGAGACTGGTGTTATTCTCAATTCTCTCTCTCATCTCCCTCTCTCATCTCCCCACACCCCTTCTCTCTTGTTTTTCTGCTTCATTGTTATGGATCAAGAAAAATGGTGAGATGCCTTCTACATTTGAGAAGAAATTATGCTTTTTCTTGTATAATGCAGTGTCTCTGTATTTTGATATTCCATTGTTATAATCGTCATCTCTAACTGGTTAGTCTCTGATATTCTTGATGTTGGGCATTCTGTAAGTGGTGAGATATCCTGGGAGAGTCCTTTGCCCAACATGGAAAGCAAGCTTTCAGTGTCTAGTTTATTGTGCGATGTTCAATTCAGGGGATCATCTTCTGGTGTAGGTCTTCTTTCTGCACTTTGCTGAAGACAAACATTCACCGATAAAGAGGAAACTTTTGAGAGAAACTAACTTTCTTTGAGAAGAACATTATTTAGCATCAAGATAATTGCCTTGGTTAGTATTCAGATACACTGGGTCAATTGTCCAACTCATATAGTGCTGTAAAGACAGTGTTAATTCTGTACTAAACTGACTGTAAAAGCACCACGCTGAACAAAAAACTTCTTAAAACTTCGCAATTAGCATCTTCACTCTTTTCAAACCGTGTCTGTGCAGCAGAAACATCCCATTTTCAGGTGTTATGTTAGTGTGGCTTCTTATGGTTTCTTTGGCTATTGTACATACGTTGTATCTTTGTTTATGGTAATAAGAAGCAAAAATATAAATTTTGTGCATAATGTTCTATGTACAGAAGAGAAAAAGCTCATGGAAACAGCAAAACGTAGTAAGTGGCACAGTTATTTTTCTTTAGAAAACATTTGTAACTCTCTGCTGTAATGAAATGGTAAGTGCCAATATATTTTTCTTAACCTTTTGCAGTTCAAAACTTTCTGGCTTTGACATTGTTTATAAAGATTTGATATACTTGCCATTTAATATGCTCTTTTATCTAATTTTAAGAACTCATTAAAACAGTATATTTTATGGTATACTAAATAAAGAACATGTAAATTAAAAAATGCTGTGGAGAAAGCTAAGTTAAAGATTTTCTTTTATATGTTACCTTGACCATTGTGTTTGATAAGTGGAAAAGTGTATTTATCTTTTACTAAATATAAAATAGCAGTAGAAAAGTAATTAAGACAAGATAGCTTACAATCTATGTATATATAGAACAAGAGCAATTCATTTAGTGCTGATTCTTGAGCAAAATCATTTAAAGAATAATAACTTAGCAGATGAATGAAAGTGAAAATAAAGGGAGAAAACTGTCATGATACCATTTTAAATTGCTCCTTAGAGTCATCTGGAAGGACAAGCCATTTAACTTGTCAATGTGTCCTCCCGTCACAAGACAGTATAAAGACTATAAAGTGTATATGCCCAAGACATGAAGGTTTATGACTCCAATCTTAAAACTCAGTTTTCTCCCTTCTTTAAACCTCTATTAAATGACCTAGGAAAAGAAACATTTTACTGTTACCTTATGTTCTTTTTGCAATCATAATAAATATGATATTTTAGCAAATGCAGAAAGATATGCAAATTAAAGAAACCATACTGTTGTTATCATTAGATTCCATGACATACCTGTAAAAATGGAATGAATTACAGTACATGAATTAATTTAATAAATTATGTCAAATGAAAGAATAGTCACTCATCATTCACAAACAGCCAATGTGAACAACAAAGGAAAATACTAAACAAGTCTAGGAATTTATATAAAAACAGAGAATAAGGTTGCTTTTAAGTTTATAAAAAGTACCTATATGTATGTTCTTCTCTGATACTCTTCTATTCTACCACCCAGTAATATATAACTCCTCTACATTTTACATTTTTAAATATATATTTCTCATAGGTTAGTTTACCAAAACTCTCAGCTATCTCCCTTACTTCCTTTCTTCTGTTCTCTATCAAGAACGCTTTATTGTCATATATCACATCTTCCATTATTTCTTCCTACCATTCTGTTTCATCTCTATTCACCTCTTCCCTATCTACATTTAACACTGGACTTCCACCAGTTCAGTTTTTAATCCTGTTTACTGTAGTGCTATAGAAGTTTGTCTCCATCCACCTGTAGCGTATGGTTCTCATTTTATATAAGGGAACTACAAAAGTACTTAATGTCAGTGTACACCATTTGGTATTTGTTTTGTTCACACTGTAACAGAAAATCATCTTCTCTGAGAAATCGCACGGTTTCACCCACTCCAGGCCATGCTTACTTTATCCTATTGTTTTGTTCAAACCAATGCATAACACTCTTCTAAGAAGTGTGTGGCAGAGCAAAAATATGAGGGATAGGAATCAGGTAACAAGTTCAGATCCCAATGCAGCCTTAAGGGCACAGCTCAATGACCTAACTCCTCTAAGTAGATCTCTTGCTGAAGCTTTCTTCATCTCCCAATGGAACTGTCAGCATCAGACCAGACTTCTAATATAAGAATCTTTGAGGGCTATTTAAGATCCCATGATAGTAGTCTTCTAGAATAAAGACAACTCAATTTGAATACTCTTCATATAATCTGAATGCTACACTTCACATGTGGAATTAATAATTCCAGTTCTACTGCAAATCAGAGAGCATGAATGTAATGCTACTATGCAAATCAAGATTGTTACTTTGATATTGAATCATCCCTCCCTTAAATTCTAAGTAACTCCCTAAACATACTCAAAACTTATTACCTCTTATTTTTACTTCTGAAATTCTAGTTAAATTGATCACCATCTTTCACTTTGGATTTTTATCTTGTGCTACAGATATTTTCCCCTCTCTCTTCATTCTGAATTACCTCTAATACTTTTTCCTCAAGCAAAATGATCTTCCCTCAGATAAACTAATCTCTCTGTGATTCCCTCCAACCCACAACATGTCAGTGACTTGTCAGCTCTCCTTGGAACAAAGGCTAAACTTAAAATACCCTGTAAGGCAGTTTGATCCCATTCATTCCCTTTCACTTTAGCCTCACTTCTTAGCATTGCTTTTAGAGTTAGCCATCCAGTCACACCGAGTCTTTTGTCAGAATCTTGGAACTGACATGTAATTTTTCTCCGTTGAATTTAAGCATGTGTTTTCCTGGGCTTATAATACTCTTCCCTATGCTCTGGGATGACAGTTACTCCGACTCATTCTTTAGGTCTCAGTTTAAATCCTACTTCAATGACTATGTAAAGCTGCATTTTATCTTCTTCTTATGTAGTTTTGCAATATGCCCCACTTTCCTTTATTACCTGTATTATAATTGAATCTCCAGCTACATTGCAAACTTAAATGACAGGAGCTGTGTATACTTTGCTCATTAGTGTCTGCCTAATTCCATATCAGACTTAGAACTTATTAAGCATCCAACCTTGCTACTTGCCTCATAGAGACATAATTCTCCCAATTTCTCTAACTTTTGCCTATAAAATATGTATGTCTACAGTGATCTCTGTCATTTTCTTTATTCTCAAAGAAACAGGAAGTTCTGTTTGCTTTATAGCCAAACACAACCATGGATATCTTGTTCTTAAATGGTTCTGCCCAGACATTGGCTATTTACTTTGTCTCAAGTATTTTTGACAATTTTTTTCCAGGTAAACACATATATAGCAGAATACAAACTATCCAAACAGTCTTGCAGATACTTGTCCTTGGGTCTGCATTTTTACTTCCATGTTGGGAAGCACTCGCTACTTTTGCATTGCCCCCAGGCAGATCATAAAGTCCCTGCTATCTTACTGACACATCAAGGTGACCATCATATACAATTGATTCCTTAAAGAGAGGTCCTTGCCAATAATTCACTTGAATCAAAGATAATTGTCGAGTATAGCAGTTCTCGATCTGTATGTTGTGACCCCTTCAGCAATCCTTTATCTCCAAAATATTTACATTATGATTCATAACAGTAGCAAAATTACTAATTATTAATTATTAACAAAAATAATTTTGTGGTTGTAATCACCACAACATGAAAAATTGTATTCAAGGGTCACAGCATTAGGAAGGTTTAGAACCACTGTTTTTTGCTGTTTCCCTTCTACCCCACATATACTTAAGACTGATGACTACACTGCCAAAACTGATGGAAATTTTAACTTATAATTGTGAAGGAATTTAGAAGCAGGGAGTCTGTAGACATAATCAAGTTAAAAGGGAATCATACTGGTTCAGGATAAGCACTAATCTAGTAAGTACTACCTTTATGAAACAAAGGAGAGTTGAACAAAGACACAGACACAGGTGCATGTGCACACACACACAGAGAGAGAGAGAGACCTTGTAGAACCAAAGAACATAGTAGGTGAATATTGAGACAGTGCTGGAGTAGTTCATCAGCAAGCCTAGAAAAGGCAAGGATTTCTGATAGTCACCACCTGATAGAGTGAGGTTAGGATCAATCCATCTAGGAGTCCTTAGAAAGGATATGGCCCTGATGATTCCAGACTCCTAGTTTCCAAATTTTCAGAAAATTAACATGTGTTATAAAAACACGTTTGAATTTCAAAGTTAGTAAGGTAGCTCTGGGAAACAAACAATCTGACATTCAGGGAAAAAACTTTTGGTAGTTGCTGGTTATCTAATTCCAATGAGAGTCCTGACAGTCAAGCTTCCAAAGATTACACAAAGCCCTGGGTTACTCTTCTGCCCCACAAAGCTAATACCAGTGACTATACACTATTTGCCCTTGGATGTAGTTGTTATGCTATTTTACCCATAGCAGGATACTTTCTTATTTAATTTTATCTAAATCATAGGATATTAAATAAATCACACTTGAGATTTCTTATAGTCATGCACGGCTATATAACTGGATTTACAGCAAGGAAGACTACCTGCAGTCACTCCCTGAGGTCTGCTTCTATTTGAGGCCTCTGAGGCAGGTTTCTGATCCTGTTAGTGTTTCAAGGACATGCTTGGTAATGAATGTTATGCTTGAACACAAATAAGAACCGAATGTTGCCTGTGTTTCCTTCCAGTTCACTTTTAACAAGAATCCTGAAAGGTTTCAAGTCACAAGGAAATGAGAGATTGCATGTGTGGCATGGACATGGCATTTGTTCCGGCTGCTGTACTAATGAGCCCATTTTACTTATACTGTCTGCTAGGAGGCTCATTGGAGCCCTTTCATTTTATGATCAACACATCATAACTACTTTGCCTACGGATGTCTCAACAACTCTCACTTTCATGTAAAATCATGTTCATTTTCACTTGTATACACATACTCATATACACTGAGCACACTTTTCTCTCATGTAGCTAAAGAATCATCCACCCAATCATCATACTGTATCTATATCCACAGAGAGTGTGAGTTAATTTAATTTGCTTTCAAAAGAAAGGATGGAACATTCCCAGTGAAGTTTTAAAAACAAAAATGCTGGTTCAATAAAGCAGAACAATGAGATAAGAGAATTTCCCTCCTTTGAGGTTATCTGTACTTCTGAAAGTTAATAGACTTGGTAGAGGGGGGAAAAGCCCTCAGTGATATTTTGGTTAGAGTTTCAAAGTCAAAAAAAGCACACACAAAAAAAAAACCTGTTGGGCAGCAAGACGTTACCTGGCAGAATCCGAAGGTCACCGCTCATGCTTCGTCTTCTCCCCATAGACACAGACACCTCTGGAGTGCACTTTAGGGAAATCTTGTCAGGAGAAGCGGTGCCTGAAGCAACCCTTGATCTGAGCTATACCTGTAATCTTCATAATTGCTCTGCTAAAACTAATGAAAAATTAGACTAGAATTTATCCTTGAAACATTCATAGCAAAGTGCAAGATTCCTCTTGTTCCGTTAGTCATTAGTCTCTGAAAAAGCATTGTGGGAGTAAATGTCAGCTTAACTCTTTCTTCAAGCCATGGATCTTCTAAGTTAATAGGGTGCGAGGAGAAAATCCAGACACAGCAATTACAGAGATGGGCAAATGAGCGAGAAAACAAGCCTGTCTGATGAAGAGATATTTCAGGGATTATGATATTCTAATGCAAATGCCACCATTTCCAACGCTTTGTTAAAAGGAGACGCTGTTCTGTTGCTATTGCCCATGTAATGCAGGGATTGTGGGTGGGCTAGACATCTTGAGCTTGAAAGGTCACTTTCCCTTTGAAGTGGACTCCTCTGGGGAAAGAGGTAATAATTCTGACACTGTACCTGGATCCCTGAAGCAGATAGTGTTGCTATCAGTGAGCAGAACATTTCAACCCAGGCATATCTGTGAGAAGATAATGACCTTGTAGCTGCTACTGTCTGTCAAGTAACAGACAGATGACACTACCATGACAAAGAATAAAAAATAAATTAATTAAATGAAAAGCAAAAGTAAGTGAAATCATTTGAGTCTGGTTATGGTGAGATGTATTTCATCACTGAGCTTTAGTGTTAAAGAATCCTAAAGAAGGTAAAGTTCACCAGGCAATGTATAGACCAGATCTGGCTTGCGTAGTGGCTTCAGGAAAATGTAGCTACCATCCTTGTTGGGACTCCTGACATCACCATTAGCTACTGTAAAAGGCTCAACTCTGATTCCAAAGAACTCTATTTCTCTTTTCAAAGCAAATAAATTTTTCTGCATATTGAAATTCACTTATCACTCCCTTTTCCTAGATTTAATAAACTAGGTATTGACCAGAAAGTAGAAAGCTTTCCTTTCCCAAGAGAAACTTAATCAATGTAGGATCTGAACTTCTCATCAAAGAAGGGTAATGCCACAGCTTTGCCACCAGCCTTAGTAAGGGTGAAATGCTTACTACCTAACTCTCAGGGTATTCTTATGAAATATGATGGGAAAGATTTACTATAATGATCTCTTTCCTAGATATAAGACTACGTATATAGTTTTATAGACCTCCCATGCCATGTGTGTTCCATTGGAAGTTCATCCCATTTTTTCCATTTGATATTTTTTAAACACTCGGCTTGCCCTGTACCGTGCATTCCTCCTAGTAACATCTCCACTTTGTCTCTTTCACCTGGAGAGCTTGGTATCCACAGCTCACAACTGCCTTCTTCCTGGATTCCTTCTATTTTAGTTTTACATAGTTCTTTTCTTCACTGAAGTTTGAACATTTCTGCTGAACCCTTAGCTCATGTATCTATATTACCTTACCACACTCTCATTGTCAAGCTGAAGCTCAGCATGCTTTCCTACACTTTTTATAGGAGTAGTTTCAGCAGCTCAATTTTATATTTATATAGATATGTTTATCTATATACATATATATATATACATATACATATATATATATATACACATGTATATATTACATCCTTTCTGTGTCAGGGCTGTGATATCTTTTTGGGAAAAAGATAAGTAATAAGCAAAGTAAAATATTAATTATCCATGTGGCTAACATAGATAAGAATAATGGGGGTTAATATAAGTTAAAAGAGTTAATAAGAAGCCTGAACTAATGGGCCAATCAGTTTATCATTAATATAGACCTCTGTGTGATTTCTTCGAGGATAAATGGCTGTGGGACCTGGTAGAAGGAGAGAAACCTAGCAGGACAGAAATGTCCCACAACAATGCATTAGACATGCATTGATATAGGAAGCAGAAATGAGATTATAAATAAACTTTCATAAGCTGTTCGTTTATTTGGATTTATTATTTTGAGGTAAGTTATTGTTAATAGTCCTGGGTGGCCTACCTCAGGCTGACCCCAAACACTCAGAAATCCTTCTACCTGGTCTTTCAAATCCTAAAATTATAGATGTGTGTCTCCCATGCCCCGATTTCTTGTTAAGTTCTTCATTGTGGGTTTTAGAGGCTGTACTGATTCTTGGATTCTTCTGTCTTGTCCATTATATAAGCAGCGTAATCTGCATAATAAGAAAACCTTGTTGAATGGAGATGTGGCTACTGACTTTTCAAAATCATATCAGATATATTGGAAATAGAGGATTTTTAGTATAATTATAACACCAGCTGCTGAGAGCCTTGCTCTTAATGGGTTCGATGATCTGGCAGGGATGTATGAAGTCAATGAAATGAAGAAAAGTCTGACCACTGTTTCGAACAAGTGACGCTGGATAGCCTGAGTCATTTTTATTTACACAGTTTTAATAGTTTGCATGAGAAGTTTAAAATTGTATTTGTTTTTTTAAATTTCTAGTAATAATTACAATAATTGCCAGTTTGTTCACTTATCTCCTTCCCTTTCTGTCCTTCAAGTTCCCCACTGGTAATCATTACCTACTTGATTATAATAATAGAAGCATAAGCAGTATAGCAAATGACAAAGGAAGTTTTCTAACTAGGCACATCTACAGGTGGAACAGTGGGCCCAGTTGGCAGCCTTTGTGTTTACAGCATCATGCAAAGTGAAAGAAAATTTAGCTCTAATCCAATTTAAACTCTGACAATCAACTCAGCCAAGGTTGAATCACTTTATTCTATATTTTATACTACTCTGTCTCCTATAGGGGATATACCAGGTTTATTCCTATCATCCTGTAAACTACATAATTAAAATGTTTACTCTTAATTGTTGGCAATGTTTGTTCCTCTTTCTCATATCCCCTTCTTCTCACCTTCCTACAGTATTGCTTTCGACCGTGTTGACACAGCTGTAGAGAAGAAGGTGCTGTGGGATTCTATGATTCTGCTTCATTCCCTGTTAAAAGTGAGATCAATGCAAGATAGAAACTCTCTATCAAAATTCAAAGTAGAACCATGGCTGAGCACACAGCTCCCAGCACCTAGTCATCTGCCTGGAACTGTTTCTTGTTGTGGAATATTACTTTATAAAGATGTGTTGCATTTGCTCTGTAAACATGTGTTACATTTGTTTTACCTTGCCTGCCTAAGGTATTTGGTTGATCTAATTAAAATAAAAATGGGAAAAAAACAATCATTAAGCATTAGAGGTATAGACAGGTCTGGTGGACAGAGACAATAAGTAGGAAGAGGAATCTAGGCTCAAAAGAGCAGAGAAATCAAGGAAGGATGAGTGGGAGAAACCCAGGGCCAGCCAGGCAGCCAACAACAGCCAGATATGGAAGAAGCAGGAAAAGTAAGACATATAGAATGGAAGAAAAGCCTAGAAGCAAAACATAGAAGAGAAACAGGTTAATATTAGTTGTAAGAGCTAGTGGGACAAGCCTAAACTAAGGTTGGACATTCAAAGCTAATAGTAAAGTCTCCATGTCATGATTTGGGAGCTGTTTTGGTGGCCCAAGAGAAAGCCTGCTACAGTTTTCTAAGAAACCACTTGCTCAAGGAATGTTCACATGAGAGACACTTTTGTAAGGTCAAGACTAAGACAGCCATGATCCGTGGTGAAAAAAAGTAGGTTGTCAAAATCTAAAGTGTTATACAAGAAATAGACAAGCAGGGTACTTTGGAGAAAAGTAGGGAAGAATTAGAATGGGTTGGTATACCTAAGAGGATAAAGATGGTGATAAAACATGCAGGACCAGTAGGAGTTAGACAACTCAAGATAAAAAAAGGGGTACAAAGAACATTCCATTTACTTGCAGTAGAATATCAAGGAAAGGTCAGTAGCACCTTTCTGGCTTCAGTGCAGGCATTAAGATGTGGCGTTTGCCTGCAGGTAATTAAGAGAAATACTAATGCACCTAAAATTAGTTCAACTTTTATTATGCTTCTCAGTTCCTCAGTAGCATCAGTGTTAGTATCTATATTCCAAAATGATTGCCTCGGGTACTTCATACATATGTATGCTGTGATTGTTTGAGGGTTTTTTTTCCCTTTAATGGCTGCTATGCTTTTTGCAGACATGCTTTGAAATAGTTTTCAATGATCTGATTTTTTTTCTAGTGCAACATATACACTCACTCTATATAGTACTCCGTATTTCTGTATTAAAAAAATAGGCATGAGATGAACAATAATAATAATACAGTAACTGGAAGATACTAAAATGGATCCTGGATCATTTATATTCTGTCATCTGAGAATGCCAGGATAAATGGCTAAAGATATTAGTAATATCAGAGAATATGACATGGATGATATTTTACTATAAAAATATAGTACTCGGCCAGGCAGTGCTGGTGCATGCCTTTAATCCTAACACTTGGGAAGCAGAGGCAGGTAGATCTCTGTAAGTTTAGGGCTGGTGTCTACATAGCAAGTTCTAGGACAGGCTTCAAAGCTATAGAGAAACACTGTCTGAAGCCCCCTTCCCCCCAAAACCAACAACAACAAAAAGAATATAGTACTGGACTTCATGCCTGTTCAACATGAGAAATCTGTCTGGTACTAAAAACCTAGACACTTACCAAGGTCTAGTGAAGTCATAGACCTTGGAGAACTTACAACCACCAGGTTACTAAACCAGTGTAGTCCTTATATACTCTCCATTTGTCCTTATGACCTCAGATAAGGATAGTTCTCACCAGCACCTCATTGTGGAAACTTCTCTTTGCAATAGTAGAGTCATTACAAAAATAAATAAATAAATGAAAACCAATGAAACAAACAAACAAACAAAAACAAAAATGATCAAAATGCAAAATTGTGGAGCCTATAGTCCCAGTGGGTACATCTACAAAACAGTCCTGACACCAAAGGCTCAGAGGGCATTGAAGAAGGGCACAGGGTGGATTATAAGTACTCCCAGGGGATTTGGGAGTTTGCTGTGAAATTGTGCCTCCTGGGAATGTCAGAGGCAACTCACAAAGTCTCCCTAACAGATCTGCTTAACTTGAACTATATAAGGCAAAAAAATAATAGACAAGCTAAAATGGATGGGGGAAATCCAAGGAGACTAAATGTGCACAAAGAACTCCATGAATGGAAGAAAGCTAGAGTAGGACAAATCATCTTCCTGGGACTTAACCCATACCAGTTGGTCATCCAACACCAAAAAGTAAGACCAGAAGACATACATACTAGTAAAATTACACAGACTGAGCAGGTTTTACTTAGTAATATGTATAACAACAATGCTAAAGAAACCATGAATTTGAAAGAGAGCAGGAAGGGTTATATGGGAGGATTTCAAAGGAGGAAAAGTATTGAAAAAAAAAACAGTCATTCATTAAATGCCTTAAGTAATGTCAAACACCAGGTATGGTCGTGCATGCCTTTAATCCCATCACTCCAGACAGGGAGCCTTATTTACATAGTGAAACCTTGTTTCACAGGGTTTTTTTTATTGTTAATATTGGATTTCTTTTAGTTCTTTCATCTTGTCTTGTGGATTGTGCTGAGAGGTATTTTAGGAACTGTTCCTACCGCAAACAAAAATCTAATGTTCCAACTAAGTTCCAGTTTTCTTAAGGAGATAACATTGATTCCACCCAGGAAGTGGTGCCTACAGAATGTTTTGGCCTAGGGTGTAAGCGGGACTTGTTTTGTTCTAGTAATAGAATGTTTCAATACGAATGTAGTCCATGACCTTCAATTGGTATGTTCATTTCCTTGTATCATGTTAATGTAGCTTTTGTCTTACTCCTACCTTTTGGGGTCAGGAGTATTTTAAGTAGTTGGAAATTAAACAGAGTTGAATTTTTAATACTCACTGGAATTCCCTCCTGATACTATCCTATATATTTCTGTGTTTTATTATTTTCATTCATGCTTTCATATTCTAGACTGTATTTCTAAATCCCCATGACTCTACCCTGGTGATAGGTATTATTTTGTTGTGGCTGGTCCCTGACTGTATAGGAAATACCCCTGGATGTTTTTTAATAGATCAATGGGCAACTTTGGGATTCATTTGAAATACATTAAATGCTGAGACACAGAAAGACATGGAGATGGCTTCTACATGTGAGTTCATTGTGAAATGGGATATTGTTGACTTTTCTAAACACATATATTTGAAGTGGATTTTCCTGTTAACACAGATGCTTCTGTAAGTGGCTGTTTTTCAATAAGCCACAACTTTAATGGCTTTCTTAGTTTAGGTTCTCTCTTTCCAAATAAACTTGAATTTTTTCACAGTTCTTGCCTCAAAGACACACTTTTCTTATTTTACCAATTAGCTAGTTATCCAAAGATAAAATGCAAACTACTATCAGAAACTTAAACACCTAGATCACATAATGATTCTGTTGTGGATTTGAAAGAGAATGGGTTCCATGGGTTCATGATTAAATACTTGATCCTCAGTTGGTGGAACTGTTTGGGAAGGATTAGGAAGGGTGACTTACTGAAGAAGGTATATACCACTGAGGGAAGCCTTTATGATTTCCTAAGTCTCACGCCATTTCTAATGTATGTCTTTCTGCATCCTGCTCATGGAGAATGATTTGAACTCTTAACTGTTTCTTGTTCTATGCCATTGTTCCCACATGCTTGGATCATAGGCCTCTGAAACCAAAAGACCAATTAAATGATTTCTTTTATAAGTTGTCTTGGTGAATGTTTTGTCACATTGATAGAGAAGCCACTAAGAAGATTAGTACCAAGAATTAGGCTACTTCTGTGTCAGGTCTGACCATATTTGATTTTGGAGGAATGTGAAAGACCTCTGGAATTTGGATTAGAAAAGCAATGGAACACTATGAGCAGAACTCAATGGGCTATCCTGGTTAGAGCATAGAGGACAGTAGTCCTGAAAGCCCTACTGACTATAGAAGCCTAGCTCAAGAGATTTCAGAGGGAGACAATATTTATCAGCAACTGGGCTTACAAACATTCTTTTGATATTTTTGTCACAGAATGTGAGTACTTTTTGCCTTTGTCCTAAAACTCTTCCTGAGGCTTTTGTTGACAGGAGAGATTTCAAACATTCTGAAAATAACTAATCATGTGATAATTAGTATTTGTTCTTATGCAGGTCTAAAATGAAAAGATCCAGTGGACCAAAAAGAAATCCAAAATGTAGAGTTTGAAGAGAAAAATGTTCAGCACAGCCAAGGTTTGCCTGAAAGAGACAGAAGATCATGGAGAGGCCTGATCTGCATGGAATAAAGAAAGGGCTGTCCTTGGGGAAAGACTCCATCCAGTTAGGCTTCCAACTTGGGAAAAGAAAAGTTCCAAGAAATATTTTGCTCCTAAAACGAATCAACAAAGGAAAGCTGCTAAAAGCGGTTGAAGGGACCAGGCTCCATTCTTTGCTGGCGGATTTGTCCCTGTGGTTCTGGCTTTAGAGTGATGAAGGAAACACAAAGTGGTTGTTCGATCTTCCATGATTAAGGAGAGCCCAGAGCCCATGAGGCCAGGAATATGGTTTGGGGTCCCTGAGAGGTAATCCTGCAAAGCTGTGGAAAGGAAGCCTGTATTGTGTGGTGCTCCCAAGGTGCTAGAAGTGTTAGTGCCAGGGGAAAGCTGCCAAGAAGTGCTGTACACAGGGAGTGGGAGCAGATCAAGCAGTAAAAACAAAAGGTAGAAATGTAAATGCTCTGACATTGATCATGTTGCTGGGGGATTTGGAGTTTTCCTTACAGAGTTTTGGTCTTGTTTGGTTCAGCACTCTTCACTGTCTCAGTTTCTCCTTTTTGAAATAGTAATACTCATTTTGTGCCATTACATGCAGGACATATTTACTTCACATGGGGCAAAGTTAAGAGATGGCATTGAGTTTAAGAATTGACATTTTGTTGTTTGTTTTTTGAGACACAGTTTCTCTGTGTAACATTGCTTAGATGTCCTGGAACTCGCTCTGTAGACCTGGCTGGTCTCAGCCTAGTAGAGATGTGCCTGCCTCTGCTGCTGCCTCTCCAAGTACTGAAATTAAAGTCATGTGCCACCACAAGCATGAAAAAAAAAAAGAGTTTGAACTGCGTACTTTAGACAATTGAAAATGAAAAATGATGGGGACTTTTGAAATGGAAGTAGTTGCAGTCTGTTTTATGATATAGCAAGGAGCCAATGGGACCCAAGAGTGGAACGTGGTGTTAAAATAAGAAGGCCTTCCCCTACCCTCCTACCACTCTTCTTATATTTGAATATTTAATCCAAAGTTGATGGAACCTCTTGGGAAAGATTAGTCATTATGGCCTTCTTAGAAGATGCATGTCACTAGGGTGAGGGGTAAGTAAACTTTGAGATTTCAAAAATGTCATTTTTAATATACCTCTCTGTATGTCTCTTTATGAATCAAGATGTTAGCTATTAAGTGTTCCTTATTGTATGCCTTTGCTCCACCACTGTGGACTCTAACAGTCTGCAATCATAAACATAGAATACCACTGTCAATTTCTTGTTTAAAAAGCACCCCTCATCTGCCACCTTGACTTCTTAAAATGATACTGTATTTTACCAAGTAGTAGTGGTGCACACCTTTAATCCCAGCATTCAGAAGGCAGAGGCAGATGAATCTCTGTGAGTTCGAGGTTAGGCTGGTCTACAAGAGCTAGTTCTAGGACTGGCTCCAAAGCTACAGAGAAACACTATCTCAAAAAACCCAAAAACAAAACCAAAACAACAATAACAAAACCCCAAGACCCCAAAACCAAACAAACAAAAAACCTGATACTGTATCTTTTTATTTATTTAAATTTGTATATAATATTGCTATTTCAACATTGCATGTAAATCTTGTGTCAGATACAGTGTCAATATGGAAGAAAAAAATTAAACCCTGATTATGATGACTGGTAGCATTGATATGAATCAGGACTTTATAGCTTTCTTTGTCAAGTATTTCTGTCCTAAAAACAATTCTCCTACTTATTCAACTTCAACATTATAAGATCTCAGAAATGAGTTTTCCTAGAATCATGCGACACAAACAATATTTGGCTGCCTTACTAAAAACCCCTTTGCTCAATACTTAGAAATGTAAATCTATGTTATCAGAAAGCATCAATGTTGAAGAGCCCATGAAGCTTATTAATTCACTACAGTTTCCTCATTGTGAAGAACAGAATACTATAGATTCAGAGTCATATCAATTTGGACTGTCCCTTTAAAAGATACCCATTGCCCACATCAGATTCTGATCAAATATCCTTTTGGTGACTGAAAAACCCTTCAGAATGTATGTTTAAAGTATCACTAGCTTCCACCAACTCTAAAGCTCAGAATGTCACCCTATAGATTGGAGACTCATAGCAGAGATACCATTGTTTCGATGGAATGCATCTTTCTGGATCTCTACCAATATATTCAATAAATGCCTTGATTTTTGTGCTGCAGCTATTATGAATCCACTTCTATATTGGACATGTAACTTGGTTTAGCATAAATTTGTGTAGCAGGAAATAGCTACTTATTTATGATTCAGAATAAACTATCTTTTTTTTTTTAGATGAGAGCTCTGTTTATATTAACAGTCTTAGCTGCATTTTGACAATTTCAAAAGCCTGATGTGATTTCAATCACCAACCTTCAATCCGGTTCTCACATGATTCCTTCCCCCACAAGAAACGTGAATTTCTATAGCTTTCCTGAAGTCACACTACTCTCAGTGATCTGTGGCAGTTTTCTATCTTTCTTCTGCTTCTATCCTCTACAGTCCCTGCAGAATTATGTTCTGTTACCATGCATTCTTGAGAGAACCTCATCTTTGTTTTATTACTCATTATTTTCCTTTTCCCGAGATTTCAAAGATGAACCAAAATACTCCTCAAAGTTATTTTTTCTTAGTACATCTTATAAATGAGACATTCTTTTATACTCATAGTCAAACATGGAAATTTTGGAGGAAAAAAATTGGCTTTTGATCTTGTCCAATACCTTAAAAGGATCTTGGAAGTATATGTTGTTCAAAAGATGTTACTTTTCTTGAGCTAGTTAGCTTGGGCATTTTAAGCCATTACAAAATTATTTCACAGCAGGAATTACTTAATAAAAATGAAAGGACCCTACTATTTGATCATAATGGAAGAAACAGAGCAGGATGGCCACCTTAGAATATATAATGAAAAACAGAAAACAAAATTAAAACTACCTTCAACGTGGGCACTAAAGATTTTGACTATCATAATTAACTTGGGAGGTGAAGGCAGAGATCAAGAGCTCAAGGTCATTATTGGGTATTATTGGGCATATGTTATTTCCAGGCCAGGCTGTACTTAACACAAAAGCTCATCTTCACAAACCAAAAGGAAGAAATAGTGTCATGAGTACAAAGGTCATTTGTAAGAACTAGAATAATAAACCAAGCTTAAAGCCCAATGGTAGGGTTCAGTCCCAAGGAGATTAAATTTTTTCTCCTCTCTATAAAGGTTATTAGGTACTTGGAAGAATTAATGAGAAAATTTAAAAGTTAAGGAGGAAATTCATCCCTTTAGCATTTTCAGCAACAGGAAAAGGACCAACATTTATTATCGGGAAAAAAACACAGGAAAAAGAGTTGAACTGCCCTAGTTCTTCATCTGTTTGTTATGATATAGCTAAGCTAAGAAGATTACAATGAACTCATACATGAAAAAGTAAGTATGCATGTGATGGTTTGAATATCAATGCCCCTAACAGGCTTATATTTGAATGTATAGTGATCAGGGAGAGGAAGTATTTGAAAATGACTAAAAGGTGTGTTCTTGTTAGAGAAGGTGTGATCTTACTGAAGAAAGTACGTCATTGGTTGTGGGCTTTAAGTTTCTTTTTTTTTATTGAAAAAAAAAAAAGAAATTCCTGCCTCCTCCCAGCCTCCCATTTCCCTCCTTCTCCTTCCACTCTTCTCCCCCTCCCGCCACTCCTCTCCCCCTACCTCTCCAGTCCGAAGAGCAGTCAGGGTTCCCTGCCCTGTGGAAAGTCCAAGGTCCTCCCCTCTCCATCCAGGTCTAGGAAGGTGAACATCCATACTGGCTAGGCTCCCACAAAGCCAGAATATGAAGTAGGATCAAAACCCAGTGTCGTTGTCTTTGGCTTCTCATCAGCCCTCATTGTCCGCCATGTTCAAAGAGTCCGGTTTTATCCCATGCTTTTTCAGTCCCAGTCCAGCTGGCCTTGGTGAGCTCCCAATAGATCAGCCCCACTGTCTCAGTGGGTGGGTGCACCCCTCGTGGTCCTGACTTCCTTGCTCATGTTCTCCCTCCTTCTGCTCTTCATTGGGACCTTGGGAGCTCAGTCCGGTGCTCCAGTGTGGGTCTCTGTCTCTGTCTCCATTCATCGCCAGATGAAGGTTCTATGGTGATATGCAAGATATTCATCAGTATGGCTATAGGATAGGGTCATTTCAGGTTCCCTATCCTCAGCTGCCCAAGGAGCTAACTGGGGACATCGCCCTGGGCACCTGGGAGCCCCTCTAGGTTCAAGTCTCTTGCCAACCCTAAGATTAATTAAGTTATGTGATTCCCTGCTCCTCTATCCAACCTTCCTTTCTCCCAATCATCCCGTTTCCCCAAGTTCTTCCCATTCTCCCCTTCTTACTTTTCTCTCCCCATCTACCCTTACCCCCGTCCCACCCCACCCCCAAGTTCCCAATTTTTTGCCCAGCAATCTTGTCTACTTCCCATACCCAGGATAATAACTATATGTTTTTCTTTGGGTTCACCTTCTTATTTAGCTTCTTTAGGATCACAGATTATAGACTCAATGACCATTATTTGTGGCTAGAAACCAATTATGAGTGAGTACATCCCATGTTCCTCTTTTTGGGTCTGGGATACCTTACTCAGGATAGTGTTTTCTATTTCTATCCATTATATCAATCTGAACACACTGAACCTGATAGAAGAGAAAGTGGGAAGTACACTATAACAGATGGGCACAGGAGATCGCTTCCTATGTATAACCCCAACAGCACAGACATTAAGGGAAACATTGAATACATGGGACCTACTGAAACTGAGAAGCTTCTGTAAAGCAAAGGATACTGTCACTAAGACAAAAAGGCAACCTACTGACTGGGAGAAGATCGTCACCAACCGTGCAACAGACAAAGGTCTGATCTCCAAAATATATAAAGAACTCAAGAAACTAGACTATAAAATGCTAATTAACCTAATTAAAAAATGGGGCATGGAACTGAACAGAGAATTCTCAACAGAAGAAGTTCAAATGGCCAAAAGACACTTAAGATCATGCTCTACCTCCTTAGCAATCAGGGAAATGCAAATCAAAACAACTTTGAGATATCATCTTACACCTGTCAGAATGGCTAAAATCGAAAACACCAATGATAGCCTTTGCTGGAGAGGTTGTGGAGGAAGGGGTACCCTCATCCATTGCTGATGGGAATACAAACTTGTGCAACCACTTTGGAAAGCAGTGTGGCGGTTTCTCAGGAAATTCGGGATCAAACTACCCCTGGACCCAGCAATACCATTCTTGGGAATATACCCAAGAGATACCCTATCATATGACAAAAGCATTTGTTCAACTATGTTCATAGCAGCATTATTTGTTATAGCCAGAACCTGGAAACAACCTAGATGTCCTTCAATAGAAGAATGGATGAAGAAAGTGTGGAATATATACACATTAGAGTACTACTCAGCGGTAAAAAACAATGACTTCTCGAATTTTGCATGGGCTTTAAGCTTCAATAACACTCTCTAGGCCCAGTGTCTATCTCTCTCTATATGGATCAGGATGCAACTCTCAACTACTTCTCCAGCAAGATGTCCCCAATGCTCCCAGTCATGCCAATGAGACTAAACCTCTGAAACTGTAACCAAGTCCCCACTTACATGCTATCGTTTATAAGAGTTGTCTTGATCACAGTGTCTCTTCACAACATTAAAATAGTGAGTAAGATAATGCATTAAGAAATTAAGAAGAATTGTAACAAATAGTAGAGTACCATTAAGCCATTAATTTTCATTTCAGATAAAGATATATAAAAACAGATATTATTTATTTATTTATTTTTTAGATGCTTTGGAGCCTGTCCCGGAACTAGCTCTTATAGACCAGCCTGGCCTTAAACTCACAAAGATCTGCCTGCCTCTGCCTCCGAAGTGCTGGAATTAAAGGTGTTTACCACCACTGCTCGGTAATTTTATGTTTTTGAGAATGGAATTTAATTATATTTCTCCCCCAAATTTCCTCCTTCCAAATACTCCCAGATAGAGTCCCCATTCTCCTTCAAATTCATGGTCTCTTTTATTCATTACTTGTTATTTTATGCAAATATATTTGTATGTAAATATATAGTATACAATATATTTGTAATATAAACTGTTTTGTTTATATAATGTTACTTATGTATATGTTTTCAGGGTGATTATTTGGTACTAGACAACCAATGGGTGTGGTATAAGTAATCATTTGTAAATCTCACAATGAAAGTCTAATTTTCTGGTAAAACTCTTCAAGTATTTAGTGATAAAATTGCATTTGAAAAAATTATTTAGGCTTTCATTTTTAATACTCCAATATAATAAAAAAGAAATGAGATAGATTGACAGCAAGAGAGAGATTTAAACACAAAATTGTTAATGTTTTTCTTGCTAATGTTTTTAATTTTACTTCTTTTTTTTTTAAATATATTTCTGGGGGGACCACATCCTGAAAAGAGAAGCTCACTCTTCAGTTTTTTTGTATGTAAGACTTTTAAAGAGAATCATATCATTGACCTAACTGTGAAAAATTCTGCCTCATGTTAGCTTGATATGGGAGTGTCATATATCAATCTGTTGATTTCATTGGTTAAGCAATAAAGAAACTGCTTGGCCCTCATAGGTTAAAACATAGGTGGGAGGAGTAAACAGAACAGCATGCTGGTAGGAAGAGGAAGTGAGCTCAGACTCAACAGCTCTGCTCTCTGAGGCACATGCGATGAAGCTCCGACCCAGCATGGACGTAGGCTAGAAACTTCCCGGTAAGTGCACCTTTGGGTGCTACACAGAATATAGGAAATGGGCTAGTCCAGGTGCGAGAGTTAGCCGAGAAGAGGCTAGATATAATGGCCAAGCAGTGTTTAAATGAATACAGTTTGTGTGTTGTTATTTCGGGCATAAGCTAGCCGGTGGCCGGGGTGCTGGGGACGCAGCCCCGGCCGCTCTTATTTCAACATTAGCTCAAACCTTTGATCCATCTAATACACTAACAATATTATTCTTGACAGAAATTGAATGAATTTTAAATCTGGTTTCTATAAATCACTTATAAACTATAAGCAATCCTCACAGGTAGTCTTACTTTGTATTTATGAATCCTTTGGGGATAGATTTCTTACTATATCTCATTTCATCAAAATACAAAAGAAGTTGAGTATAATTCCTTTGAAATTTTTTTGTCTCTAGACACACGTAATCATATCCAAAGAAGAGTTTGTGCAGGAAAAGTAAAAATTATTCACAATCAATTGCCCCTTTTACATCAAACACACTCATTGGGGACAGCGCTCATAGTCATTTGTAGAATGATGTATAAAAGTCATTGGCTGAATACTTTAGAATTTAAGCTGAGTAAACCATCCTAGATAAAACAAAGTACTAGAACTCTAAAAAAGGAAAGGTTGTGAATAAAATTGAGACTCCTCACAAAGACACCTGCCCTTTTTGAAAAAAAAAGACTTATTTTATTGTGCTATATTCATAGCCCAGTTAGATACCCTAGCCATATAAGCTTGTTGTGAAGCTAAACATGTAGTCAATAAGGAAATAATAGCTCCCAGAGCTCAATGCTAGTCCAAGGGACAGGAGAAGTGGAGCATAACAACCCCTAGCAATCAGTGCTGCACTCTTGCCATTATATATTTCATTTAATTGTAGAAAAGTACAGAGAAGCTCCTGACTGGATAAAAGATGAACTTCCAGATTAGCAAAGAAACAATTCCCTTAGTGAGAATGACTATAATAATCTCTTATTACTTCTAACCTTGCAGATGAAGTTTTAGTTGAAAGGTTATACCTTTAAGTATTAGGTTTGAAGTGTAAATGATGCCCTTCAACATTTTTCCTTCAGCTTACTTGTCATTTAATTTTATGCTAATAACTATAGACAAGTGCACTGAGAGACTACCATATGTAAAAGCACCCTGGAGTTCATCAGGTAGAGCAAACCAGCTCACATTATGAAAAACAGGCAAAAATATTAAGAAAAATGAAGCAGAGAAAGCATTGAATTGTAATAAAGTGAAGTTCAAAGACTGCCAATTAGGAAGTACTCAGGAAGCAGACAGACCCTCATCAGAATTTAATTACTGGTTTTTAATCACACTGCAGTTTCACTGATAAATGCTGAGAGAATTATCAATTATTCTTGGTATCACACACGCACAGACAAACCCCTATATCACTCACAGGTTTGAGCAACTACATTGCTGTGTTAGGACATTCACCCCATACTCATTTTGAACACACCACTGCACAAGACCTGTTAAGCTGTGGAAGAAAACAAAGAGAATTCCTTGTCTCCGGGAAGCTGGTGATATCGAATATTTTACAGAAACTTGCCTAGGCTATGTTGCCTGGATGTTTGGTCAACTGTCCACATGTTATTATGAAGGTATTCTATAATGTGATTAATATTTCAATAAATAGACTTTGCATAGAATGGAGTGTTTGCCCAACTTAACCTTGGCTTGAGACTGTGGTCGAATTTCTTCTCCAGCATGCCATTTGCTCTGCTCATTGTGTAGCTACCAAATTCCCATTTATAAGAGTCTGTCCCTTAAGCCTGCTCCCCTCTGCAAGCACACACATCATGTTGGCCCTGTTTTTATGGAGAGCCTTCCCTTTATTGCTATTCATTGTGAGCCTTCCCTTCTTTTAATTTTGTCCCACTCCTAATGGCATGATCACTCACTGAATTTTTATACACTCACTAATTTTCAAAATTTAAGGATGAGATACTTGTAAAGAGCTCCTGGTTATTCATTTACCTAGAATCTAAGTACTGAAAGTGAATTGTGCATAGGCATTGCTTCAGCACCTAGTGCTAGAATGGTGTGGAAGACAGAAAGTTTCTGCTTTCAAAGTTTTCGTTTTTACAGAGACCAGTCAGGAACTTTCAAAAAGACTATTTTCAAAAGCAAGTTTGCATTAAGTGCCACTCAAGGTGAGTTATTGGTTATACCTGAAGTTCCATAGATTTAAAGTAGTTCCATTTTTTTTGGCAGCATTTAGGCATTTGAAAAGTTCTAATAACCAGTCCCATATTTGGGGGCAGCTTATGACAGACAATGGCAATGGATTCATAAAGAAAGAAACATTTGAGTTCACAGACTTCAGAATTCAGTACATGATTTGTTTGCTCTTCTACTTTAAAATGTGTGCTAAGGTGGTAAATCATAGGCAGAGTGAGTGGCCAAGAACACCTGATGCACTGCAAAGAAACGCTAAGGGTCTAGCGACCCCTTGTCTCCTTCACAATTAGCCTCTCAATGTCCTGACTTTGGCACTAGACGCCATCGCCTAACATTTAGCCACCTCTCTGTAGTGCAGTAGGCTGAGGACCAAGAGTTTAGCACACGATCTGTATGGGGACATTTCAGCTTCCTTCTACTGTCCACATGCAACAAGAAGTATAAAATAATGGCTTGATTAATTCATTCTCTTCTGGATTCATCCAAATTCTCTACCTACTTTTATATCTAGGACAGTTTGAAGAGAGGAACAGCTATGGTAATTGAAATTTGTGTCTTTGATAGCATAAAATCAGAAGAAAATAAGCAGATACAGAAATGCCAGATTTTCCTTTTTAAAATTTTAACTGGGATTCTAATTTTGAACAAGAAAGTAGTCATTTTCAGTGATTATATAAAGTATTTGCATTTCAAGCTCACATTCTGATTCCTAGCTACTGTTACTTGCCCTAATTGAGGACTTCATTATTTCTTCATGAGTACTGAACTGACTTGTGAATAGATTATTTGCGCCAAAACGATATGCTGCATTAAAGCAACCTTAACCACCTATGTTAAGCTGTAATTCTCCAATTATACATTTGCAGCGATTCCCTATATCAGGAAAAAAAAAACTTCAGATATTTCCACTACCAAACTTGGTCTGTCATATCTAACTCTCTAGCCCCAAATCAAGGTATATCCAATATCCCTGTAATCCTTTCCCTACCTCTGCACATGGTAAATGCATCTTGCTTCTAGATTTTTTAATAGATTTACATTAAATTATCATCACTTGAATTGTAGAATTATATATTTATAAATACTTTTTTTCTGAAAGTGGCTGGTAGTTACAATATGCAGTACCTTTAGGAACTGATTGAAATTGTGGTATTTAAAAAGACTGTTCTCAGAATCCATTTTACTGTTTGTTGTGAACCTATAAAAGTTTGATAGCATTTATTAGTCTTCTTATATTTGAACTACTACTCATGTACTTGGCATTTTCTTTAACTACTAGAAAAACATTAGACATTTCTGTCTTCAGAAACCCATCATAAAAAGATGTTTGCAATTATTCAGAAAGTACAGCTGTGGGGTTTTTCTTTAATAGCATATGGATTTTTTTTGCATGTGTTATCTACTGATATTCCTAAGGTTGCAGTCATGGCACACATATGATGGTAATGAGTAGCTGTCTAATTAGATTTAACATCTATTAAACAAATGGAAATCATGCCTAATACTAGAAACCTAGCCAACTATCTGGATATAGAAAAGTCATAGATCTTGGAGTAAACTTCCACTTTACTAAATGAGCATAACTCATATGTACATTGTATTTTTATCCTTATATCATACCCACAGATAAGCTCCAGTCTCAGCCCTCATCAAAGAAATGTCTCCTTGGAATAGATGGAGACCATTACTGAAAAACGATAACCAATTACAATGTAGAGAGAAAGTGATTGTGTGGTGCCCAGCTGAAATATCTGCAAATATTGTACCAAAATCTCAGGAATTATTGTAAAAGATGGGGGATAAAGATTGTAAAAACCAGAGGACTAGTAGTTTGCTCTGACTTTCATCTACAAATTTAAGAAGCAAGACCCATGATGTCTCGCCAACATGGCTACCTAAACAAGATCTGACCAAGACAGACACAAACATGCTAATGAAGAAAGCTCAAGAGGCCTCAACCCTACATGAGTAACTATAATCAATTAAGGAATTCTGAGAGTGGGAAAAATAATCTTCAGGAAAAGAGACACTCCCCACTAATTGTTTAACTAATAGCAAATGATCAGTCCTGAAATCAAATACATACAATAAAATTATGACTAATATAAATATGTATGTATGTACTCTAATTCCAGTGAAAACATTTGAGTCAATTCTTATGAAATATATTTAATAAAATATATATGGTGGTGATAAAAGATAACCATTTTCAACTATTTATATTGAAAAGATATCAATTTAATTCACTTGTGGAGGTAATCAGAAGAGAGTTCTTTAAAAATAGGCATGTACAGTTGATTTCAGATGACTATATTTAAAACCTGTGTGGCAAGAACTAGTTTTCTAAACTTAAATGAAGGTTCTTTTGAAGAAAAACAAAAAGTTAAGTCTTTGAAGGTAGGTATCTAACTTTATAAAACTACCCAGGCTATTAAATTCGAAGTTGCTTGCTATATATGAGAGGAAATATGTGTTGATAAGTTCATCAATGACTTGCTTATCATTATTTTTAGATTTTAGTGGATTGATAAGAAAAGTTTATGTGAAGGTAACTGACAGTCATTTTTTTTAATTAAAAAAAGATTTTGGGCATCTCATGAGGCTAAGGAAACTCATATTTATGAGTGAGGATGATAGGTATGGCACAAATTATATTTTAATAGGGCTAATTGGTTGTCTCTATGAACTAGGAAGGAAAAATGTTTTGGTGAAACATTTATTATTATTAAGAATCTTATCAAATTTACATTTTAAAAACACTGTACTTTTTTATAAGCATTGTGTGAAAATTATCAAACATGAACTATTATAACTTAGTTCTTTACAAACATTAAAAATGTGGGTTACTTATAGCTTCAATATCCTAGTGAAAACTGCATGAAAAAACACATGACTATCTTTCATTTAGGAAAAAATAGTGTTGACATGTTATCCAAAATAACAAATGAAAAATAATAATTGCAAAAATTTTAGTGTTCATTTTATCAAAGTTTTTATTTTACTCTTGCCATTTGGCCCTCCAGTGGGAGAAGAATGTCTCCCTTAATACTGATTCAGTGCACCTAAAATAGCTGAGAAAAGGCATTATCTAGAAATGTCACTCATATTAAAATTGACAGGAAAATTTAATATTTTATATTTCTTTATTAACCTTGTGACTCACATATTTAACATCATTTAATGCATTCTGTATGCCAATGAAGCTATAAGAAGAACAAAGGGTATTCAAAACCACATTCACATATACCCAGGCCAGCCAACAGCCTCATTTTAGGCTGAATATGAGAAAAACAGAAAAATTTTATTTGGACTTTCCACGCTTTTTCTCATACATAACTAACATATACAAATAACGGAATTCGATCTCATGATCATTGTTTATCTTTTGTCCATGTTGATTTTTCTTTGATTTTTCTACTTTATCTCCTTCATTATTTTTTTTAATGTGGAATATGGATAAATCTTATACCCATGGTAGTGTGAGGCGATCAGTTTGGAGGAAAAAATCCAATGGTGAACTTTGCTTTTGAGAGTTATCATCGAATTCATGTAGCCTTTTGTCTTGTGCCTCTAGAGTTTCCTTCATCAAGTTTTAAATAATTTTTAAGTTTGTAGTGTTAGATGCATGGGCTTAGGAAGCATAGGCATCCTATTCACATTGCAGTAGATGGAAACATGCTTGCTCTTTTTGACTGAGCCAGTGTTCATGCCCAGACAACCAGGCATTCTTTCTTCAGCTTATTCGATAAAACTATAAAGCCAAAATCAAATAGGATGGCTAAGAGAAAGCTCAGATGTGTCTTGGTAAGTATCTGTGTAGATGATGCAGTCCTAGAAGTCAGTGGTTACAACCCTATACCACCATGAAGCATAAAACTGAACCCAGGAGAGGTGGCACCTATGACAAGAGAAAGTCACACCTTCACTTGGAGTAAAGACATGCAGAGCAGATCTTTTTAAAATAGCTTTGTTGGGGCTGATCTGAACTATTCATATCCAGAGTCTCTACCAAGGCTAGAAAAGGGAACTGTGTGAACGAATAAGACAGTTATAATACAAATGTTCTACCCATTTTAAAAGTGTTGGGCTTTTACAAAAGAAAAAAAAAGAAATTTAAATATATTTTGAGGTTTGGGAGGCTCTGATGCATTGTCAGCCACCTTCATGGAAATCTTACATTGGAAAGAAAAGAACTAGGGTTTAGTTTTCAGACCCAGATTTAACGAGAGTATTCAGGAAACATCCTGTTAAGTTGATTTCATTTATTCTGACCAACCTACAAGAAAGTAGTGCAGTCAGGGGAATGGCAATTTATTCATTAATGTGATAAAAATAACTTGTAAAGAGGCTGGAAATCAGTACTCTACTAAGTGCATTTTTTCACTGTGGCTTTGGAAAATGAAATTATATACAGACTTTTGACTGCACAAAGAGATGCTACCCTTTAATTAATTAATGCTTTATGCAGACCATGGCAAAGCCTAAGACACCAGCTGAACACAGAAATGGAATATCCCTACAGAGGAGATTCTTTAGGCTCCTGTAAAACGCTGTGACTCTCTTAAGTGCAGAAATGTATAACACAAAAAGAAAAATATTATATTTACCTTTTCTATGAACTTTTGCTTCATACACACCATGAAAATTACAGATGTAACAATTTGTCTTGGCTAAAACATAAAAAGATTAATATTCTATCTATTTGACAGTATCACTGGTTAGAACTGTACCAAGACTCTAAGTTGACTTCCTGGGTACTGGGAAGACTCTAAAGGAATCTCCAAGGCACTGACATGTGAGAGTAATAAAGACCAGTTTTCAGATACATCTTTGTAGTATGGCATGATAGATACCTAGCTTATAGAGATGTATTCATACTTCAAAAATTAGAGTAGGAATCCAAGTCTTTCATATCACCTCTCCACTGAGAAAAGTCTTCATTTTCAATCCCGTGCCAAACATACATTGAGTGATCGATTCCAGATCTCTCATAGGCCTCAAAAGAGCTTGTCTGAAGATTAAGGTTGGGCTGGGCTTGGACATTATTCCCAGTGTTGATCTAGCTTTATTAATTAACTCCTCCTTACTCCAAATGCCTGAATCTGAGACATAAACATACAGGTCTATACCCATATATCATGATTATATAACATAAAAATAAGTTAGCTTCTCAGATCATTCACCGATTATTTTAAATAATTGTTCAAATTTTAAAAGAGATTTTAGTGTAATGTATTTGTTTATTATCATTATTATGTGTGGGTGTGAGTGCATGCCACAGTGCACCTGTGGAGGACATAGGATAAGTTTAGTGAGTCATTTTTCTCCTTTACTCTTTGGTTGGTTCTGTGGGTCTAACTCAGGTTATCAACCTTGCTCGGTTACTAATTTTACCTGCTAAGTCATCTTTCTAGCTACTAGGTTTCTTTTTTTAATTAAGCCATAGATATTCATGTTCTAGAGAGTACAGTGATAAACCAGGTTAGTAAACATGCCCATCAACTCAAATATTATTTGCGTTAGTAAGAACATGGAAAACACCATCTTAGCAATTCTCAAGTGCACAATATGTTGGTGCTCATTACACTAGGGACTCTGTAAAAGGGATCTGAAGAGCGTATTACCCCTATCTAATAGACACCCTGAATACTTTTCACCTCTCCATCTGAGAGTCCCTATTACTGCTATTCTATGCCCTGCTTCTCTGTATTTGGCCTTTTAAATTCCACTTAGAAGTGAAAATGGCACTGTCTTTTTATCCCTGTTACATTTCACTTAGCGTAGTGTCTTGCACTATCATATGTTCTGTAGATAAAAGAATTTCATTTATTTTAAGGCTGAATGTACATGAAATGTTTTTTGTCAACTAGCATGTTATTTATTAACCTTGTAGCAAACACTTGTCTCTATTTTTCTGCAGGTATAACATATATATATATATATATATATATATATATATATATATATAATTTTCCCCTTCTCTGTTTTCTTTCCTCCCTCCAATCCTTTCCATGAATCCTGCCCCTTGACTTTCTGACTTCTATTTCTTTAGTTCTTAGGATATTATATTTTTCAGTATTTTGTTACTGATATAGTGCAAATATTGACCTTGAATCAAAGTAATATAAAACTAGAACTTACTCACATTAACAAAACATAGAAATTTTCTTCTACATAGAAACTTGTGGATCCATGAAATATCTTCTGAATTTAAAGGAAAGAGGGGCTGGATATGAAGATGATCCCAATACAAACTGCACTTCTAGGAATTTATATGGTGCCAGAAATGAGGAGCTAAGAGGTTGATCTATTGTGATAAAAACTTCAATAAAAAAAAGTGAAGAATGAAAATAACTAAATATTTTCTAGCTCAATACTTACAATAAAAAAATAATGAATAATGAAGCAATAATTAAAAAATAATATAAAGTATTTATTATGATATAGAGAATAGATTTAATTACTATATTTCAGTTAATAAAGCCAAATTTTTAAAATATAAAATGGTCAAGCCACTAGCAAATATGACCAAGCTCAAAAGGAGACATGGATATAAAGAAAGAGAGGGAGACATGCAAAGAGCTAGTTAAATAGAAAACTTTTAAAAATATTCAGCATTTTGCTGACATCTAATGAAAAACAAATTTGAAAATTCAGATGAGAAGAATACTTGCTCAGGGAAAGGCAAATTGCTAATTGCTAAAGTTGATCTTAATTTGTGTTACATTTGAAAGTACAGAAATTTTCATTTAAACTTAATACTTTTCTTTTGTATTTTCAGAACAAGGCATCACTTATTTCAACACTATTTATCCAGAGCAAGTTATTTTTATTTCTCCACAATATGTTCTCTCTTAACCTTTTCCTTTTTGTAGTGTTCTTGAATCTAGCCCCATGCTCTTCTTCATTGGTTTACTTGATGATATAATTGATTCATCTAATTAGTTCTAATGCAAAAATACATTAGCCAAATGGACTTTTAAATACTGAGCCATCTTTCCATGCTTAGTATTAATATCACTCAGAAATAACATTTATATTTTATTATACTCAAGTCTTATATTTGCATTTTTGATATTCTCTATTTTAAAGGTATTTTTAGAGTGAAAATTCAGACATTTAGGATATTTTTCATATTTATCATCTACCTGCTACACATATTAATACTTGCTATGTCACTTATTCCTCTTCTCACTCTTCAGCAACCGGTTCAATAATTATCTGGGTTTTGAGAGAGACTTACATCTGTTGACATGTCCAGGTCTCTTATTCTATCATCAAACATGTCTTTGTCAACTAAAAATGCCAGAGACTCCATTAATTCATGTAGAGTCCCAATTACTTGAAATATGTATGCTTTAAAAGATTTGCAGTTCATTTTGCTTCTACAATTTCTAATGTTATTTATGTAGAATTGGTTACATTATTATTAGTGATTCTGAATCATGCATTGGGCTATTGGAGAATATTGGTTTTCAAAGTTTCTCCTAAAAGCAATTACTATGCTTTATTGACCAAGAGAATTAAATGAATCTTTTGTAGACCATGCAGAAACATATAAACAATAATTCACTCCATAATCATGCTAAATTTACCATATAGAATATTATAGTGTTGAGGTGGAGGAACAAATGTTCTAACTATATACATCTTGAATATTTTTCTCCTGCAAATTGAAAACAATGAGAAAAGTGTAGAGAAGGGGGTGTACTGGCTGGTGGTTTTGTTTATCAGTTTGTCACAAACGAAAGTAATCAAAAAGGAGACATCTCAGTTGAGGGCATGCCTCCATGAGATCCAACTGTAAAGCATTTTCTAAATTAGTGATTAATGCAGGAGGGCCACAATCATGCTAAATGGTGCCATAACTGTGCTGGTGGTCTTGGGTTCTATAAGAAAGAAGACTGAGCAAGCCGTGGTGGCGCACGCCTTTAATCCTGTTGGCGGTAATTGATAAATCCAGACAATAGTAATATATAAAACTTTAATAGAAAATTCCAACTCACGAATCCAAAGTTCCCGCGCAGCACAGGAAACCGGAAACAAGGGAGGAAGCGCAGAGAGCTTGCAGCTTCTGCGCTCTCCATTTATCAGTAGAAACTTTGCCCCAGGCAACCCCGCCCAAAATGGGCGGGGCCTATCACTACATCTCCCCCTTTTTGTCTAAATAAGACAGAACTAAACCAAATATAACTATAAACAATAATAACAAATAATGAATATAACAAACAATATTGAGAACAAAAGTTTTACCAGACATTCTATCTAAAGGAGTCTAAATAATGTAGCAAGTAATTACAATTATATAATCTTCAACTCCGTCAAAGATCTGAGAAGGGAATAAATATTACTTAACAAATGAGAGATATCCAAAATGTGCCATAAATGACAGAGACAACTGACTACCTGGGCAATCACCCAAATTCTCATTCGCAATGTTGAGTCAACCAACTTTGGCTAAGGCCTAATATAACTGACATACCAATATCAAATGCAAGGAACTTTCTTAGAATTATCCTACCCTGTCTTGGCAAGATAAGACAATCCTGTTTCATATCTTTGTCAGTAGATGAGGTATGGGCTTTTCTTAACCCAAAAGGCCAGTTCTGCCAAGAAGACAAGCTCCCAGTGGAGTGTCTTGGTGCTCAACTTTCTCTCGGGAGTAGAGTGGTGTTGCCAGGAGTAATTGTGTCTCGTCGGCACAGAATTCTAGGTTAGATTAAAGGCCATTTTCTACAGCTCTTTAAAGAGGCCGAAGATTATACTATCTATACTAAATATAATCTCTCTGTAACTAGAAAACCTGATTAACCTAAGAATAAACATGACAAACATATAATTCTCAATACCTATCTAACTTGAAGACTAAGAGAATAAACAACGGTGCAATATATGAAGACAGTGATCTTCATCTGTAAACAATGTCATTACATATCAAATGTAAACAATGTTCATCTGTAAACAATGTCATTACATATCAAATGCAAACAATGTTATTACATAAATAGTATCAGAGGTAGAAATGTACATTGTGATATGGTAGATGTATCAATACAATATAAGCATACTCTTATACAAAATTAGAGGTAGGAACACTCACATACAATATTCAATATATCAATATACAGGAAACAGTACCAATACAATTTTCTACCAACCGTAACTCACAAATACCAATCATCCTAACAAACCAGTTAATCCCCTTTTTTTTTTTTTTTTTTTTTGAACATACCCCTAAATCCATAAAACATCTCCCCATCCCCTCAACCCCGAACCAACCACTAAAAGATGTCCCTAACCCTGAGGGCAATTCTGTTGGGAGAGGGGACGTCGTCCTCTAAGATTGCTTCAAGCTGACATGGGGCGACGTTCTTCTTAGGGGCTCCTGTGAAAGCAAATGATGGTAAAATTCCCAAATTAACCTTTGACCCAAGAAAATTGTAACTAGTCTCTGTGCGTTTTGAGAAGGTCTGGCCAGAGTGTTATCAAAAATGTGCACCATTCGAAATTGTCTCGTGCAGTTGGTACCAAAAAACAAGTCTAATATTAGCGCTTAAAAAAAAAAAAAGAAGAAAGGAAAAAAAAATAATAATAATCATGACGTCATAAAAACCAGGTTGAGTTGATGTTGTGGGGCCCCATCTTCATCCTGTAAACTTCAAAGATTATTGTAGGAAAATTTGTTGCTTGTTATAGGAAGTTTAAACATTAACAACAAGGACACATACTGACATATAAAGACACAGATATTGGGAAAAGCAAAGAAAGTTCATCAAGTATACAATTATTCTTATTCTGTCCCATTTCATGGCTCCTGATTTGAGACAGAAACTCTGAGATATCTCTTATCAACAGGCTTGGAATTGAAGAGAGACTGAGCCATAGTCCAACTCCAAAACCAGCTCTACATATTTATAAAGAAGTGTTCAATAAAACATATAAATATATATATATATAAAATCAATACTTACTGATCCTTACTGGGTTGTAACTATTTTCCATCCATCAATAATTAAATATTCAGGGTCTCTTAAATTCTTTGAAGACCAGTATTTTCCTGTGGAGATAAGAAAAGAACCCTGCCCCCAACCTATTTGTATTTCTTACCATCAGTATGTTCGCCTTCCTTGTGAATGAATCGTTATTTATCTTTTCCAAACGGCTTCTCTTCTTCATACCGAACCTTTATTAATTTTGACGGTATCCATAATTTTTCCTCACCTGTGGAGATAAGAGCAAAACCCCTTCCCCAACGCAGCACATCTCCTGGCTTCCATTGTGAGGTCAGTACATCCTTGTAATAAACTGGTTGATTTAGTTCAGTAGACTTTTCCATTATCCAATGTCTTTCTGCAGCCGTTGTTCCCTTCTCGTTAGCGTTAAGAAAATTCAAGGTTAACAAAGCATTATGTAACCTATTTCTAGGGGTGTTTTCCACCCCTTTCTGTTTGTTCAACATATCCTTTATAGTTCTATTTGATCTTTCTATGACTGCTTGGCCTGTAGGATTGTATGGTATACCAGTAACATGCTTGATATTGTAAAAGTCAAAAAACCGTTTCATTTTCCTAGAGACATAAGCAGGACCATTATCTGTCTTTATTTGTGTAGGTATACCCATGATAGCCATGACTTCTAATAAATGAGTGATTACTGAATCAGCTTTTTCTGAACTTAAAGCAGTTGCCCACTGAAAGCCTGAATAAGTGTCAATGGTGTGATGAACATATTTCAATTTGCCAAATTCTGTAAAGTGGAACACATCCATCTGCCAGATTTCATTCCTATGGGTGCCCTTTGGATTAGCCCCTGCAGGCAGTGGCGTTTGGTTATAGAAAGAGCAAGTAGGGCATTTCTTTACAATCTCCTTAGCTTGTTGCCATGTAATAGAAAACTCTTTCTTCAAACCTTTGCTATTAACATGATGTTTTTTATGAAATTCAGAGGCTTGAAGCACACTACCAATCAATAATTGATCAATATCTGCATTACCTTGTGCTAGAGGACCTGGCAGACCCGTATGGGATCGGATGTGTGTTATGTACATAGGGCAAAGCCTGTTCCTGATCAATTCTTGAACCTGGATAAACAATGAGGTTAGTTCTGTATCATCAGGTAAAAATTCAGCAGTTTCAATATGTAAAATAACTCTTTCTGCATATTGTGAATCAGTAACTATATTAATAGGCTCTTTAAAATCCCTTAGCACCATAAGAATGGCATATAATTCTGCCTTCTGAACAGAATCATAAGGACTTTGTTCCACCTTACCCAAGTCTTCTGATTTGTAACCTGCTTTCCCTGTTTTATTGGCATCAGTATAGAATGTACGGGCTCCAGTTATTGGAGCATCACGGACGATTCGAGGAAGGATCCAAGAAGTTCTTTTTATGAAGTTAAGCCTCTTGCTTTTTGGATAGTTGTTATTAATGTCTCCCAAAAATTTAGCACAAGCTCTTTGCCATGGTTCATTATCTTCCCATAATTTCTTTAGTTCCTCAGCGGTGAAAGGCACTATAATTTCTGCCGGGTCTATGCCTGCTAGCTGACGAAGTCTCAGCTTGCCTTTTATAATCAACTCAGAGACTTTTTCCACATAAGTTTTCAGTTTCTTACTTGGTTTATGTGGTAAAAAGATCCATTCCAGGATAATATCATCTCTTTGCATTAAAATTCCTGTAGGAGAAATTTTTGATGGTAATATGACGAGAATACAATCGAGCTCTGGATTCACCCTGTCCACATGTGCCTGTTGTAATTTTTCCTCAATCATCGTCAGTTCCTTTTCTGCTTCAGCTGTTAATTCTCTGGGACTGTTTAAATCTTTATCACCTTCCAAGGTTTTGTTCAAATGAATTATTAGATCAGGTGTTATCCCAATAGCTGGTCGTAGACTGGAAATGTCTCCTAACAGTCTTTGGAAGTCATTAAGAGTCCGTAGGCGATCTCTCCTAATTTGTGCCTTTTGTGTCTTAATTTTTTGCAAACCTATTTTATAACCTAAATAATTGACAGAATCTCCCTTCTGTATCTTTTCAGGAGCAATTTGCAATCCCCATTTAGGTAAAAGTATCTTTATTTCTTCAAACAGTCTGTTCAAGGTATCCATGTTTGGATCGGATAACAAGATGTCGTCCATGTAATGGTATACAATAGAGCTGGGAAATTTCTTGCGTATTATTTGCAATGGTTGATTCACAAAATATTGGCACAAGGAGGGGCTATTTAACATACCCTGGGGGAGGACGGTCCAGTGGTACCTCCTGGAAGGTTGAGAATTGTTGTAAGTAGGCACTGTGAAGGCAAATTTTTCTCTATCTTCATTTTGTAAAGGTATAGTGAAAAAACAATCCTTTAAATCAATAACTATAAGAGGCCATCCTTTCGGTAATAAAGAGGGCAAAGGGATTCCAGATTGTAGAGGGCCCATAGGTTGAATAACCTTGTTGATAGCTCTGAGATCTGTCACCATTCTCCATTTACCTGATTTTTTCTTAACCACAAATACAGGAGAATTCCAAGGGCTGGTAGATTCTTCTATATGTCCAGCATCTAATTGCTCTTGTACCAGCTGTTCCAAAGCCTGTAACTTTTCCTCAGCTAGAGGCCATTGCTTCGTCCATATTGGTTTCTCAGTCAACCATTTTAGAGGCAAAGCTGTTGGTATTTCTGAAGGGACTTCAATTGCTTTTTCTTGTATGGCCTGAATGGCCGGTTTTTTCCATTTGTAATGTCTTTTAATATTATTTTCAGAAATATAGGTTCTAGAAGTAGCGGGAATGTTAATTTGGGTATTCCATTGTTGTAATAGGTCACGACCCCATAAATTCATTGCAATATTGGCTACATATGGCCTTAATTTTCCTATTTGTCCCTCAGGCCCTATACATTCAACCCATCTCGTGCTCTGTCTTACTCGAGATAGAGTTCCAATTCCCAGGAGCTGAACATTTACATTCTGTAGAGGCCAATACGGATGCCAAGATTCTGGGGTAATAATACTTACATCAGCACCTGTGTCCAGCAGGCCAGTAATAAAAATGCCATTTACACATACTCTCAGCTTAGGTCTTTGATCATTTATAGAAGTTTGCCAAAACACACGTAACTCATCTTTCTGATCATTATTGTTTGTAACAGTAGGCATGGGGTTTCCTAATTGTCCTGACAAGGCATGTTCTCTGCAGAAACTGGAAATGACTGAACCATGTTTGCCATGGGGGCCTGTGAGGCCCCCCCTCTCACGTTTCCCGTCTGTATTAGGTTACCTTGTCTATCCCTCGTAGATCTGCATTCATTCGTCCAATGTCTGCCCTTTCCACACCTTCTACATAAACCTGAAGGCTGAGTCCTCCTATTTCTGTTATTTCTAGAAGATGCATTATTATTATTTCTGAAAATCCGTTGTTTACAATTCCTTTTCATATGACCCATTTTGCCACAATTAAAACATTTGGTATTCTGGTGTCTCCTTTTACCATTGGAAATTGCTTCTTCTACCCATGCTTCAGTGCCATAATCATATGTTTCAACATCCAGTGTATGTAAGACCCATTCTTCCAAGGGTGCTGATCTGAGCTTCAAAGGCCCCAAAATCTTTTTGCATTCCACGTTTGAGTTTTCATAAGCCAAAGACTCAATCAAAACGCGTCTTGCGTCTGGGTCAGGTATCCCTATTTGCACAGCCTTAGTAAGTCTTTGTAAAAAATCACTAAAGGGTTCTCTCTGACCTTGTTTAATGGTGACAAATGATTCCATTTTCTGTCTTGGGTCTTGTACCCTGTCCCAAGCACTTAAGGCTGCTGTAGTGCACAGGAAGAGTGTGTTTTCATCCAAATTAGCTTGTTCTTGAGGGTCAGAAAAGAGTCCTTCACCTAGAATTTTATCTATGGAAATGTCATTTCCCTTTGCCTTTTCTAGCTGTTCTAAACGTTTAGCCTCTTGCCTGAATAAGCATTTCCATTTTAACTGCGGCCCACTTTCAAGGACTGCAGAACTCAGCTGTAGCCAATCCGAAGGGGTTGCTCTGCTTGTAGATGCCCAAGATTTTAACATCTCTTTAACAAAGGAGGCATGCATCCCAAAAGACATGATAGCCTGTTTAATTTCCTTGAGATCATTCATACGGACAGGCTCCCATGTATCTTCTTTGATGATCCTAGGGTTTTTGGAACCAATCACCTTCTCTGTGGTTATTACCGGAAAAGCAGCTGTAGGTATAGTTTTGTAGAAATTGTCCCGGAAGGATTTACCCACAGGTGTAGTTAAAGTTTGCCTTTCTACTGTATGTTCTTCTTCATCAGAATTTAGAAATTCCTCAATCTTTTCGATTCTATTCACCATTGCCTTCTGCAATGTATGTATCTCCTGTCCAGAATTATGTTCTAAAGCCTTCATTGAGGATTCTAAAGTATGAAGTTTGTCCATTAGAGATAAGTTCTCATCTTTGGACATAATTTTTATGGCATAAACCGTGCCTTCTTGTATTGACAATCTTTCCGCCAGTCTGTCATAAGTTTTAGACAAAATTCGATTGTCACATTCAACAGTTTTGATTTTCTCAGTTAATGTTTCAATCCCTTCAGAAAGTGACTGTTGGAATTTACGATTCAAATCAGCTGACCCTTCTTCTATATTAATGAATTTCTCCTTAAAATCAGCCTGAACCTTTTCTAAATTTGTCAACAGAGTCTTGTTAAAGAAAGATCTGTTCTCTTCCTGTAGAACTTTAAGCTGATTCTTGAGAAGATCATTGTCATGCTTAATAGTTTTTAGACATTCAACCTCTGCCTTAAGAATCCTGGACTCGTCTCTTAAAGATTCCATCATAGTTTTGTTGTAAAACCAGCTAAAACCAAGGAAAACTACTACTCCCAGAAATATCCATAGATGTGGGATGTTAGACACCTCTTGTAAGATTTCCCACATGGCACATTCAAAAAGGTTGTTAAAGTTCTGAACTGTGATATTCTCAGACATTTTTTTTTTTTTAAGAAAAAAAAAATTTTTTACCTGCAATGACTGGTTCCTGCCAGTGGTGGCGGAAGAGTCTACTTGAGTCCTCGTGGAGAGGCTGTAAGAAAGAACTCAAAACCAAAATTTATTGTTCTGCCTGAGGAGTTGTGGGAGGGGTCACCTTGAATCAAACCAACTCTGCCGCTGTGGCGGTTTGTGTTGCAAACCGCAGGCAGGCAGGCAGGAAGGGGTTAAAAGGCTGTGAGCCTGAGAGCACTAGCTGCGAGTGGGCGAGCGGGCGAGCGGGGCCCCGTGGGGGAGGGAGGAGACTGCAGGGGCTACCGTCGCTCCGGGAGAGCGTCAAGGCTGGTCGGCGGCAGCTCTGGGGGCGGCGAACAAGACCGAGCGACCCTGACCGGAGCGCGCTGGGAGAGGCTGTCTCTGCCTCCTTCAGCAAATCCTACCGGCGTGCGCCACCACAACCGGCGATTGCTCTGGCGAGCGGGTGCCGGGTGCAAGCCAAGGACACAGTGCCGGCGCGGGCTGGAGTCCTGACTGTGCAATCCTAGGTGCTCTTAGCGAGAGAGTGGCCGCACAGGCGGGGCTGAATGGGAAAAGCACACCCGGGGAGAGGGCTAGCAGGCGCGGCTAGCTCAGTGGGGGGAGGCAGGTAGCCGACTGCTGCGGACAGCTTTGGGCGCGGCGAGCTACCTGCAGGGGCGTGGGCAGATATGTCCCACGTGGGAGCGCCAAGTGTTGGCGGTAATTGATAAATCCAGACAATAGTAATATATAAAACTTTAATAGAAAATTCCAACTCACGAATCCAAAGTTCCCGCGCAGCACAGGAAACCGGAAACAAGGGAGGAAGCGCAGAGAGCTTGCAGCTTCTGCGCTCTCCATTTATCAGTAGAAACTTTGCCCCAGGCAACCCCGCCCAAAATGGGCGGGGCCTATCACTACATAATCCCAGCACTTGGGAGGCAGAGGCAGGCGGATGTCTGTGAGTTCGAGACCAGCCTGGTCTACAGGAGCTAGTTCCAGGACAGGCTCCAAAACGACAGAGAAACCCTGTCTCGAAAAACCAAAAAAAGAAAAAGAAAGAAATTCTAACTAAGACAAGGGAATATGGATGTTCTGTTTGCTCAAGTTATACCTGTTCCCATGCATCATAGCTGATGACTGGTTTTAGATAGAACATTGGCACAGCAATTACAGTAAGAGAAATTAGTGGTGTAACGATCATGAAATACCTCAGGGAAGACATGCATAGCCATCCTCACAGTATGCTGTACGTGTAGTCTGAACAAATGTGGAAGTGTTGGAGAACCCATCCCTCATGCCAAATGGAGGGTACACAGGAGAAAGTTGCCTGTACTCAGCTCTAGTAAAGAAAGTACTGAAGTAAGAACACATAGAGATAAGAGCTAACAGACAGACAAATATGTGTGCCTCAAATTCAAAAGATGATAGAAGACACAAAGTCAAGACCCTTGATAATATCTTACCAGAGCTGAATATGAAACCTTCTTTTAAAAATTATTCATTTCTATCTCTGCGATTAGAATATAATCATATCATTTTTCCTTCCCTTTCCTCCCTTAAAACTCTCCCTACATTCCTGCTGCCTCTTTCACAAATATGGCCTTTTTTTCCATTAATTGTTGTCTCCACACACACACACACAAATATGCATATGTATATACACACATATTCTAAATATATAAATTCAATGGACATCTGACCTTTAATATTGGCCTATTCTACTGGTAGGTTTTTGTTTGTTTTCTGGGGTTTTTTGTTTGCTTGTTTCTTGAGACAGGGTTTCTCTGTGGCTTTGGAGTCTCTCTTGGACCTAGTTCTTGTAGATTTGGCTGGCTTCTGTCTCCCGAGTGCTAAGATTAAAGGTGTGTGTCACCATTGCCGGACTACTAGGAGGTTTTCATATTCAGACAGTTAGTTAAACAAATTCATACTTTTGATATATCCTTTGCATCTAGTGATCTTGAAGTATTCTGTACATAAAAGATTCTTGATTAACAGAATTGTGTGAGGGTATCTATTGGAATGGAGAGGTGGCCCCTTGCTTGTTTCAGCATCCTGGCTAGCTTACACCCAAAATACTCACACAGAAACTATTCATTAAAACACTGCGTGGCCCATTAGCTCTAGCTTCTTATTGGCTAGTTCTTACATATTAATTTAACCCATTTCTGTTAATCTGTGTATTGCCATGTGCCAGTGGCTTACCGGGAAAGATTTAGCATGTTTGACTCTAGTGGCTCCATGGTGGCTCTCTGACTCTGCCTTCTTCTTCCCAGCATTCAGTTCTGTTTTTTCTGCCTACCTAAGTTCTGCCCTATCAAGCCCAAAGCAGTTTCTTTATTCATTAACCAATGAAAGCAACACATGAACAGAAGAACCCCCTACACCAAGTATCTCTACCTTCTGTAAAAGTTAACAAAAAACATAGCACCTCATAAAGAATTAAATATTTGGCTAAGACCTTGATTCTTTACATCATTCTCAGCATCAAGATGATGCATTACTTATAGTATAATACTAATTTTACCTTACAATTTTCTGCTCATCTTATTGAATAAAGCCTAACATGGCATAGAAACTCAAACATTTTCCTCTATTTCTATGAAATGGTTTTGTCTTATTTATAGAATACCAGAGAGAAGAATTTCACAGGAAAAAGGTATGGCAACACTACTATAAGGCTGGATTCATTTTGAAAGATTAGCTAAAGGTGAATGCTAAGCCTTTGCTTATAGCCCCTAAAATTTATTTGTCAGAGCCTTCCAAATTATATATATGGAGGTTTCTCTGTCCTTCCCCATCCTATGTCCACTTCTACATAATCACTTATAGGATTAATATTGATTACAAAATTGTTGACTTATAGTTCAGTATTATTGCTAACTCTTACTTTTAAATGAACCTATTCTATTAATCTAAGTATTGTCATGTGCCCATGGTTTTTACTGATCTGCTCTTGTCTTACTTCTTGGATAGCTGACTCAAATCTCTCCTGACTCTGCCCTTCTTTCTCCCTGTTTTCAATTTAGTTTTCCTGTTTAGCTATATTCTGTCTTACTAAAAGCAAAGCCAACTTCCTTATAAACCAATGAGAGGAACATATATTTACAATGTACAGGAGGATTACTCCATGGCATTTCTCCCTTTCTGTCTCATCAAAAAGGAAGGTTTTAATTTTAACATAATAAAATTACAGACATTAAAACAGCTATCAAGCAAGAATTACAGTTACAATATCTAATCTATTTGCCTTTGACAAAATTAAAAAAAATTTAATTATCTATCCAATCTTGGTGAGCTTAAAGTTTTATTTCTAATTTTGCTTTTAATATTAACTAATAAACATTTATAATTATAGCTATATAGTCTTCAACTCTATCAAAGATCTGAGAAGGAAATATTTTTTTCTAAGTAAGCAGCAAGTACAAGCAAGTGACTTCCAAAAGATGTGAGAAATGGCAGAAATAACTGGTTGCCTAGATAGTCACCAAAGATTCCTCTGTAATGTTGGTACATTAGTCTTTTGCCTATAAGCCTAGAACATCTGACAGATTTTTCTGGGAAGCAATGAATTGTAAAAGACTGTCCTAGCTTGTCTTGGTGATGATCAGCGATCACCTTTTTTGTGTCCTGCTGGTCCACAATGTCAGCAATTGATATAAGGGTACTTTCTTTGCCCACATGACTAGCTTTTGCCATGAATAAAAATAGACTCCATACAGAGTTTCTTTGATGTACATCATTTTATCTGGAGTACATTGGTGCTGCCAGGAGTGGATGTGTCTCATTGTCAAGAAAAATTTAAGCTATTCAAACATTTTAAATGCCATATTCTATAGGCCTTTGAAGTATTTCTATCTGAAATACATATGAGTATATCTAGAAAATCTAGCTAACATGACTGTAAGTTTGACTATTATAAATGATTAATTGTAATTTTATAAATCTGTGTTTCTTAATTATAAATTACATTTTGATTGAACTGCATAAACACAATATCTTAAACAAGAGTATATATGTATATATATATATATATACAGTATATCAAAATTAAATTTGTATCAATAAACTATAACCAATACCAATGCAAAATATTTTGAAATTAACAGTTGTTTCATGGATTAAATTAGATTTCATAATCTACCCTTTCCCCCTATTTCTATATCATATCCTTTTTCTTCTTTTAGAAAGTGATTGACTATGATCAGTAACAATCTGTAAACAACCTCTCTTAAGTGAAAACAAATATTCATAAACAATATTTTGGGAATTTGGCAGTAGTTTTCTACATTATTTTCTGTTGATTGGGGGCATTGGCAATCTTATCGGGACCCTGAAAACAATTAGAATTATAGTCAATTGTCAACTGGGGTATTTTGTGCAGTCAGTCTGTCTTAGCTAGCAGCCTTGAGACTGTTTTGGATTTATAACTCAGAGGAAACTGCAACAGAGGTACTTTAAAATGTTGGATCATCTGGCCATTACTCCCATCGGAGATCTCTGAGGGATCTTCCTTGGTCAAACCGTATTAACCTTGAAGGAATTCAAAGCTTCTCATCTTTTGTGGAAACAAAAACAGAATTTCTTTTCCAAAGCAACATATCTTTAGATCTAAATTTTGAAGTCAAGATATCTTTAAAAATATATAGGTTGGTTTAACTTAGTAATTCCCACAATCAAATGTCTCTCAGTAGTTAACTCATTAACAGTTAAAATATCCAAAGAGAACACAATAATATATAAATCTAAAGTCTCTGTGTATTTTCCATCTTTATGTAGCTTTTTTTCTTTTATATAGTACTTTTCTTCTCTGTTTAAAGATTTTATATTATAATTTCTAACTATTTATTTCTTATTACTGTTTATACTCTTTTTAATTTCTTAAGTATATGAATATTGTAAAACACATTGAAACCTATTTAGAGTTTTTTTCTGTCTGGACCACTTTTATTATGTATCTTCTAGTATTTTTTGACAGTGTGAGCAAAAATTATAAATCTGCTATGTTGTGCTCTTAAGCTTGAGGCTATTCTCTCAAGCTTGCATGCAGCAGCAGGGAGAAGCCTTTTTGTACTATAAGGCCTATGAGAGACCCCAAGAGTCCACCATGCTAAAGGTCAAATCTGCAGTTGTCAGGGGACTTGATTCTGTACCATGGACTGCAATGAGAGACAAAAACTATCTAGATGCTTTTAACTCAGTTTTTGTGTGTCTAAAACCTTTAAAAGTCTTTTCAGGTCTTATGTGTATCCATGCCCCACATTGGGTGCCATATATAATTTCTCCATTTAGCATCATCCTGCATCTGCTTCTAAATAATCACTTAGATGCTTAGTATTAAAAAAATGTTTGACCTATAGTTCAGGCTTATTACTAACTAGTTCCCATTTTTGAATTAACCCATTCTATTAATCTAGTATTGTCAATTGGGCATACCTTTTACTGGTCTGCTGGCATCTTACTTCTTGGGAGACAGGCTTGTATCTCTCCTGACTCTTCCCTTCTCCCTGTATACAGTTTGTCTTTTCTACCTAGATATATTCTGACTTGTTATAAGTCAAAGTAGTTTTCTTATTAACAAATTAGAGAAATGCATATTCACAACATACAAGAAGATTATCCCACAGCATACACAAATACTGCACACACATATAGTCTCTTTGATATATGATGACATTATTGCAATCAGTTTTAGTCTTTTATAAATACCAGCTTTAATGTTCTACATAGCAAAGAAGAAAAATGTCATTGTACTTTAATAATTCTGTTTCTGTAATAAAAATATACCTTTGTTATCATTAGCTTAACAAATCCAATACTGCCTTCTACTAAAATATTTAAAATAAGTTTGATGAGTAGCACATTAAGTAATAATATGGAAAGTATTTAAAGTGATATGCAATTGAGATTAAGTGATTAATTATATTGCATAAACATATGTACTTTTCAATGTTGAAATAAATATGTAAATTATTTTTTAAAGACAGATTTGTTTCTGGACAAATAGGGTAAAAGTGAACTGAATTTACTTTTCTGCTTGAAACAAGTCAAAACAAAGATAGAAGACTGAATTAAATTTTTCAAGACAATGAATGTCAGGCAACAAAACAGTGAAATAGAAAGCAAGAAAGATGAATTTTATGAAGGTCTTAAATGATGACCTTGATAGTATCTCCAACCCATAGCTCATAAAGAACATGTCAGGAGAAGACAGACAGGTATTCTCAGCATGATGCTAAAGTTTACAGAGATAGAGAGAAGGAAATACCACTGAATAAGGTCCTGGAGATCTTTCTGAATACTGACCCTGACGTATGGAATAATTCAAGATGTCCATTAATGAATGCAAGTGAGAAGAGTGTCTTTAGTAAGAGAAAGCACCATTTGAAAGTGCTGGAGGGAACTATGTCCAGTGTACACAAAGAGAAATAGCATCTACTTTCACGAGATGGTTTGGAAGCATTTTTAATTTAGAAGAGAGGAGTTTTGGATGAATAAGTGGAGATTAGAGTATCAACTGCTTTAACTTGTCTTAAAAGCAATCCTCATAAAGGATATATTTGCTTCTTGAGTTCCTTAACATTGTTCCAGAATAAACTTCAAGAATACATGCATATATTTTATATCTAGGAACTGGCAGGTTTTACAGCGTTTAGCCAAAGAAGAATGCAAACTCATTTACAACGCAACAAAAAAATAAGATGCATGTGAATACACTGGAAGATGCAAAACCTAGTGAGAAGCGGTTGTGTCTGGGGAAGAAATTAAAAAGAAGAGTGATATTTACATCACAGAGCCTGTCTGCAGAAAAGCACACTATTTTTAATGTACCTGTGTGATACACATGCATGTGATCTAGAACACTAATTCTTAAGCAGATTTCTGTCAAGTAAGTCAACTCACACCCATAAAATCAGTCAGTAAAAGTCAATGTCACCCTGCAAATGAATGTAGTCTAAATTATCTAATGAAAGACTTTGGGTGATTGAATGCATTATTAAAATACATGTCTAATTATGAATCATTCTTAAGAGCATCTATTTGAAATCTTTGAAAAACCATGTTTCTTTTGCTAAAAATGGTTTTCAATACAAGAAAAGGGAAATTATACTTGGCAATGCCTACAGCATGCTAAGAGAGATGCATTGAACCATTCAAATCACAGCTTCTTTCTAAAGATTTTGGTTTTTCCTCTGCTGAAATAGCTCTGAGGTAAATGATTTTAGTGCTCATTTGTGGACTTCAGGAAGACCAAGAGTGGAAACCTGTTTACAATGTATTAACAGTTTATGAATATGTTTTGCTACTATACTTTTTATAGCAGATAGGGTATTCAGTTGAGATAACTCATCAGCAAGAGTTAAAGGGATCAATATTCACAAAATTGTTTTCTCAAGTTCATCTTTAGTTGAGAAGCCACTAAATCCATTATTTACCTTTCATAATAAAACCCCAGAAAACCTCTCCTTTGACTAGTGGATTTAGGCGTTAGGCTTCTCAGATGACTATGTATAAGTGTAGGGGGGAATATCATAAAAATATTGTTGATTTCAACTTAAACAGAGCTCTCTGGATTTATTTCTAAATCTACAATCACTCTCTCAAGAGAACAGGTAAAAACCAAAAATGTATAGCTGGCTTACATGACTAAAAGATATGAACATTATTTGACTTTTGAATTATGATTTATCAAGATCATTTTAAAATTCATCTAAAGAGTCAAGCTGTTTATGTGTGTATCGAGATGTATAGAAAAAGAAAAATCTGTTTCTACAATTCTAATTATTTCTACAATTACCTAGAATTTGTACCAGAAATATTATAGGATCAGGAAAATAGGAGTAATGGCTATATCAAATAAAGGTCTAAAATAAAGCAGTGAATGGCCTTTGAATTATTTGGTATATATAAATTTCCTTTTATTTGTGTATTTATGCATGAGTGTGTATTAATGCTCATAAGAAATATTAAACAGAAGACACATGCATGAAAATTGAGATGGGGAACAAACATTCTCAAAATCTCATTTCTAATTTGGTACTTCTGATAAAGTCTTTTAAAAGAACCTCAAATTCAAAATTTGGAAAAAGCTGCATACACATTAGATGTGATACACATCTTCCAGGGTTACAACTGTAGCCCTCATTAGATAAATTTGCTCAAATTATTAAAATCAACATATTGCACACACATTTACCTACAGAAACACTTTTAAATAAGTCTTTCAATATTACCACTTTGGGCTATCTATCAAAAACATATCAAAACTATCATCCTAGAATAATTGATGAGAGTACTCTATTTTTGTTTGAATCAAATTGCATTTTCCTAAGCAAAAATGGATCTAATCTAGGAGGGCTGGAAATTCATAACATACATCAAGATTTTTTAAAAATTTAATAGTGACTAAAAAGCTTTATGGTATAATTTTTAAATTCCTCCCTGGTACTACCCTTGTATGTAACCTGCTGTGTAGGCCCTTAATTCATGGTGTGTAGGAGATTAAAAAAAGACAGTCTCTCTACTTGCTGTGAATTACAAAACAAAAATAACAAGTTACTGCTAAGTAGATCTTACATGAACATGACACAAATAATAACAAAATGACTGGCGAGCTAGTTATAAGAAACAAAGAAAGGACGTAGAGCTGTGATGCCTTTAGAGAACACTGCAGCCTGTGGTTTGAAATGACTTGTAGAGTTCTACTTAAATATTATCTTAAACTGTAAATAATATCAGTTTATGGCATAGATGTGACAAAAGAGCACGTGTCCTAAGGCTCTCTCTTTCTCTCTCTCTCTCTCTTTCTCTTTCTCTCTCTCTTATTTTACTTTTTTTTTGAGACAAGGTTTCTCTTATAACAGCCCCTAGCTCTCATGGACCTAGCTCTGATAGGCCAAGCTGCCCTCAAATTTACAGAGATCCACCTGCCTCTGCCTCCTGAGTGCTAGGAATAAAGGCTTACACTACCATCACCCAGCAATGTCCCAAGTTTTTTAATAATTAGCCAATCTTGCATCATGTAAAATGTATTTTATTATCAGTCCAATTGTCTAAAATGGTATTAAAACTAAACTATTGCTGCTTATGAGTGATTTAAATAGGGACAGATTAAAGATATAGCTTGCACTGGCAGACTTCTTCTTGTGTTTGTGCATACTGCTTCAATGGAAGAAAACAAGTAAAAACAAAACCATTAGGCATTAAATATAATACTAAGTTCTATTATTAGAATATGCCACAAGTAAGAATTACTGATGGTGGACTTGGCCTGAAGGTCAAACACTGAGTAAATTATTTAGTGCTTCCACAATGGATGCAATTTTGCTCAGCATTCATTGAGCATCTCTTGTTCTTACCAGTGCATGTATGTGCAGCAATTCACAAGCAATTCTGCTTGCTCTGTTCCCATTCTTCCACTGTGCTTTGAAGTCCTATGTTGTAGGTTCTTTTTCCCAGGCCACTTGCTATCAGGGTTCTAGAGCTTTCATTCTGCTAGTGTACCGTCAGAACAAAATGTGTTCTTGGTAAAGTATGGAAGCACGTGCGCATTTGTTATCTGTAAGAGTGGTAAAGAGGCCAGGCAGTGTTGGCACACACCTTTAATCCTACCACTTGGGAGACAGAGGCAGGCAGATCTCTATGAGTTTAAAGTCAGCCTGGTCTACAAAGCTTATTCCAGGACTGCCAGGAATGTTACACAGAGAAACCCAATCTCAAAAAATTCATGAAATAAAAACTAAAGCAAGCACCCCAAATGTGGTAAAGAAACATTGGAGTAAAATATTCTGTGCTCCCAAAATTTTTGTTTTTTGGATTTTTTTTGTCTATTTGTTTAATAAGTATACAGTTTTCATTCATGGCAGGGTAAAGTAAACTCACATGTGACTCATTTCCCATTGTATTTACTAATAAATCCATTTCTATCACATTTCTTTGCTCTATTATTTAGAAACTATCTATTAAAAATGATTGCCTAAAAAGGAAATCTGTAAAAAATAATTGAACTAAAATGATCATTCACCAAGTTCCAAACAACATGTTTAACTACTTTAAACATTTTCCTCAGTGGCTTTCGTATGAAACCTAATAAACACCTGAGAGTTTTCAAGCCAAACGGTGTAGTCTGCTTGGGTTCTTCAACAGGTTTATACAGATTATCATTTAAAGAATTACAAAGGAACCCCAGTTCTCTGGCTTTAATGGTGTGTGTGTAACACTACCCATAGCGCATTTGTTTCTGAAGCACCATCACGTGTGCCGTCTCCTATACTCTCTTAATGACGCTATAAATTACTGATGTTTCTCAGAGTGAGAAATGGAGAACAGTGAACTTAACTGCTTTAATCACGTAAGAGGAAGAACTAAAATTTCAGGCCAGATGATCTGAATCATGAGTCACAAGTGCTTTATTGCATTATGATTACTTCTATAATTCAGCATCAGATATTTATCATACATTGCCTGCCATAAAATAACTATACATATAACTGTAAAGGGCACTTCTCCAAAAGAAGTTAAAAGATGGTGTTATTGTTTAAGCTCTGATTTAAAGGTATTTGCTTATCAATTTGACAGGGTAATAAAGAATATTAATATTCATGCACACATACATACATGTGCCTTATATCCAAATATATTTATAATAATGATGTGGTTGATTTGTTTGTTCTTGCCAGAATTCCCAATAAGTTGACTAAATTATATTATGAAGGTAATTGTAATATGAGTTCAAATGAGAAAACAAAAATTTAATCAAATGTTTTATATTGCCTGAAGAAACATAAGATTAATAAACGAACGAGGGACAGTGTGAAGAAATATGAAATTGGTTAGGACTTAGTTACTATCTCTTGATGTTTTTCTAGAGGGAGCAGCAAAACACTCAAGAGAACCCACTCAAGATTTATTCTGCAAGTAAGTAGGTACAGTAAACTAATTAAAGATCACATAATCCATCTTTTTCTAATCATATTTTAACCATGTAATTCTACTTTTGACTCTTTTGTTGTTGTTGTTTGTTTGTTTTTTTTTCAGGACAAGGTTTCTCTGTATCTCTGGTTGTCCTAGAACTCAGTCTGTAGATCAGGCTGGCCTCCAACTCACAGAGATCCACCTACCTCTGCCTCCCTGAGTGCTGGAATTAAAGGTGTGCGCCATCACCGCCTGACTCTACTTTCCACTCTTTACAGTGAAAAAATCAGGTCCTTAGGTTTCACTGAATCTAGATACAGTCTGTTTCAAAGGCATGGATTGGGTAAATTTATTGAATTCTTGATTTAATTCCATCATCCGTAATTGACACTATCAATAGTCACAATGTCTTGGACTGTTACAGGTATTGAAAGAGTAATACATGCAAAGTTCCTAGAAAATTATCTGTCATATAGAAAATGGTTGACAAAACTTAGATAACACTGAGCAGTTACTATCACACTGGTTTGTCAGAAACACATTGACTAGTCATTAAAGTGTACTTTTAAATATTTTATCTAAATATTATAAATTATTTATGAGATAGGCTCCTTTTGGGAAGGAAAACAGAACACAAAGGGAATTTAACCAATTATCCGTGACTATTAATATCTCCAAATGCTTCTGTTTGTGTGATTTCTCATTTATATTGGTTATTCTTTGCCTAACAATTGGTTGTGATTTGGTTGCAGTGACTCAGCCTAACCGAGTAATCAGTTTGGGTGGGTACACCTCTAAATTACATGGTGTGCCTGCAGGGTGAAGATTCAACTCTGGAATGTATTTGGTAGGTATTCAGAGTACTATACCCTTATGACATTATATTTGCCTTCAGAAGATTGCTCCCTTTTTCACCTGAAATTTAACAACAATTTCTGGCTGTCGTTTTAGAAGTAGGACTCAAATTTTCTACTCAAATACTGCATTTTTGGACAGTAATTTTTGTGGACAGATTTTATATTTTATTTTAATTTTAAACATCTTGAAGAATCTTTATGAAAAATTCACAGACACATTAATTTCCCATGCTATCCAATTGCCATATAATGTCATTACAAATGAACAGTCTTGAAAGTAGTCATGCTTTCTCTCTGTCTGCCTTCATTCACGTTTGCACATGTGAAGACTCACTGAAATAACCTCTCTGAGGCTCTTTCCCCTCTTCTCCCAAGGGCGAGTTAAGTGAGAAATAATCACCATAGAACAGTGATGTATATGAGGACATGGACAAAGGACCAGTCTCTTTTAAACCATAGGACTTTCTAGCATTCTCTTCCTTTTCCTCCTCCTCATCATCACTGTCATAATGAACTGTATCACTATTCTCATTATAATCACCATCTCTGTAACTGATACACTTATTTTATCCTACTGTCATTATATATATATATCATCTTAAATGATATATATGTCATTATATATATATTGTTAATCTCTTAAATGATATATATATAATGATATATTATATATATATATTCATCTCTTAATTGTGGATACGTTTATGGGAGCACAATATCCTGCTCTGAAGAAGGAAGCAATATGAGAAGAATCAAGCAGGCTCATCTGTAACTCAATTATGTGAGTCTGTTTTATTTTGGGAAGAATTAGCAGTGAGATAGATGAGTCACAGATCAGAAGTTATACTCTTCAATTATTATTCTAATAATGGAAGTAAGGCTGAATTAAACAGCTATCTCTTAAGCACTTATGAATTTTGGATGAAAGAAAAACGGGAAAGTCTACTTAAAGTGTCAGTCACCTTCCCTTTTCATATTTCCATTGCCTCTGCTATTTCTGAGGATATTTTCCTTGCCTTCTGAATCTTCCAACACTCTTACCTAATTTTTTCCCTGAATAATTCCTCACAAGAGAAGTGGAGAGTGTTCAGGAGCTACTTCTGACAGTCTTAATATTGACTCTTCATACATGTAAAATATTCCACTAAAATACTATGCGGAAGACTGTAAAGATAAAATATGTGTTATAAAAACAAGAGTTTTGATAATTTGGTCCAAAACAAAACAAATAAGCAAATTAAAAAAAAAAAACTCAACCATTTTGTTTTCTGTTTAAGAGCAGCAGGGGAACATATGTGTACTGGATTCTCAAGGGCAGAAAAGCTAATATAAGAGGTGATGTGGGGGTTTTATTTCTAAAGTATTAGGACTTATTAAATGTGTTACTAAGTTCCCTAGAGATGATAACGAATATTCCCTGGAAATACAACCCATTCCATTACAGAAGAGTAGGAAGATTACGTCATTCTCTATAGGGGTCAAAACTTGATTTGTCAATAAAGGCTCTAATTTAAGAGAAAAAAATAATTAGAAAATTTCTGTCAGTAGGTCAAGAAGTGAAAACAGCAGGATGACAAAATACAGCACTGTGATATTATGACTACATCAATAAGCTTGTGCAGTAGCCTGCCTTAGGATGAGCTCCTGACCTACTGAGTGTCAATTGCTGCTAACAACTGACAGCTAAAAGACAGAAAATGTCTTCCAGAATGTTTGTGGAAGCAGGTCCAAGGATATTTCCCACACCCCTTTGCAGTCAGGCTTATGTGAAGTCCAGGAAAAGCAACAATGTTTTCTTCTAGAGAATCCTCAAAAGAACATAGAGTTCAAAGACATTTACCAAGTTTTATGAAGTTTCGTGAGTTTTGCATTCCTGTGAATTCTAGTAGCATTAGAGAAGGTTCAGAGAGCGCCACATGATTTTAACATACATCAAGACTCTCATGCATTTATTAATGGATAAGAAAACTAGAAGCAAGGAAAAACTGAAAGAAAAAGAGAAAACTACTTTTTTTCTTTTTAAAAAGAATACACTTAATAAGTAGGAGATCAGAGTTTCTTTGGCAGCTCAAGGTTGCCTTTGAAATATTTAAATGTAATATATGCAAATAAGAATGGCCTATTCATTAATATAGACTAGAGAAGTAGACAAATATGCCAATTTAAGGGTTAAACAATAAAATATTAAGAGATAAAGCAAAAGCTTTGGGGAGATTTTAGGAGATGAAGAATTGCTGTAGCAAATGTCAGCCAGGACCTGTACATGAATACTCAAAACTAATTCTAGCATCCAGAATAATTGTAAACACAATAATATTTCCTTCTTACCTTCTTCTTGTACCAATGAAAATGCAGATTATATTTTAAACTCAGTGGTTCACTTTTGTTCCAGAACATGGGCTGTTTCTTTAGTTTGACTCAATATATGAGGCTACAAAAATCATTTTGTTAGGGTAAGCACTAACTAGATATAAATATAATTACACTATCCCTAAAGTCCCAAATAAATATTAAAATGTAGAAATTAGATTTCTGCTCCTATTAAATATAAAAGTATAAATGTCTTTTTTTGGAGATAGAGAGACAAAAGTAACTGAGTTTGGTGGCATTTGGGGAAAATGCCTTGCCTTTTTTCTCTTTGTCCTCTGTACAAATATTTGATGTGTATCTTTTCATCATTTATAAATTATAATTGCTAGTGATAAATAATGGGGATATCTGGGATCCCTGCTTATACTGTAGGACTTGATTTTTTTCATTTAATAAATTAAATAAAAACCTTTAGAAGAAAACTAAAGTACATGAACTGGTTTTAGGCTTTTGAACATTTTCAGATATATTAATAAAATAAATATAAAAAAATTAAAATAAATATAAATTCTGTACATACTACTTATTCACTGACAAAGTATGCATTAGTTAACTTTTTTCTTGTTTCTATGGCAACAATTGCATCATGCAAGGGGATCTGAGATATTTCCTTTTTTAATTATATTAATTAGAATTCAATACAGCACATTAAAAATTTTTAAATTTTAATTAGACAATGTCTAACTGGTACAGTTATAAAGAGGCGAAATGACTGATTCAGCAAAAAACAATGATTCTGGTTTCCCTCATATTGATTACTCAACAGCTGTAGAGTTGTCTCAGTTTCCATGCAATCACTGATTTCTGTTGCTTTTCTAGATATAAACTGTCACCTTTCAAACTACGAGATGTCCTTGGTACTTGTTGATCTTTCCTTCTTAAAAAATTCTATTTTTTTTACAATTTGTCTTGTTCAATAAGACTTCTTATTGTCTCTTGACAGCCTTGAATTCTATACCCTACCAAATTCAGAGGAATATTTCTTAGATTACTCAAAAATCAGAAGATTAACTTATCAAGAATTACAGAGTTGCTTGTGCTTATATTAGGATGTCACAACTAATCTCCTAAAATATGCAGATTGTTATTTGAGTCAAATACATGTACTATGCAAAGTTATTTTAGAGATATTTTCCTTGAAGAAAATATTTAAATATGTAAACCTATAACTTTACTTTCTGCTTTTCATTATTTGATGAACACCTAAGAACAATGGAAATATGATTCCATGACAATTTAACAGATCATGTGGACAGCTACATGTTCCACCTCTATTGAGTGTGTCCTAGAATTCTGCAACAATAAATGTTTGAAACTATTATTTAAATATAGAAACCAACTACTTATATATGGCAAAGACCTTGATGACGCTTTCTAGAATCTGTATCAATATGGATTTACAATGAAATAACAGGTAAAGTACATTCTTTATTTATTAGAAATGATAATGAATCATATAAGTACAGATAAGGTCTAGAAATGGCTCAATTGTTAAAAGTAAATGTTCATGAAAGTCCTGGGGTCAGTTACCAGCACCCATGTGATGCTTAACCATTGGCAACTCCAGAATATTCGATGCCCTCTTTGGTCTTCACAGTCACCACATGCACTTGGTGCATAGACATACAAGCAGTCAGAAACACACATATACATAAAATAAAAATGAACAAATCTTTAGAAATAAATGAATAAATGTACAAAGACAGTGCTGAGAGCCAGAACAATCTAAGGCTTTCCCAGAAAACCTGGTGAAAGAAGAAAAGAAACCTAGTTCTGTGTCCTTGCTTAGCAGCCAACTTTGCAAGGCCCTCTGGGGCTGGGATTAAGGCCTCTAAGAAATTAATGTTTCAGTTTTTGGGAACTTGGCTTCTCCCTCCCGCCCCCAAAGAAGCTGGAGTTATCATTCTTAATGTCACTGTGTACTCAATCCTTAATATTCTTGAGATGCCCACTGTTCTATTTGTATAATATTACTGGATTAGATTCTTCTTGACTTTGACCCATTGTATGATAGCTTTGCCCGCTCTGTCCCATTCCCAGAAAATCGTATACAAAGTGCTGCACTTCTTAATAAGCTTGGCAGAAAACAAAGCTTGTGCAAGACTACTGTTAGAGCTATTGTTTTAATTACCATGCCTAAGAGATCCAGGAGACAAAATGAGGCTGATCTGAAAGCCCTGGTCCAAGGACAGATAGTCTTTGAAATGCTGGAGGCTATTGTTTATGGGAGGTAACAAGCCACGTGTTTTTCATGCCCCTGAAGAAGTTTGACCCATCTGCACTGATTTTACTTGATTACATGTGTGTAAAAGGTTTGTAAGCAAAAGATAGTCAGGATATATGCTTGGCCCTGATTGGACCTGATTGGAAATGCAATAAATTAAGCCCTTTTTAAGCCCTTGCCATACTTGATTCTGGGTCCTTTCCCCGGAACCTGGGAACAGACCTAGTCAGACTCCGTCAACCTGTCCAGTATTGAATAAAAGCTTGCTTCAAATTTGGCTTTAAGCTGTGGTCTTATTCTTGATCAGTAGGATTAACACTACTTGGTCTCAGACTCTCCTATCTCTTTAACTTCCGGTCTCCTGGTCTTCTCTCTTAGAATCCTGTCACTGAAGATCAACCTCTTTGTCCAGGGCACTACGTCTGTTGCGACCACTGGAAATGGCAGTTTGATGACTGAAAAAAAGAAACAAATATATAAGTCTTGATAGATTCATTCAGTTAAAACATCACAGACTTAAAGTTAAGGCATTTAGGATCTATCCATGACTCTGTTGTGCTTGAATAGTTTTTAAAATAAGTTTGCACTTTTTTGTTATCCATGGAGGTAGACGTAGACCACATAACTCTGAGAATACTTTCTAGTGTTGTTTTTATAGAGACTTAGCAAAAATATCAATGTTCTAATACTGTGTGTGATAGTTTAAGTGTTGAGGTATTTTTGAAGTCAAAGATAATAATTCAGGCATATATCTCATTAAATTTTATATTTAAAAGTTATATTAATATAAGGGTTACTGCTCTAAAGATTTACATATTTAGTTTTTCATGCTAGTTGATACAGGCAGCTTATTTATTTTTCTATTAGGAAGGACAGAGGAGTTTTTTTTAAAAAAAAAAACTTTATAATCATTTTACCTCCTGCCAGCGGGCTTTAATTTTGGACTCATTTTTCAAACATATTATCCAATTATGTATACCAATGTCCCATTTTACCTTCTTTAGTATATACGTATATTTATTTTGTGGGTATGTTTTTTATTTTAAATTTTGTTCTAAACTAAAATATTTGGTTTCAATAGTGACCTTAATCAATACAATAAAATTAAGTAAGAGTAAATGTCAAAAACATTATTGTTATACTAAATGTCAAAATTGGGCCTGATCTTCTTACTGATCATTCTCATTTTTGTCATTACTGATACTCTGAATTTTATAGCAATTTGGAATTAATTGGAGTAATTGATTATATTTATGTGATAGTGGACAAGCAATTTTAGAACTTAATGAGAGGACATATAGCTTAAGCTATATTAATTGCAAATTATGATTTGAAAATTGTAATACAAACACATTTACATATATTTTAATAATAAATATACAAATGCAATGTTCTCTTCAAAAGCTAAGAAATTCCTAGGGAAACACAGCACCAGGCAGGAGAAGCCCTCTTTTGAGTAATAACTGGTCAGGGCTATCTAAAGAACTCCCAGATTATACAACATACTGCTATTGTCCTTGCTTGCACCACAGAAACAGAAGTTAAGTCCTTTTTTGCTGATGACACTATGAACAATTTAAACACAAATAACAAACTGAAAAGAATTTGTGTCGTTAATATTTCACTCAATAGATAAAAAAATCGAGATCTGGGTGGCATATGACAATTTTGATTCACTAAGTAATGGTCAGCACTATGTCCTTATAGAGTAATAAAGACAGTGGTAGGTTGATGAGGTGGCTCAATGGGTAGAGGCTTACTCTGTATATCCTGGTTGAACATGAGCTCAATAAATAATGAATATGAGTTCACTTCCTATAACATATTTAAAGGTAGAAGCAGTGAATTGATTCAGAAACATTATTTTCTGAGGTCCACATGTAGCCATGCAATGTATGTGTACACACACACAAATAGCAAAGGAAATAAAATTTAAGAACATATTTTCTGGTGTAGTAGTGCTAGGAACACCACAGAAACACAGAAATAACAAACCACATTTTGATTGTTATTATTGGGTTAAGAATTTATTTTTAGACTAGTTATAAGACTTAGAAGAGAGCCAACTATGCTTATTCTGTTCTACCCATAGTTTAATTCATTTTCCAACATTTGGAAGAGAAGAATCTATTTATAGTAGATGATGATTAACAGAGACCCATACCTGACCAAGATGCAGAAAATGAGAGACTGTAAAATGCCCAGCCCTAAATAAAATGTGTACCATAACCTTCCTTCAAGGCTTAGTGATCATTAAAGAAGGTGGAGTAAAAGGGTGAAAGAGTCAAGGTTGTCTCTGTGGGTTTCCCCATCATGATCTTGATCCCCATTGTTCACATAATCCCTCCTCTCTCTGACTGCACTTTAGGAACTCAGCCCAGTGCTTAGCTGTAGATCTGTAGATCTTCTTCCATCAGTTACTGGATGAAGGTTCTATGATGACAATTAGAGTGGTCACCAATCTGATTACAGGGGAAGGCAAGTTCAGGCACCCTCTCCACTATTGCTTGGAATCTTAGCTGGGATCAACTTTGTGGATTCCTGGGAATTGCCCTAGCACCAGGTTTCTTCCCATAATGACTCCCTTTATCAAGATCTCTCTTTTGTTTATCTCTTTCTTTTTCCCTCCCTCAACTCAACCTTTCTGTTCCCTCCTGTTCTCCTCTCCCTTCTTCTTCAGCCTCCCCACCACACCCATTACTCAGGAGATCTTATCTATTTCTATTTCTCAGGGGCATCCTTGCACATGTCTTTTAGGGTCCTCCTTGTTACCTAGCTTCTAAGGAATTGTGGATTTTAGCCTGGTTATTTTCTTTATGTCTAATATCCACTTATGAGTGAGTAGATGCCATGTTTGTCTTTCTGAGTCAGGGATACCTCACTCAGGGTTTTTCTCTAGTTCCATGCATTTGCCTGCAAATTTCAAAATGCCTTTTTTTCCACTGAGAAAAAATTCAATGTGTAAATATACCACTGACTCTGGACTGGAGAACTTAAATAGGATCAAACTAGGTCTGATAAATGTGGGTAACAGTTCTGTGGCTTGGGCAGTTTGTAAGGTCACTGGCAGTGGGACCAAGATTTATCCCTAGTGCATGAACTGACTTTTTAGAGCTCATTACCTATGGTGGGAAACGTTGCTCAGCCTAGATACAGGGTGGAGGGACTTAGTCTCCCCTCATCTTGATATGTCAGACCTCGTTGACACTACATGGGAGGCCTTGACCTTTTGGAGGAGTGGATGGGGGGAGATTGGGTAGGGGAAAGGTAAAGGAAGACAGGGTGAAGGAGGGAGGGGGAACTGTGGTTGGTACGTAAAACGAAAAAACATTTAAATAAAAAAGAAAACCTAAAAAAAGAGTCAGGGATGAAAGATGAGTACAACTACACAGTGGTTCATGGACAGAGCAGGGAAGCTGCACATGAACTCATCAGTTGTGGCAGCACACACAAAACCTGCACAAGGTCAAACTAGACTGAATCTCAGTATTGAGCTGACGTGGGAATTAACTCCCACCCCAAACCAGAGGCCTATTTGAAATTGCTGCTAGAAGAGCAAGAGTTGTTTTTTCTCTGAGTGTAAATGAACCACGCTTCAGAGAGTGGCCACACATTCAAGTATATTTTTGCAGTACAAATTGAACCTCATGGGTTAAACATCGTAGAAGGACAAAAAGTTGGCTGGGTGGGCAAGAGGGATAGATCTAAGAGAGTTGTGTGAAGATGATCAGAACATGTATAAAATTCTCAAAGAACTATTAGGAATATTTTTAGAGAAACAATACAATGAGGAAATTTATTCCATTAAGGGAAACAACAGTACATCACAGCATTTAATAAAAAAGTGAAGAAAATAGCAAAATCAGAGCAAAAATATTAAAAACCATGAAGCACAGAACAATCTTTTAAAAATATTTACTTATTTACATATTTTATATATGTGAGTACTCTGCCTTCATGCACACCAGAAGAAGGGACTACCACTAAATCAGTGGAATCACAAGGAGATTACTTTCAATTCAATACATTTGAAAATTTTTTTAGAAGTCATAGCCACTCAAATAAAAAGCTTGTTCTTTTTGGGACTCCAGGGTCCAAGCTAGTTTAGCTTAGCAATAAACAGGGTAATCAAAGAGAGAAATGAAGGGGCTAGAGAGATGGCTCAGTGGTTAAGAGCACTGACTGCTCTTCCAGTGGACCTGGGTTTAAGTCCTAGCACCCACATGGCAGCTGACAACTGTCTATAACTCCAAGATCTTAAATTTTCATACGGACATACATGTAGCAAAACACCAATGCAAATAAAATGAAATTAAATTATAAAAAGAGAGAGAAATGAAGATTGATTTATGTTACATACTCTCTATAAGTGTTACAAAGAAGGGAATATCTGGAAAATTGGAGATACATACAAGTTAGAGTCCAAAAAGGAAGAGGCAATGACAGAAATGAAGTCAGATTCAACCTTCTGGCTCTACAATGAAGTATAATAAAATAAAATATTAGAAGTGCTAAATAGAATAAAAATAAAGCTAAACAATAATAATCAATAAAAAGAAAAGTATTAAAGGGAAGATAGAATTTCAATAAAGGAAAGGGAAAGGTATTCCCACAGAAGAGACATTTTTACATAAAAACCATTTGGAAACAAAATATTTATTTACAAACATCACCAGAATGTATATTTTCTTTCAGCTTTTCCTAAGATATCTTATTTAATTATACCCTAGCAGCATTTCTCAACCTTTCACCAGGATCACATATCAGATATCTTACTGTTCAGATATTTGCATTATGATTTATAACAGTAGCAAAATTACTGATATGAAGTAGTCACAAAAATTATTTTCCCTTTTTTCTCCTTTTTATTTATTCTTTGTGTCCTTCACATCATGCATCTCTATCCCATTCATTTCCCTGTCTGTTGTATGGAGAGCCATTTGTTTGTCGTGGTTGCTCAACCTTGAAATAACCACACAGAAACTATGTTCATTAAATCACTGCTTGGCCCATAAGCTCTATTGTTTTATTGGTCAACTCTTACATATTAATTCAACCTATCTCTGTTAATCTGTGTATCACCACAAGGTTGTGACCTACCAGCAAACTTTCAGCATATCTGTCTCCATCAGTAGGTCCATGGCTTCTTGCTCTGCCTCCTTTCTCCCAGTATTCAGTTTAGTTTTCTCCACCTACCTAAGTTCTGCCCTGCTCTGCTATAGGCTCAAAACAGTTCTTTATTAACCAATGGTACTCATAGCATATTGAAGGGAATCCCACATCCCCTGTCCCCTTATCCACCCTCTGCCCTTGTAACCTCTCTCCAAACAATATAATAAAAATTTAAGAGAAAAAATAAGAGAGAAAAGAAAAAAAAATGAATCTTATTATGGAAGCTGAAGTGTGATACGGTGAGTCACACAGCCCTTCTATCCACATATCTTTAAGGATTTCCACCACAGAAGACAACAACAGGATAACCAAGAGGAACTCCAGTGAGGGCCCAGCGTTGACAGTGTAGCAGAAACCAAAAGCCTCCTACCAGACCTATTATTCTCTGCAACAAAAATAATTTTTATGGTTGAAGGTCATCACAATAGGAAGAACTGTATTAAAGGGTTGTGGCATTATGAAGGTTGAGAACCACTGTACTACAGAATATTGTATAATGTTGAGCCAATTGCCAATATACTATAAACATTCTGTATCCTCTTTTCTATGTTTATTACATGACAACTATATATCATTAGTTCTGCCTACTGATGTGACAATAAAGAATTTTTTAAGAGGTGCCAGCTTCATGATATAGAGAACAGACACCATGGGCTATTTCCTACTTCCAAAATGATGTCACTGACAATGAAATTGAGAAGAGACATTAAACTATTCATTGGAAGCTTTCCCCCAGTCTTCAGCACTGTGGGCTATATTGCTTCACTGACCTAATTGTTCTCTTCTTTTATACATTCTTTTATAACACATTTTTATTACCTTTGAGGAAATGGCATATTTATAAAAGGGGAAACTTCAAGAAAAGGAAATGGGTGTTCATGTTTTTCAATTTTGTGCTGGTTACGATTGTAAACCTGATTCATATGAAATCACCATGGAAACAAACATCTGGGCATATCTGTGAGTCACTAGATGGGGTGAGTTGGGGAGAGAAGACTCACCATAAATGTTAGCAGCAGCTTTCCTGGGTCTGGATTGTGGACTGAAAGAAGCAAACGAGATGAATACTAGTCTTCACCTCTCTTGACTATGTCAACTGCCCCTGCTCCTGCCATGTCTTTCCCTCTACAGTGGCTTGTACCCTAAAAATACATAAACTCTTTTATCCTTAAGCTGTTCTTGTTTGATTTTTATTTATTTATTTATTTTTTCTTGCAAAAAAAAATTTCCGCCTCCTCCCATCCTCCCATTTCCCTCCTCTTCCTCCCACTCCATTCCCCCTCCCCCAACTCCTTTCCCCCTCCCTCTCCAGACCAAAGAGCAGTCAGGTGGAAAGTCCAAGGTCCTCCCCCCTCCATCCTGGTCTAGGAAGGTGAACATCCATACTGGCTAGGCTCCCACAAAGCCAGAACATGAAGTAGGATCAAACCCCAGTGCCATTGTCTTTGGCTTCTCATCAGTCTTCATTGTTCAGAGAGTCCGGTTTTATAAAAATATGGAACGCTTCACGAATTTGCGTGTCATCCTTGCACAGGGGCCACGCTAATCTTCTCTGTATCGTTCCAATTTTAGTATATGTGCTGCCGAAGCAAGCACTCTTGTTTGATATTTTGTCACACAAACAAGAAAGCTAATGCAAAACTTTTGATAATATTTCTAAGGATTTGAATTTTGTTCATTTTTTCTCACATCCAGTTCTAAACATTTAAGTTTCTATGGAAATGCATTCACTCACTTAAAGCGACCATTTGAACATTTTTGTATTTCTCTGACTTCTAGGAATGTGTTGCTTTGCTGTTTCTTGGGTAAAGTATTTCTTGTCTGTGATATTGAGATCATTCAGAAGTAGTTTCGGTCAATATGGTAAGGCACTGTAAATGGAGAGGTTGAAACAGAGGCTAAAATTCTAAGATCTAAGTGCAAGCAGATGACATTTGAATAACATTGTGATATGCCAGCTATGTCACCTTGGAAACCTTCCTTCATATGGTGTTCACCCACTTCCCCATTCATAGATTTGAGATAATAATAAAACCCATGTAAAGCAATCGATTACAAAGTTTAAGTTGGTTATTTAAATAACCTGGTCATTTCTGATATAGAATACATCTTAAAATATTTGCAGTTCTTGATATTTTCTATTTATCATATATTGTTCATTACTTATCACGCAGGCAATGGTTTGGGTCATAGTGGTCTGTTATAAATAACACAAGTATCTACAAGTGTATACTTTAACAATATAAAAGCAAAACAAAAAATAAGAAAATAAAAAATTGTCACTTTAAATTGTACAATTGTACATTACATTTAGCACTGTTCGATATTCTAAATTTCATACTATTTTATTTATGGTTTTAATTTTTTTGTTTTATATAAAGTTGATAGACTGTCTTCCTCATTGGACAAAAATATTTATGGTTTTAATTTTGGTAGAGTTGTAATGGGATCCCAATGTTTTCGTGTGTGATGTTTATATGTTTATAGTTTTTTTTTCAAACCTCTAATTGCACATTTGGTCTTTCCATGATTCATTAATCATCTAGGAGAGCATTGTTCATTTAGTTGTGCTTAGGATAATTTTTCTATAAATTCTGATGCTTAATATTCATTCATGAGACATTGTTATTCAAGAATGAAACAAATTTCAACTTCTGACTTTGAAATTTTTAATTAAGTACTTAAATTTTGTCTTTGAATGGGTAATACTCATTCTAACTAAGATTTTTAAACTTTGATAAGGTTATGTCTTTCTCTTTGACTGCTAAGCTCAACTAATTAATAGACTATTTTATGTTTATATCCCTAGGTCCTTTCTACAAATGTATAATGCATATATGCATGTGTTTATTCTTCTCTTATGAAAATGGTACCATTGTTGTACATATTACTTTTTAATTTCAAATATATCTTTCACAATGTTTATTATGTAAGAAACTTTTCAAGGGGAGATGCAATGCCCATGTATACACACACACACACACACACACACACACACACACACCTATCTCTTCACCCATGAAACAGAACCCACGACTGACCAATGTAATAACTGCATCAAAGATAAAAGCAGTTTTACAAATGAAAAGTCCACCCCAACATTCGTGAGGATCCTGGAAATTTACAGTCTTGAAGCTCTCTGCACAACTCCTAAGCAGCTCTACAAGTCGGAGAAACACGTTCTCTGCAGTTCTGCTGCTGAGTTTCCTTGCATAGCAGTTGCTGTTTCTGTAGACTTGAGGAGGGGGCATTTAAGAATCTTTCAAGTTTCAGTTTTCTCAGATATGTGACACTTATTTTCCTCTTGTGTCTAGTGAGCCTCTCCATTACCTCCTGAAGAGAATACTTTAAACCAGTGGGAAATGCTTTGATTCAGTATTCCCTACTGACAAAAATATTCACAGTGTTTACTGTTACTGTTGTTTGTGACTGAATTGGCAGTGTATTGGTTTATCAGAATACATCTAATCATTATTAAAGGAACATTATACTCCTCTTAAACTTATGTAATTATTAACAATACTATACTCATTATCTGCATACTTAATTCATTTCCCATATGCGTTACTAGCTATGTAGGGTAAATTCCTAGAAAAAAAAAACTGCTGGTCAAGAGTTATCCATGATTGACAATACTGCTGCATAGACTATTGCTACTGAACTTGAAGATCAGAAGAAGGTGGTTAAAATTGGATTAGTAAGGATGCAGATGGAAATATTATCTTTCACTCTAAACTGTAAACACATAATTCTTGGAAAAGAAGATGAAGGTTTTTACCATAGGAAGCAAACAAATGGCCCCCAAGTGGGTGTATAATTCTTTAAATAGCATCAAATGAGTCCTGAAGGAGACAGATTCCTCTGGGCCTTCCACTTCATACAGGAATCAATAGCACTGGGGAGAGTGATGGCTTCTTTCCTTTATAGGATGTTCATTTCTATTGGGCAGGAGAGACATAAGTAGAGATACTCAGGGACCTAGGAACATTTGCTTTCAAACATTTTAAAGTGCATTTTTGTATAGAGTTTCTTTGGGGGCCTGATTTCTCATAAGTAATATTTTCTGAGAAAATAATTATTTTGTTTTTGTTGTTGTTTCTTAATGTGTTTGTTTAAAATCAAAATTGTTTGTACTCCGTTCAGTTTTCCACTTCTGTGAGATACAATTTTTATCCTTCCTTGCTTTTCATGTTGTTATTTTTGCCTTTTGTCTGTAGTAATTTATTTTTTAAGATTTATTTTTACTTATGAGTATGAATATGTGTGTGTATGCATACCATATGTACATGTGTGCTCATGAAGGCTAGAAGAGGGCATATATAGATTATTTGAGCAGAAGTTACAGGCATTTGTGAGCTAATCAATACAGGTTCTGGGATCCAAGCTTGCATCCTTTAGAAATACAGTAAATGCCTTTAATATTTCCAGGACAGAATTTCACATTAATTCATTTATTTTGAGACATTTCTTTCATACATACTTTTCCATTTTCTTGCAAGCAATTCTGTGATTTAATTTTTATACTATTGCTTTAACCATATTTAACATGGCTTTATATATTTAATTTTTTTATATATATAACATTTTTGGCTTTACAGTTGAAAGGTAAATTGGTAACCTAGAAAATAAAAGGAAGAGACAAAATTTAACAGTTATTTGCATTTTTCATATATATAAAATGCATATCTGTAGAATGATGGAGATATTGATAGCCATGAACTTGAAATCTACATGGCACAAGAGACAGAAACTTAAAAGTGAGCATCATCTCCCCTAATGCAGACATTCTCGCAGATTCAAAGGATTGTTATTATCCCAAAACACAGGCATGCTGCAGGAGATGTCTCTCTTGCTCTCCTGCACTTTAAGAGTGCCAAATGTTTATGAGACCTGTTTCTTGATGTTTACAGGCCAGAACATGCAATCCTACCTCACACTCTTGAGAAGATGTTCATTTTAACAAGTGCTCGTCAAAGACTCACTTTGTACTTAAATAAATATTGGAAGAATTAAATAAGGTTACAAGGTCTTATGTTACTTTTTATTTTATGTTAAAAAGAAAGAAAGGAAGGAAAGAAAAAAAGAAGGAAGGGAGGGGGAGTGAGGGAGGGAAGAAGGGAGGGAGGGAAAGAGGGAGGGAGGGAGGGGAGGGAGGAAAAAGGGTGCCATCTTTGTGGTGATTTAGGCACTATGGAGTGTTTCAGAGCTGACGTTTGATCCTTGACAAAGCAGTGACTGAGATGGAAACTTCCTTTTTAAATTTCAAATTGGAAAAACACCTTGGTATTTTAGTGAAGGACAATGCTGATTTATCTATAATTAAATGATTATCCATATATTCTCACTGTCGATATATTTGAAGTCTCATTTTCTCTTGTGAAATGACTCTTAGTACATAATTAATTCTTTAAAACAGGCACTTAAGAAGTACCTTGGTTTCTTCTTACTGATTTTTTTATACATGAAAAATAATTGGCATTCTACCATTTCTTCTGTTACAGAAAGAATCTACTCCCCCATGAGTTCTAACACTTTCTTACACAGCTGATAACCAAGAACCTGTATGAAAAGAAGCAGTATCTTGTCACCCCTCACTTTGGGTCTGTTCCTTTGAAGGACTTGAGTACTGATCCAACTTCAACAACATCACAAGAGACAAGCAGGCATGCGACAAAGACAGTACAGACACTACCTGGTAGAAAAACTGACTGTGAGGGTATCAGGAGTAAAATCAGAGCTTGCCTACAGTGCAGAAGGCATGCAGGTCAGAAAGGTGATGAAACTGCTTCCTCCATTCCTCAATTGGCTAGCCATTGTTAAGGGTAGCCAGGGACTGTTGAGTAGAGAATGTCAAATAATGATAAACATGCTCCTGGTCACAATTAAAGGGTGCTGATGAGGCTAGAGAGGAAAGAATCTAGGGAACAGTACTTTAGTTCTGGATACCAGATCAGTGTAGCCTCGGATTTGCAAGAGTTCAACCAAAACGGAGGAGCTTTACAAAATGGCGAGATCCTGTCTAACAGAAATGGTATAAAGAAGGAAGAGAATTTTTCTTTTGGAGTTTTAACATCTGTTGCTATTGAATATCTCTAGTGGTAGTCTAGAACAATGGTTATTAGCCTGTAGATTGTGACCCCTTGGGAATCAAATGGCTCTTTCAAAGGGGTCACCTAAAAAGCATTAATATTTATATTACAATTCACAACAGTAACAACATACAAGTATGAAGTAGCACCAAAAATAATTTTATGGTTGGGGGTCACTACAACATGAGAAACTGTATTAAAGGATCACAGCATAAGGAAGGTCTTGAGAATCAGTTGTGATGATCATGCTACTTCAGCTCTCCTTACACAAGGTCTCACAGCAGCAATGTCTTACATATGCAGGACAAGAATATAGAGAAATGAATGTTTTGTTGGATATAGCTCACAGTGAAGCTAAATTTTTTTAAATTATTTATTTATTTATTTATTAAAGATTTCTGTCTATTCCCCACCGCCGTCTCCCATTTCCCCCCTCCCCCAATCAAGTCCCCCTCCCTCGTCAGCCCAAAGAGCAATCAGGGTTCCCTGCCCTGTGGGAAGTCCAAGGACCACCCACCTCCATCCAGGTCTAGTAAGGTGATCATCCAAACTGCCTAGGCTCCCACAAAGCCAATAGGTGCAGTAGGATCAAAAACCCATTGCCATTGTTCTTGAGTTCTCAGTAGTCCTCATTGTCCACTATGTTCAGCGAGACCAGTTTTATCCCAGGCTTTTTCAGACCCAGGCCAGCTGGCCTTGGTGAGTTCCCGATAGAACATCCCCATTGTCTCCGTGTGTGGGTGCACCCCTCGCGGTCTTGAGTTCCTTGCTCCTGCTCTCTCTCCTTCTGCTTCTGATTTGGACCTTGAGATAAGTTATTGGTCTGATAGATAAAAGAATTTTTAAAAACAGGCTCAGAAGTAAGTTTGAAGACTGTGTTATTAGAATTAAGGCTAAAATACAACAGGACAGGCGAACTGTAACTATAGTTACTACCAGAATGAGGAAGATGGCTAAGAGGAATGGGGAAATGCCAGACTTTTGAGTTGATAGCCAGAAAGCAGTAGACTCAGCAATGGAGGTCTGTAAGCAGCTACATGGGATAGGAGTCTTCAAAGAGCCAGTGAGAGTGCCCAGAGTGTCCAGGAAAATGGGCTTAGTATATTGTCTAATATGTGGAAAGGAAAATTAGAAGGAAAGAAAAGTTCAGTTCTGAGGTAGGACTTAGAGAAGTGGACAGCTTCAGTAGCATGTAAATAAATGTAGAGAGGGAGAGATGGTTGACATATATAAATGGATGTCTAAGGGGAGCCTCGAACTGAAAGAGATCCACCTGTCTCTGCCTCCCTGGTGCTGGGATTAAAGGCACATGCTACCACCACCAGGATCAGAGGTAGAATTTTTATCCCAACTTTTTGACCTTATGAAATGATAGATTAATGAGAACTGAAGAAAAATAAAATTTATCTAGGGACTGAGGAAATGGCAAGTTTAGTAAAGTGCTAGAAACAGAAGCATGATTGCCTAAGTAAGGATCTCCAGAAACCGCATAAAATGTCTAGTATATGGTAGCACATGTTTATAATTAGAACACTCTGCACTGAGACGGAAGGCAGGTGAATTCAAAGAAGCTCTGGTCTAACTAGCCTGGCCAATCAAGGTAGAGTTGAGGGCAACATACAAGATTGCCCTTTGGCTTTTTTATATGTGTCAGGGCATGTGCATATTTTCATTCATACACAGTAACACACACACACACTAAGAGAGAGAGATTTAAAAATAAGTAAATATATAAAATAGCTATGCTTTACCAGGAAATAGTCCTTGGTTAGCAACCTTCAACCTTCCTCCATTTCAATGGCATTTTAAATCTTAATGGCAGTTATGGTAATTCCTTCTCATTTTTACTAGGTATTTAAATCCTTGGATAGTTAACTCTGGGTATTTTATCTTTCTTAAAGTCAATGTGCTACCAAGGAAACAGGAGGTGAGTTCCAAAGCTTATCATGAGTGAGGGTCCATCCTCTAAGCATACTAATTGGCTGGCTAGTTACATTACAATTTGACCTATCATCTCCTTGACATGGATAAATATAATTGGATATCTCTTTTTACACACAACACACACACACACATACACACACATGATTTTACTTAGTGTAATAATAGTGAAAGAATTTATATCACACTGAAAAAATGTTAAAAAGGAATTATATACTGCAGAATTAAAATTTAAACAATTTGATTTTTTACTATTAGAGTTAAACCATCAATTTCAAAATTATTGTGAAAGGTTGTTCTTTCTTACAGTGCAGTTTACAAAGCAAAACCATAAAAATCTTTTCTAACCAATTTAAAATTACTTTCTATCCTTATCTTCAAGAGCAATACAAGTCAGCATTTTACTTCTACAGTGTTTATGTAAAATGTTCTTAAAATGGCCGTTTCTGCAATTTATAGGAAGGAAAGCCATGTAAAGTACCCTCTTCTAAACAGAATTCAGTAAGACTCTTATCGCAGCAGGGAAAAGAAGCAAACACTTAAGTAGACATTAAAAATTCATTTTTTCAGCATTCATTTCCTTAGACACTCAGGAAGCACAAAAACAACCAACTGTACATACACATTTTTAATCTAGACTTTGGAGGTTGACACACCCAGAAAACAGCATTAGTGATTCTTCAGGGAAAGAAATGGGGAAAAAGAAAACCTTATGATTTAAAAGAAAAACTGTGTCCAACTGAAAAGATATGAGTGTGCTAAGCTTAACTGAACCTGAGAGAGCAGAGGGTCCAGGACCAGGATAAGATTTCAATTTCCTGACTTCACAATGACACAGCACTGTGGTTAGTTCAATTACAGTAAAAGTAAACTCCTCCTAAACTCTTGCTACTTTATTTTCCAGTACATTTTACATTTTCTTGAACACACAGCTAGTCATGGAACTCCCATCTTCTTTTTTTTTTTTTCAGGACTTGTGAAACAGCATACAAGAGATAATCTAGAAATCATGTGAAAGTCTCAGCCTATCTTCCCACCTTTCTCTTTTATCAAATTTTCTAACATTATTTGGGAATAAACATTCTTTCTTTTTCTCTATCACTGTTCTCACTTTGGCCTCCGTCCCCCACTCCTCAGAAAAAATAAGACTTCCCATAAGGAGTCAACATAGTCTGACATTTCACTTCAAGACGAGACTGAGGTCCTTCACCTATATCTAGGATTACCAAGATATTTCTCCACAGTGCTCCTAGATGCCAGAATTTATCCCTAATGCTTGAACTGATATCTATGAGGAACAATCATTCTTATATTATTCCAATTTTATTGTAACTCTTGAATATTTTGCCAAAGTTAATTAAGAAAAAAAGTGTGGAAATAGTGTGTTTAATAGGCCCAGACACAAGTACAACTCACATTTCTGAAGATTATTTTGAAACGTATCAAATCAGTGACATAGATGTCTTGACTAACACTGACTTCAGTTCTGTATTTTAAATTATAATTTTAACTGGATGACAGTAATTTAAGCATTGCATAATACTAAATTATTGACTTTTGCTGCCTTAAATACAGTTTTCATGAATATAATAAATCTATTCTCAGAAATAATGTTGAGAGTTTTATAAGGCCTCCAAATGCTAAACTATCAAAATATGATTTTGAAAACATAGATATTAAAATAAACTTCCTAAAATGTCTTCAAGAAGATAATACAAATAAAGCAATGGGAATTTATGAGATCCTAAGTATGTAAAATTCATAAAATGCTTTCAGACAAATGGAACTTTTCTGAGGAAAGATTTTCAAAACATGCTTAGGAACTGCAGAATTGTTGGTTGTGACTGTGCATTTTAAGAAATCCTTTCAAAATGTGGAATTTATAGGCAATAAAGTCCTCGTAGGAGTGGATCAAATTTCACTGGTAGATGAGCAAATGAGCTATTTTGTTTATTTATTTATTCATTTCATAAAATAGTAAATGACAAATGATCTGAAAAAAATAGAAGATGAAGAAATAAGAAGGAACTATGGTAAGTTTAAGGGCCAGTAATGATAATAAAAATGATCGAAGTTAGGACATTAGGAATTATACGTAAGTAGTGGTCTTAGAGTCAAATAACTGCTAAGAAAGATTTGTCAAAGTATTTCCTAACCGCAGAAGGTGTGACTTGGCCAGCAAAAGTTTGTTTACACATGTTTATTTGTTTGGGAAACCAAAAGTTAATATATCTGAAATACCCAGGAATTTATAAACATTTCAAATGTAGGTTGAATAAAGGAGAACGAACTATTTAGGTCTGCTGTGTTATAAATAAATCCATCTGTAACAGTGTGCTTTTCAGAAATTATTTTAAATATTCTTCCTCAAGTGATAGTTTCAACAAGAATCATCTGAGATGATGATGTCTGTGAGCATATGTAATAGATAAAAACTTCTTTGAACAGTGGTTCTTGTGTGTTCCAAGGAAAGCTGCCAATGAGGAGATTTTAAAATCCATGAGAGCTATTGGAATTAAGAGTGTGGGTGACTGTGGGGTAAGTTTGAGATGATAATATCTGAGTGAAATCAATGTCTTCAGATATCCTGGGGACAGCAATGAAGAAAATAGAAACTGAAGGCAGAGGCCATCAGTGTCATGGCAGATGAAGTGAATGATGCTAGAATAGGCATGATGAATTGTTTTCACTGCTCCACTAGGTTTTGAGATGGAATCAATGGCAGTTCTAAGAGTCTCAGAAGAAGCTGATTTGGTTCGAACAGCAATTCAATCAGAGAAGCCCAAGTTCCCATCCATCATCGTCTTCCCGTAAGGTAGCACTTAGATGACGTAGCATTTACTGCGGCAGTGACACCATCACCTCCTTGAGCTGCCCTGCTTCTGAAATGTTAACCTCAAATCATTCTCTTTGATGAGAGACCCCTATTTATTTCTTCAGCCTCATTTCTACTGCTTTTCATCGCAAGTGAAAGGAGACTTCTAATGCACCTCTCTATATTGGACTCTTCCAGTCCTCAGATTAACTTCGATCATCAATTCACCCAGGACAACACAGCAGGAATCGTTTCCAATATCCTCGAATTCACCTCTATATGTATTTTTAATCCCACTAAGTTTTTAAAGTGTAGCACTTTATTAAACTGAATCTCTCTACATCTCCAGGCGAGTCAGTGTAGAAAGGAATGCAATATCAAAATGTCATGGGATCATAAAGAAAACCAAGGCTGTTAGAGCCAGCCTGAAAATTATCATCACCCAGTTGTCTTGGGTTTCCAATATCATATTCCTTTTCTCATTTTTAAAGCAAGCAGTTTAACTCACATCCAAACATCCTTTAAAAATGTATTTTCTATTCTCACCAGTGCCCATTATTTAGGTTGCATTTTTAGCTAAATTTTAAAAATTTTTCTTTCTTTTCTTATTTGCTACTTAGATTTCTTAATGTTTTTTTCTTGCCCATTTGGGATTCTAAATCTCAGAGGCACAACTCAGCTTTTCATTAAACTTTTTAATTTCCCCAATGCCCTTTAACCCTGATAGCCATGTCCTCTGTAAATAAAGTCTCTTGTAACAATAGGAGACCACTCACACCTGTAGCTCCTTGCTAAATCTTTCTCTTTGCATTCATATAAAATACTAATTTCCATTTGAGTTGACATCATTTCAAACTATGATATCTCTTATATGAACCATTACATCCTAAGAGGAAAAGGGAGGCTCACTGAGGCATGTGGAACACAAAAGAAACCATGAGACTTATGATGCCACTCCTTGGATGTAAGTAATAAGCATTTACTACAGGGAATTGACTGTTCTTTGATGCAGTGCCTGACAGTTGTGAAGAAGTCTGGAGGGATGCAGTTTGAGTAAGTTGTCACTCATTCCTGGAGAGCTTTTCAGTAAAACAGATACTTCAGTCATTTAAGCTCTCATAATTCCCAATGAACTCATTGGTTAAACATGGAGAAATAAGAAGAACAGAAATAGTGACATGAGGAAATATCAGGCAACAATATCAACATGTGTCCCTAAAACTTGTTTTTCATTCCGAGTTGTCAATCTCAATGAAAGCTGTCCAACTCTCTACTTAGATGCTGCTACACAGCCTTTCATAACAGTTTAAAGGGAAGCTGCATTACTAACCTCTCTGTTGCTATGGCAAAACACCCTGATCAAGGCAACTCAAAGAACAAAGAGTTTATTTGGGCTAAGCGTTTTAGAGAGCTCTCTCCTTGGTGCTCTGCCATTTATTCCAACTCAGAGATAAAGAATACATCAAAAAATCTCAAAAAGGACTGACTCCTGCCTACTAAGAATACCATGCTGTCAACCTGTCAATGCCAATTATAGTCAAGACTCAGAGGATACTTGCCTGAATTCACCACTCCCACGTCAAGACTGTTTTAGACCAGGACTGGAAATGGGTTGTCTCATTTAGACAGTACGTACTCAAGCTAAGACTCCCACAAACAAGACTCCTGTTTGTCTGTATATTCCCTCTCTGTGTGGCTTAGTCATATTCTTATGGTGTTACTCTTATTCATCCAGAGTCTTGTTTCTTTACTCTCACTTCCTTTCACAATAGAAAAGTTCTGAGAGATTAACTGGATTAAGGGACAAATAAGCCATATTAAAAATTGATCTCATGAAACTCTTGAACCTTCCCACTATCAAGGCTGGAGGTAACATTTTTACAGGCTTTGGGACTGTGAGGAATACTTTCTAGCATCCCACATGATGGTGAAAGCATTAAAAACGTAGATTTTACATATGTTCCAGTAAATTGGAAGATGAAGAAAAAGGCCCAGATAAAAGGTCACACTGAAACCAAGAGAGAGAATATGTCCAAACCAAGTGGATATGTGCAGATATTGCCACCTATTCAGCAGGCCTAAACAGCACCATCATTTTGTCTGTATGGAGGGGAATTACAGGGACTGCTCCATCTCTGAACCTAGCAATCCTGTATATTTATAAGACAATAACCCTTCTATTTTGCTTGGGTTTTTGGATCTACGTGGCGAATAAAATTATATGCAGCTAGTCATGTTTGGGATTGGCAGGATGCTCTATCATCCAAACAAACTATTAAACCCACTTTGCCCTCCCTACCGTATTGGCCTAATAGCCCAATTGGATAAACCTCTATTAGTCTTCACATTTCCCCTATTTATCTTCCTCTACCTTCTCTGTCTCACCCCTCATAGGAGCCTAAAGCTTTTACAACCCCCTGGGGCTATGTTAATGAACACCACACCTAATGATGTCCCTGCTTTACCACACCTACTTCAGTGAATCTGCCACCTCAAAATTATACCTAGCCTTCCCTAGCCCAAGACTGCTGAATCTGTTTAAGGACATGGACTCCTTTCTGTGGGTTGGAAGGAGAAATTCCAATGACTGTCTTCTAAACAGCATGCTTGTCAACTCCTAGAAACCCTCTATTATGTTGGGTCATAAGACTGGAAATGCTTCATGTCTTGCAATTGCAAATTACTCTCCTGCTAATTTCTCATTTTCTGCCTCTTGTACAGCGATTACTCTTAACTCTAATTTTGCTCCCACAGGAGCTAAGCTTATCAATACCACAGGTATTTTTCATCTTAGGGCCTCAGAACATCTGTATAATAATACGGTTTATGCATATTTGTACCTGTACCTCCTCAAGTGTATGCTTAGTCAGGATAAAAAGGAATCTCCTTTCAATTCCCTTTTGAGCAGCTGCACTGCCAATACAGGAGAGCTGCCCTTTCCCAATTCCAATGAAAGTAGAAAGGAGAGTGACAGGGACTACTGCCTTGACTACTTTGACCCTAACAAAAGGAGAAGTGGGCCTACACCAGATAAGTCATCAGAGAGATGCAGGTCTTTAAACACCTAAGTTCTCCATAGATATGTTGCATGCCATGTAGATGGCTTAGAATTATATTTTAATGTCTCAGACAGGACGTTGACGCTAGGTGAAGCTTTATGGTTCTGTGCTAACAAATCAGGAGTTAAGGAGATCTCACAAAAGGTTAGAGAAAATTTAAATAAGAGACAACAGGAATTTGAGTCAAATAATTATGGGTATTATAAACTATTTGATTGGAACCAGTGGTTCACAGTCCTCGTCACTGCCGTGGGAGCCATTATTCCTCCTTTATTGACTTGTTGTGGGTATTTGACCTTTTAGAGTTCATTAGCAAATAAATGCTTCAGTTAAGCTAATGATCCCCAGGACTCAGTATTTACCCCTTAACCGAGATCACTGATTTAAAACTAATTAAAGAAATGGGGGGGGGAGTTTAAAATGATTACGGTAGCATTATCTTGTGCCAACTCTGCTTTGTGTCTGCCTAGACACTTCTCAACCTTCTAACCTTAACAGTCATATCGCCTTAGCAATGCTTTGGGAACTTTTCGTGACTCTGACCATGGCCTGGATATATATATGTGTGTGTGTGTGTGTGTGTAGTGTTTGTGCAAGCTTAAACAGAAAACTAAAATAAATAGGAGGATATATAAGTCAAAAATAATTCTTATGCAGCGTCTGTGAAATATGCTGAGCTGTCCAGACAAGCAGATGCTATTAGGCACTGCAAGTCCCTCATTCATATACCCCACCCCTCATTCCATGGTCAGAGATGTAACTGTCACTTTTCTCTGTAAGATGCATATGATTGAGCTTGAGCAACAGGAAACTTTTCAGAGGTAGGAACCTCTGAAACCAGTCCCACTTCACTTTAAGATAAGGAGATATTTTGAGAACCTACTTAAGTAAGATTTTGTTTCTCATAATTAGACTGTACCCTAATCTAGAACCTTAACTTGCTTTTTTCTGATGATCTAAGATGATTTCCTTAACTGCTTTTTAACCGTTTGTCTTGCTTCTGTAACCACACCTGTTTTCAAAATCCCTCCCACTGTGGTTTTGTACTATAAAAATGATACGGGAAATGGCTTAACATTGATCTTTTGAATTCCCCCTTGGGGGGACAGCCACTAGCCAGGTCTTGTTTATACAAATGAAGCTTGCTTTAATTTGGCCATGATTTGGGTCAATATTTTTTTTTCTTTATGTTAGTGGAATTTACATATGAAGGCCCCAGCAAAATTAAGACCTCTACCCAAATTCTGAAGCCGAATCCTTGCCTCTGATCATCTAGGACCGGAGCATCTCTCTTAGGGAGTGTGCACCTTGGGGATGTTTCTTGCGTTCAGTTTGTTGGACTGTTAGAGTAAATGGTCAGAGAAAAAAAAAAAAAACACCAAGCCTATCTTATAATCCTCCATAGGTAAGTCATAGTTTTCTTTCTATGACATCTGTTTCTGGTTCTGTTGGGATCCCAATTGGGAACAGTGAGATGTCTGGGGAGACACATGAACTCTTTTTCAGGGAATTAGCAAGATTTTGCACTGGTCATCTAGTTCTTGGCCCCTGTATCTTACTTTGTGCTCGTTCATCTCATTTGTTTAATTTGAGGCACTAGTGGAACATTTTACCTCCCACCTGATTCTTGGCTACATGGAGCCCAGAAAGAAATGACTCATACGGAGTTGAATATATGAAAGAAGGTGGCTACTGATGTGTTTCTGACTGATCTCCTTTGAATGCAGCAACCTTCTGCATTCTTTATTTATTTTGTTGTCTCCACCTCTTTCATGTGTTTCTGTGTACCAATTAATCTTTTTCAATTATAGACAGATATGAGAGTCGGACTAAGCAATTGAGGGAGAGAATGAGGGGGCAAGTACAACTGTGGCAGCAGGCATTCCTTGGTAATTTATCTTTCAGCTAAGTACTTTATCTATAGCCAGGACACTTGCAGAAACTGTTGCTACTGCCCTGGCCATCTGAGGCCATCTGATTTGTTTATTCCTCCTTGCCCAGGCCTACATCTGCCACTGTCTGCTGCTGCTGCTGCTGCAGTTGCTGCTGCTGTGGTCACTGTCACCTCTTGCTCTGGCTTCTTTGATGGCCAGGGCTAAGAATTTCTTGTCTCTAAAGTTTTTGGTCACTAGGTTCAGTTAGGCAGAGATTCCAATGTCTTTTATTTATTGATGATATCAAAATATTTTATGCTATTTTACATTATTGAATAGCTGGCTGTGGAGCTGGGTATGTCTCCTCTACCTCCAGACTCAAACATGCTTCATTAAAAATGTTTTGGAGAGCATGTGTGTTCAAAATAAAATCTCTCCTATATCAGATGAGCCACCTGATGTTTTTTTAAAACAGGAACAGAAAACAAAGCAAAACAGTAAAAAAGATAAGGATATTGGTTCATTTAACTGCCTACAAATTTTGCTAAGGTATAAACCTTATCTCAAGGTTTGTAAGACTATTAAGTAATCTTTCTGTATTTCCAGATTTATACATTTATTGATATGGTTTAAAAATAATGTAACAAAAATGTTAACTTAAAACTTGTAACATAGGTCATTTTAAAGAGACACAAGCATAATGGACTCACCTTGGAGTAAGTAATAACATTGGTGTGATATCCTTCTTGCCTGATTCTTGGCTATCAAGACTGAAGCACCCACATGGCTGTCTGGCAGTCATATATACCAAAGTTAGAGAGGGCAAGTCTCATGTGATGTCACCTCCATCTTGATCAAAGGTGTATAAAGCAACTAAGATATTTTGGATTAAGATAGATTTTTGTATGATATTTTTGTCCAAAAAAACAAAATCATAAAAACAAAGTTCTTAAAAGATAAGATTTAGAAGCAATATTTGCTTAATAATATATTAAAGCTGTACCTCCATATTTTTATATGCAAGCATGTACCTAGTGCTGAATTTTTTAATGTATGAGTCACCTAGACAGCACTGATTTTAAAGGGAGGAAAGGGCCATGTAGAGCAAGTTAGGTTTGGCTCTGTGTGGCAGGGCTGGAGTTCCTGCAGGGAACCCAGGAGAAGCTACTGATGAAAATGAAGTCCAGCTGCAATAAGGGACCCCTGCAGCTTTGGAGATGCCGATGCTATATAATGGCCACCAAGAAAAACAGCCACAATGAAATGGAGCCTAATGGAACCTAAGGGAAAGGCTGCAAATGCCATTGCAGGTAGAACCAGTGAGTTCACCTGGACCCTGTGGAAGACACCAGAGGATCATTAATGAACCCCAGATATTGAACATTGAGTTATTTACTCTGTTGGAGTCTGTCTTGCCTTGTCTAAATTGTGATTGTGCCCCATTTCTTCTCTCTTGAAGTAAGAGAGGTACTTGATTTATTTTTTGTTATTATAGGAGTCCACAGTTGAGAGATTTTAATTTAAAATAACAGGAAAAGTTGAAGTTTTACAAAAATTTCTAATAAAAATCCGACTTTTTAAAAAGAAACTTTAAAAGTATTTAAATTTATAAGGCTCTGGGACTTCTAAGTTTATAAAATGTTTTATATTAGCCATTATTAATATATAATCATAAACAAACAAAAAGCAAATATATATATATGTTAGGGCCACAGATCTAAATGCTAAATACTAAACTTTAGAAACTAGGATAGTCCTTTCTTATGATGGAACAAAAGAATGATCTAAGCAGTCTGGCAAAGAGTCTATAGAATGTCTTTTCTTTCCTGAGGTCTATTCAGACTAACACAAACTACCTTAAGAATGTATATCTAATCTATTTATCTTTACTACAGTTTTTAACCTTGAATTGTTTTCATAAATTGAGTCACAGAAGAAACTGGGATATCATGTAGTGATATCCTATGAAAGGATCAAAAAGTAAGATTTCCAGTCTCTATAAAAACTGTGTTTATGGTCTTGTAATGTTCCTAGTCTGTATACTTATGATTGAAAATCTTATTTTGATACAAAGGGTGTTTAATTAAATCTTCATCTAAAACTTTTAAGTCTTAAACTTAACAGGGATAAAATTCTAATCATATAAAAGATAATAGTTTGTTGTAAACTATTAAAGGTAATTAAAACATGCAAGTTAGGCCAAGCAGTGGTGGTGCATACCTTTAATCCCAGCATTTGGGAGGCAAAGGCAGGTAGATCTAGGCCAGCCTGGTCTACAGAGCTAGTTTCAGTACAGCTAGGACTGTAATACAGAGAAACCCTGTCTTGAAAAAAAGAAAACAAACAAGCAAACAAACAAAACGGAAAAAAAATTCAAGTTAATGATTAGTCATCTTATAAATGATCAAATTTCTTAATATGCTCAGAACTATGCTCACAGTCCTTCCAAACACAAATGTAATTGATTTACAAGGAAAAAACTTTATTTGGACTGCTATATTGATATATCTATTTTCAAGACTAAGACTAAAGCAGAAAACCAAATACAAGTAAAGATTTTTTAAATCAAATTTATTTAATAGACTTTTTCCCTCAGACTCTTCAGATACCTGTTGAATATGGCATTTAAAGTGTTTTTTCTCATGACAGATAAAAATGCCAACTCCTAGTAACAACCCCCAGATTCCCAAGAAGATAATGGGGCACAGACAACTCCATCTGGATTGTGGTAATGCTAACCACTGGGCAAAGAACTGGACCATCTCTACCTAAACTGTGAACACTGTTGAGTTGACTGCATACTCTGCCTCAACACAGCAGGTCAGTTTTCCTAAGTTCCTCCTCCACAAGAAAGTCTCTCCGACCTCTATCTTATAGCTGAAGGCCCATTCTGTCTTGTGCAAATGTTGAAGATGTCATGCTGTTCTATATATGATAGCAGAAGACCTAACAACCTCTTCCCTACCCCCCAAAAGTTATTGAGACAATAGGCTAACTGTGATGTGGGAGTGTCATATATCAATCTGTTGATTTCATTGGTTAAGCAATAAAGAAATTGCTTGGCCCTGATAGGTTAAAACATAGGTGGGAGGAGTAAACAGAACAGAATGCTGGGAGGAAGTGGAAGTGAGGTAAGACTCCTCAGACAGACTCCATAGCTCCTCTCGGAGACACGCGATGAAGCTCCGACCCAGGATGGACGTAGGCTAGAATCTTCCCAGTAAGCGCACCTAGCGGTGCTACACAGATGATTAGAAATGGGCTAAATTAAAATGAGAGAATTAGCCTAGAAGAGGCTAGATAGAAATGGGCCAAGCAGTGTTTAAATGAATACAGTTTGTGTGTTGTTATTTTGGGGCATAAGCTAGCCAGGCAGCCGGGGTGCTGGGGACGCAGCCCCGCCACTCCTATATCAACAAATGGCATCCAGATGTGTGGACAACTGAATCCACTGAAAGCCTGAGAAAGCTTGGGAAAGAGTAAAGCATGTTTTCTTGGTAGCGGTGTTGATGAAAAGCTGAACGCATGCTTTTCGGTTTTCAGCCGTAGTGGAAAAAAGCCGCGCTGTTTAAAAATGCCGGCTTTCTGGGCCATCCTGCCAGGGGCAAACTCTGACTGTTTGAGGCAGGAAGGCCGACTACAGAGAGAGCATTTGAGTGTTGTAGCTTGTTTGCTGGCAAGGACCTTGAAATGCCATAGAGTTGTGGCAGTAAACATGGCTACAGCCGGTACCTCCGCCATGAGGCTGGAAAGCTAAGGAATGGGTTGGATCCAGCCGCCAAAGCCATGGCTTTAATCCTACCCATATTGCTCAGTAATTTAAAGGCTTGAGTGGTCAGAAAAAGAGAGATATACAGTAAAGACAAAGAAAATTTCTAAATGGTTTACAGCGTGTCAAAAATATATGCAGGCTAAAACTTAAAGTTCTTAAAGTAAAAAAAAAAAAACAAAAAAAGGAAGAAAGAGAGTAGTTGGGTGTGGTAGGACACACCTTTAATCCCAACACTTGGAAGGCAGAGGGAGATTGACCTCTGTGACTTCAAGGTGTGGTAGCACATGCCTTTAATCCCAGTGCCTAAAAGGTAGAGATAAACAGATCTCTGTGAGTTCAAGGTGTAGTAGCATACACCTTTAATCCCAATGCCTGGGAGGCAGAGACAGGCGGATCTCTGAGAGTTCAAGGATAGCCTGGTCTACAGAGTTATTCCAGGACAAAGATACAGAGAATATAAAATAAAGTAAAAATAAATGAAATAGAGGTTAAAATAAAGCACACAAAGATGGAAAATACACAGAGAATTTTGATACTGTATGCTATTATGCTCTCTTTGAATTGTTTGAATGCTGAGGAAGGAGCAACAGCTGCTAAAAGATATTTGTTTATAAATGCTGCTAAACTAATCCAATATAGATATTTTGAAAATGCCTTGACTTTGAAATTTGGATCTAAGGACATGATGCTTTGGAAAGGAGTTTCTTATTTTGTTTCCACAGAGGGTGAGAGTCTGTGTATTGCTTCTATCCCAATTTGGTATGATGGACCACGCCCTCCTGAAGGGTTGCTGTGAACACCTTCAGAAAATTGCTTCGCTCAACTGCCAACTGAGATGAAACTAGCACACAGGTTATACCATGAAAGACCTAATTAACGACGCCCCCATTCAGCAGGAAGCAGTTTAGAGAGAAAAAACTGCGCCCATGTTCCCAAATATGGTTTATAAACATTCTTTTACATTTAAAAGGGGATATGATATAGATATGAATAATTTGCATTAGTATAGATTTTGCTTTATTGATAGAGATTTAAGGTCAATTTTGTTATATGTATATGTATTTCTGATCTTGACTAAGGTATTATGATTGTGTAGTTCATTTAAAAATGTAATATATATAGGTTCTTAATGGATAATCATTAATAATAGTCAAGTTTGTAGTCATGTTAGTTAAGATTTTCTAGATGTACACAGATGTATTTTAGATAGGCATTCTTCATATTTTTCAAAGAATGTAGAATATGGCATTTTTAATGTTTTAATAACTTAGGACTTTTCATGACAATGAGACACTTTGCTCCTGGCAGCAACAATCGACTTCAAGAGGAAGATGGGCATTGAAGAGGATCCTTATGGAGTTTGATAGCCATTTGGGCAAGAAACTGCTCTTGCCTGGACTATTGCATAAACTGGACACAGAGAACCGGCAGAGAGAGGACTACTGAACTTGCCTAAAGGTGAGATGATCTTTTGGGGTTCCTGATTCATGAAGGAGTCTACAAGACATTCTGCAGGACACAACAGATAGTGACTGAACTGACTTTGAATTTTCCTGCTTCATGGAAATGTCTGCTTGATACCATGGGCCTGAAGGCTGAAGATGGATGCCCCAACAGTACAGAGGAACTTTGGGTGACTGTCCAGGCAGCAAGATGTCTCTGTCATTTCTAGAGTTTGAAAGTTGCTTATTTCTTGTTTGCTTAGGTAATATTGTATCTTTCTGGAGTCTTTGATGGAGTTAAGAATAGTTAGTTATAGTTATACTTTTCCTTAGTTATGATAAAGACTATTGTAATTTTTACTTGATAACTGTTTTGTTATATGTAATTTTGCTATGTTAAAGTTAAAGCCTTTCCTTTTTGTTTAAACAGAAAAAGGGGAAGTGATGTGGGAGTGTCATATATCAATCTGTTGATTTCATTGGTTAAGCAATAAAGAAATTGCTTGGGGGCTGGAGAGATGGCTCAGAGGTTAAGAGCATTGCCTGCTCTTCCAAAGGTCCTGAGTTCAATTCCCAGCAACCACATGGTGGCTCACAACCATCTGTAATGGGGTCGGGTGCCTTCTTCTGGCCTGCAGGCATACACACAGACATAATATTGTATACATAATAAATAAATAAATAAATAAATAAATAAATATTTATGCCCTCTTCTGGCCTGCAGGCATACACACAGACATAATATTGTATACATAATAAATAAATAAATATTTATAAAAAAAAGAAATTGCTTGGCCCTGATAGGTTAAAACATAGGTGGGAGGAGTAAACAGAACAGAATGCTGGGAGGAAGTGGAAGTGAGGTAAGACTCCTCAGACAGACTCCATAGCTCCTCTCGGAGACACGCGATGAAGCTCCGACCCAGGATGGACGTAGGCTAGAATCTTCCCAGTAAGTGCACCTAGCGGTGCTACACAGATGATTAGAAATGGGCTAAATTAATATGAGAGAATTAGCCTAGAAGAGGCTCGATAGAAATGGGCCAAGCAGTGTTTAAATGAATACAGTTTGTGTGTTGTTATTTCGGGGCATAAGCTAGCCAGGCGGCCGGGGTGCTGGGGACGCAGCCCCACTGCTCCTATATCAACATAACTGTCTATGTAGTGAGGAAATCTCTGTCATTTCAATTGATGTATAAGGCATTTAAGTTATATTTTCTGTTATAATTTATTCTTTTCTAATCTCTAATGGTGATGACAACTAACTATAGGTTTATGTTAACATCAACAAGTAAACCAGGTAAACCAGCTCTTACTCAAAGCTGCAGCTGCCTTGTCAATTAATTTCCTATGTAAAATTTGTTCTCACTTAATTCTAACGCTGCTAGGTCCCCTGATTCAAAAAAAAAAAAAAAAGCAAAGTTTACCTTGCTGGAAGATTCTGACTCTAAAAGGGATAAACTCATAAATCAAGCTTTAATAAAACTTTTTTTTTACTTTTAAAATAAAGCTATTCTTCTATTTAAAGGAGCTTGCTTTACAATGACTGCACTTAGTATTCAGCTACTTGTGTCCCTGGTAAATGATTGGATAGAATAAAAACTTTTGAAGTTTATGTAAGTCATGAGGTTCTAAGAAGGTGTCTTTGGGTACACAAATGCAAGTTGTAATTGTCAAAGAAAATGATTTAAGGTACATGAAAAGTATTTCAGACTTATTTCCTTCTTGCTACATTATTTTATATTAAGACTTCTAAAGCTCATAGTCTTAACATTAATCAGTGGTGTTATGATGAGCTATCAATCTAGCCCTTATAAAGCACTGAGAACATCATACTCACAAAGCTCAAAATTTTGAATCTCCTTTGGTTATCTTTTAAATATAGACTTAGACATTCTTCTCATTGTGCTGAAAATATCCCAGTCCAATTCCAATTCAATATCTCTGAACAAAGAAAAAGCATTAATAACTTTTAATAAAAAAATCCTTTTGGAGTCTACAAGCTTTTACTGTGACTCAAAGATGTGAGTCTACCCCAGCATTTTACTGATCTCTTTTTTAACTTAAAAAAAATCATGTAAGCTTCAGGTTTTAAGTTTCTTTACTTTAGCTTCTGCCCCTAGTCTCTATTTGTCCTGAAAGATTTTCACGTGACTGACAGACACTGAGATCCAGGAATCAGCTGTGGCATACAAACTACTCCAAAGGTAATCAAAACCTTGCCAACTGCAGGTAGTCTTACAAAGATGGAGAACCCTGGACTTGCTGAAAGTTGATACAAAACAGTCTGGAAAATATGATTGCTTCCTATCTCTTATGCCAGAGGATCAAATCAAATGCTACTGAGGAATACCTCATTGCCCTCATCTCCTCTTTACCTTTGAATAAAGTTCTTTCCTTCTTGGGTCCTGACAATCGCATCCTAATTTCAGCTGAGAAGTAGTTACAGAAGAGAGTATGTTGCTGCCCCTTATCCTCAACAAAAGGGTAGAATGTTAGGCCCAAAGGAAACTCCCTGTCAAAGGGGATAAAATGCCTATGTTTAGTACCTGTTGGCAGGCCAGGAGACATACTGTTCTCCAAGATTCCTCATTATCCAAAAGATACCTGTTAAAAACCAAATAGACCAAAATCTACCAGCATATACATTCATTACCTGAAGTAGTACTACAGCATGATAGAGCATTTGATCTGCTCTGTACAGATGGCCCTGGGTTAAACCTGGTTCCCTGACCATACTGAGAAATCAGGCATAATTAGAGCAATCCTAGACATGATAAGAAACAATTAGAAATGGGAACTTCATATCAAGAATTTGATAGAGACTGAAGACAAGGTAGGAATGAGAAACCAGTCTGACTCCATTTAAAGGAGCCCTTTTCAGATTCTAGCAAAGTAAGCTTCTGTTTCTTGAAGTTGCCTGTTCCTCTCCTATGTAACTTCCAGTTGCTCTTTTCCAGGAAGGTTTCCTCAGCTGCTTTGTACTCGCCTAGTTTCACTTCTGTAACCGTTCATGCTTGCAAAGTTTCTACCCCCGTGGCTTTGACCTATAAAAATAGTATTTGACATTCACTAGGCCCTGATCTCTTAACCCCACCTCAGATGGACATAGCACCATCCAGTTCTTGTGTACATGAATGAAGTCTGCTTTAATTTGTCCATGATTTGTGTCAATGGTCTTTTTCCTCACATATTTTGGATTAAAAATTCCACTCTTGGACTGGCAATTAAAAGGACTCAAAGTCTTTAGTTTACTTAATCAGCATGGTTGTCAATAACTATCACACATGAATCATTTCAAAAGTGTACATATTGAACATATTGTTTCATTAACAAGGAACACTCAGCGAATTATATTAGTATTGTCAGATAAAATTATCTAGATCATTTTAAAATTAAGGAAGATGGAATCACTTTAAATAGTGAAATATATTAAAAGTATCACTGTACTAAATGTTACATTATTTAAAATAATGATTTCAGTCTAGTTTATATTAATATCAAATAATTGTCACCAGTAATTACTATTTTCTAAAAAGAGTTTACAAAGTATATTTTTGTTATATTATAAAGATTCACACAAGACAAATCTTTATAGCAAACTAAGTACAAAAAGAAAAAGTTTTATACTCTTGTTGAGGCCCCGAGTGAATCTAAATTGGTTTGTTGTTTTCGATTTTTATTTATTCTCTTAGACTAGGTTTCACTAGGTAGCCTTGGCTGGTCTGAAATTTGCTATGTAGTTAAGGCAGTGAATGCTGGAGATCCTCCTGACTCTGCCTGTAGGGTGTTAGGATTAATGGTGTACACTACCATGCTTGGCCCTGAAAGTTTCATGTTAATGCTATTTATTTTAAAATTCCTCAAGTCAAGTGACTAGAAAATTTCTTTTAGATTACTAATATATATTACGTTGAATAAATCTCATTGTAGAATATAGAACTATTGCAGTTTTTATGATGTCATGCATATGTATACATATATATTATATATATATGTGTGTGCACAAAAATGTTTATGTATATAATTCCTGTATTAGTTATATGACTCTGTGACATGGTACTTGACAGAAATGAATTTCATAAAGTATGATTTATTTAGGTCACAAGGCAGATTTTTGCTTATCAGGGTAATGTGTCAAGGCAGTTGAAGCAGCCCTGTCCATGGTGATGCTGATGGAAACACCTTGTGGAGTTGTTCATTCCCTGGCAGATAAAGGCACAGAAAACATGTCAGATTCAGACCTAGGCCTTCCTTTTTACAAACTCTCCAGCCTGTACCACAGCATAACAGCTGGGAAATATGCATTCAAAGCATAGTTCTCGGAGGGACAGTTCAGATTTAAACTATGAGAGAGTTTTCAAATAACATAGTTCCATTTCCATATAAAATGCTTTTTAAGTACTAATAAAAGAATGCAACAAACACATGAAATGCTTAGAAATTGTTTATCTATGTTTAGTTAGAGCCGCAAATGTGTTATGCAAAGGATGGCAGTTTCTTTCCAAATAATATGTGTAAAGTAAAAATAATAGATACACAGATGAAAAAACAATGTTTTCATACAAAAACATACAATTTTGGCAGGAAGTGTAGTTTGCCCACCCATATTTGGGTAAGTAGAACATCAGTCTCCTTGTGGCTGTTGGAATGAAAAATAATAAACTACCCATGACTATTTTTCTCTCACTCATCTTATCTGTATGTCCTGGCTTTTCATGTGTCAGACCCTGTGTTTTCAATGACTTCATTCATGTCCATTTCTCTCCTCTTCTTTGAGCAGGAACCATGGTATTACTCATTCTGGACACACTCATCATTGGCCTTTTGTCAATATTTAAGAACAGAATTTGCATCTGAATGTTACTGTGTCAGAGTTGACTTGAAAAGTTCTTCTAAAATATAATAATGGTGCACATTTAAGCTAAGATATACTTTTGCCATTTTAAAGTCTTAGTGATACGGTTAGGCTTTTGGATAATTTAGAGATTTTTTTCTCTTAGATCTGTGAGAACAAAAGGAAAGGAAAGCCCAGCGGTATGGGTTTTGAGATCACGAAGAAGCCCTGATGTGACTGAAAGCTGAGGCACTTTCCTTCTCGAGCCTCTTGATGTTTCTGTCACTATTCTAATAGTATGTGGCTGTGGAATTTATCCTCCAACAGTCAAATTTATTTTTCACAATATAAAATAAACCCTGGCATCGGTTTTGCCTCAAATCTTTCTTCAAAAGTCACCTTTTTAAGAAAACATTGCTTCAATGATCTGGAACATCATGAGGCCTCTCCACTGCATCATCATGAAACCATAAACCTGCTTAAATATTCTTCTTGTCAGTTTCCATTATTTTATAGAATACATGACTTAATATTGTGCTACACTGTTTTTCATCTTTTTCGACAACTATAATGCAGATACTTTATTCTTGTAACATCTAACTTCCATTTCTTATAATGTATTACCTGTGATTTATTTTAATATTTAAACTATTTTTATCTTTCTATTCATTGTTATTTTTCTTTGGCAATTTTATTGGACATATCTGTATGCTTCATAGATACATTTGAGGCATATTTCTCTCTTACTGGTTTACAAGAATTTTCTCCATCCTTCCTATTCTTAGACCCCATAATTATCCCTTTCAATTTCATGTTACATGTAAATGCATGATATCACGAATGTCAATTAATTATCAGCTCCACAAATGAAAGAAAACATGAAACATTTTGAGGCTGACATGTTGCATGATATAAAAATAAAGTATGATAATACTTTTTCTTATGTTCATTTTCTTGCAAAAGGCCTGATTCATTCTTCAAGGCTGAATAAGAATGCTATGTCTTGCTTATTCAGTTTACACACACACACACACACACATATACATACATATATATGTATGTATGTATATATATATATATATACATATATGTTGATGAAAGTGTAATTTGGCTCACTGGAGTGAGTAGCGCTGCAAAACAAAATGAAGTAAAAATAACTATAAACTGTTGTTGGGAATCACTTGGGTTAAAAGTAGTGGTAGCACTGAGTCATGTGGTACTACATTTACAGGTTTGTTTGTTTTTTATAGACTTTTGTCTTGAGTTCCATCCTTGGTAGTTGGGCTAATTTTCATTCCCACTAGAAATGGAGAAAGGTCTCTCTTTGTCCATATGCTATTTTCTGTTGTTTTACTTTTGTCATTGTTGGCCTGACAGAAGATTGAATATCAATGAATTTTAACTTGCATTTTCTTGATACCTAAGGATGTTGAACATTTTCATCCTTATTATACTGCCATGCTTATGTGTTCATTATCTTTCAATAACCATCTGCTCATTTCATTAGCCAGTGCATTACCAATGCCTTTGTTTTATCTCTTGTTTATTTTTTGAGTTATTTTCTTTTGCATATTCTAAATATTTATTGTCTGCTAAAAGTTTAGTCATGATCACATTCTCCTAGTTCATAGACTATCCCTTTACTCAACTCATTGTATCCTTTGCAGCTTTTCAACTTTTGCATTTAAATTGCACAATTGTTTGTCTAATTTCCTCAGTGTTTGGAATTATCTTCATGAGGCCTTTTCTCACATCTGTACTTTTAAATTTTAATTGGCATATGATGTGTGTATGTGTGTTCATAATGTTTGTGTATTTGGACTAGTGAGGCACATGCATTCCAGATCATACCTCCATCGTTCAGAGAACAGTGTTGGGTGTCAGTCCTTGCTTTTCACTTTTTCTGTTTGTATCAGCCTAAACCTGGGTATGTTCCTCTATCTGCTTTACATTTCACCATAGGAGTACTGATTTCTGTTGAACACTACCATGCCTGGCTGCTCATGGATTCTGGGGATTTAGACTCAGATTTTCACGTTTATGTGGTCAATGGATTAATTACTGAGCTATATGCATCTGTATTGAAATGTTTTCCTTACTTTTTCCTGTAACATTTTAGAGTCCATCATCTTTAAAAAGACTTTAATAAATTTGGACTTCATTTTTGTTCAAGGGAAGAAATAAGATCTAGTTTCATCTACGACATGTGGCTATACATTCTTTTGTTGTTTTTAAGAAGACTGCTTTTGGAAACTTTCTCAAAAAATCAGGTTTTTATACTCTGTGGTCTTATATCCAGAAACTTTCTAGTTCATTGATCTTCATATCTGATTTTTTAACCAATGACCTGCTTTTGTAATTACTTAGATCTAGTAATACCTTCAGCAATGTCCTTTTACTCAGCCTTGAGTTACAGATAGTTGTTCAGTGGCATTTGGGTTCAGGGAATCAAACTCAGGTTCTCAGTAAGAGTAGTGAATGTTCTTTATTGCTATGCCATCTCTCCAGCCCCTGCATACAGTTTTTGATTGTGTTTTAATTTCCATAATACTAGTCTAATAATACATATGAATGAGAGGTCTTTTCATCTTCTAGTCCTTTGGTGTATATATAATACTGATTGGCCTCAAATTCACTATGTAGATCATGTGGCTTTTGAACTTATGGCAATCTTCCTGCATTGTCTCCAAAATTTTGGGATCACAGGTATGGGCTCCAGCATCCATTCATCAGGAATGACATTTAAATAAATTATATGAAGCAAGCATAGAAGGGACAGAAAATTCTTTTACCTTATTCCAATTTTTAATATGAAAATCATTTTTTTTCTGTTTGCAGGTAGAAGCAATATCTTTTTTTGAATGATCTAAGCAATTAAATATCTTTCTAGAGAAGAGTAGAAACAAAAGCTCTTTGATTATGGGATGTCCCATAATGTTGCATCAATTGAACAGGTTACACGAGTTGAGTAATAAGGAGTAGATAGCTCTTTCAACCTCAAGAACTAGAAATAAGCAGTAATAATTTATTTTTTTTTTAGGATGAGAACGAAAAAACTTTGAGAGAGAACAAGGATGTAAAGCTTGCATAATTCTAAAATTTAACTAAGAAAGTAAAAACTTTTCTGTGTTTGCCATGAGAAAAGTATCTGTTATGATTGAATGAACTTATTGTTCCTCAAGAAAGATGACCTAGAAGAGGGAACTGCTTGCATCCTTTAAGATGTTTTTTCTTTTGGATGCAGTTATTATGCTATTACTACAGAAAGGGACACCAGATAAGGGTGAGTTCTGTTGTGGAATATTTGTTTACAGTGGATAAAAATGTGTTACTGTGATTGGTTTAATAAAAAGCTGAATGGACAACAGCTAGACAGGAGAGAAAAGGCAGGATTTTTAGACAGAGAGAGGAACTCTGGAAGAATCTAGGTATGCCAGAGATACCAGAAAGATACAAAAGAAGTCACACATATGACAGAGAGTATAAGTAATTAAGTTATGTGGCAGAACATAGCTTAATAGAAACAATGTAATTTAAGCTATAAGATCTAGTTGGGGAAAAGCCCAAGATAAAACCAAGCTTTCATAATTAATAATAAGTTTCCATTTAGTTACTTGTGAGTTGGCAGCCTTAAGAAAGACTGACTACAGAGTTCTCTCTCCTCCTGTTTGTTCTTCTGCCTTAGAAGGATGCATCAAGGACTGTTTCAGCAGATTATCACAATCTGAGTTGGCCTTTCCAGAAACTATGAGGCAATAAACATTTACTCAATGAGTAAGAACTAGTCTATGAAATTTTTTTTCCTGGTAATAAACAAATTAAGACATCTTTCGGGATAAACACAATGAACAAGGTAGCTAATTGCAAGGAGAAGGATGTTGCACAGAGGATTCTCTGGGCTCCAGGCACATGCAGATGAGGAAAAAATGTGTGAAGACCATTGAGAAGCACGGAAGTAGGAAGAACTTTTGTGTCACAGCAGGACACCACTGAGAAAAGTTTTGGGGATCAAGTAGAAATTATTCTAAAAATAAAATGGAAACCACCTCGAGTTGTGGCTAGAAAGGTTGATTTCCACACAATGCAGAGAAGATTGATGCTCATTTCTGGATAAAATGCCAACTGTTCCTTTCTAGCATTTTCCACAAAGCTAGTGTTCAGTGTAAAGAATCAGAGACTCACAATGCAAGGGTAAACTCTGTCAATGCTGAAAGAGGAGGCATCAACTGACAAAGATACGTAAGCATAAAGACGTCAAATGCTAGGAAAGAATCACCCTTTGATGGGTTCAACAGGAGTTCAAACATAGGTAAGGAGGACATCAGTAAAATGGAAAGCTGAATAAAATTCATTCAAAGTGTAATGCAAACGGGTAAAAATGATGTATGTGTTAGGGTGTAGGATAGCATTGTGGGAACCAGAGCAGAGACCCCCGCCATGATATGTTTCAATGATAACAATGACCACGTACAAGTAACACCAATTCCAAAAAGAAAAATAGACACGTAAGTAAGATAAAATATTTAAGGACATAGTGTACTAGGCATTTAAAAATATTTCAAAATGACACTTCAAAGAAGGTGGGGGAAATCTGAGTAAGAATAATGGGGTGGTCGCCTATAGTCACATACATAAGTAGGTACACATAGAGCCAATACATAAAACCATAAAAGAGTTGTTCCTTATGATAGCTCGAGGGAGGAAAATAACAAGCAAATAAGTGCAAGATATCCAGAGAGCCAGCTGAAGTACCAATTTCAGTTTACTCATTAGAAATAGTGCAAGGCAAAAGCAATGGAGTTAGCAGCTTCTAATGAAACATGAAATGTTATCTCCTATAAAATTATCTGTGATGGTTAATATTGATTATCACCTTGGTAGAACTAGAAATCATTTAGGAGACAAGCACCAAGCACTTTTGTGAGGGACTGTCTGTACCTGGTTAGCCTCTGGGCATGTCTTTGGTAGTTATCTTGTTTAGGTAAACTGAAATGGGAAGCCTCATTTTAGAGGAGGGCAGCCCCTCCCAGCAGGACTGCGAGTAAAAGAGAATATGCCTGAGCAGGCAGCAGTGAAAATGTTTGCAACATTTTTGGAAATGTCTTATAGCAGGAAACACATGTCGAATGCATCATCCCCAATTTACCCCACCATTATCCAAGTGTAATAGAAGAAACATCTGACTTCCTAAACTAATAGTTCACAAAAGCTAATAGATATTTTAAATGTAATAGTAAGGACTAGAAGTCAGATGTTATCATTAGATTAAAATGATAATCATAAGATTAAAAACAAGTGCTTCTTATCCTCATAATTTATGAATAATTTTATACTTTTAAGTTCGCAAACAAAAATGAAGTCAGAATTATGAATACATAGTCTGTTATTCTGGTTATGTCAAACCCCATAGCAGGTAAAAAGTCGATATCAAGATTCACATCAGAACAGAAGCCACCTCTGGTTTTTGGAGAAATGACTGACAGAAAAGCACTGATATAAATAAGTAAGAGTTAATGCTTGATGATAATTACAGATAAAATGAAATGCATATATTAGCTCTTTATGAATTAGAACTAATAATCTTTTATTCAGTATATGATTTGTAAATACTTTCTATCATTTTGTAGATTTTCTTTTTATTCTTTTGATATTATAATTTAATTAATCAATTTACTTATTTATTTATTTTACATCCTTAACTGCAGTATCCCCTCCGTTCTCTTCTCCAAGTGCTTCTTTCAATTGCCTCTCTAAATCCCCATTCATTCCTCCTCCATTTTTTGATGAACCATAATTTTAAAGGTCAGTGAAGCCCAATTTGAAATAAGCAATGTGTGTGGTTCTGTAAGTTTATTGTCTTTCAAGGTTGTCTTATTTGTTTCAAGTCCCTTGAAATTACATATCATTACAAAAATGGAGCAGTCTGATTCTGCAAAATGTGTTATTAACTAATGCTAGAGTTTTCAATGACATCATTTCAGCTATATTAGCTTTCTTACAGCAATGAATACATAAACCAAGAATGTCCTCTCTTATCTATTTGTCTCTGGCACTATTTTTGTGGTTTCAGGCAAACAAGTATTTCACGTTGAATAGGTTTGTTTCTATACATTTCCTTCTTTATCTTCTCCTAGACATAGATTAATTTTAATTTCAGTTTCAGATAACTTATTTCTTCCTATTTCTATTTATAATGAAAACAAATATCAGATTATTAAGATTTATGAAGATTTACAATAATACTTTAAATACCACAAGCCAACACTAAAACATAGATAATCCATCTTTATGATGCCAGTATTTTGGATTGAATGGAAGAGATTAAAAAGAAATCACCAAAAAGCATAATCACATAATTCAGAGATGTCCCACAGCCAGTATGTCAAAGAAGATCTGGCATTTGTTTTTTTAAACAAATTTTCAATTTAATATACTGGTTTTTCATTGCTCATAGTTGGGCACATGGTACACAGATACCTGATGACCCATGAGTACCAGAGTACTGCAAAATTGTACAAGAGCAGTAGTTCTCAATCTTCCTAACGCTTTAACTCTTTTATACAGTTTTTCATGTTGTGGTGACCCCCAACCACAAAATTATTTTTGTTGCTATTTCATAAGTGTGATTTTGCTACTGTTATGAATCATAATGCAAACACCTATGTTTTTTGATCGTTTTAGGCAGTCCCTGTGAAAGAGTCATTTGACTTCAAAGAGGTCATGATCCACAGGTTGAGAACCACTCTACTCAACCACTGTACTCAAATTGGTTTTGTTTTCTGAATAGTTGCTCTAAGAAACACAGAGTTAGGGGTCACAATTCCCAAGTCCCACTGTGATCAGCAGAGGGTGTTCTTCCTCTGTATCTTTTGCCATGTGTTTATTTCCTAGCCCCTAATCAAAGCCTTTCATTAGCTGGCTGATTCTATTTGCTTTGTATGAGCCTTCTTCCACTGCTTTCTGTAGTGCCTAAGAGACTTCCTGGCTTTTAAATTTTTTATCTGGCAGAGAAACCAAACTGATCAAGATTTTATAGACAGTGACATTGTTAGAAACTCACCTAAAGATATTTTTCTGAGTTTCACCAGATAATCAAGAATGGTGTAAACCGAGCCAAATGCTGTACGGATAGCAAGGCACAGCAAGGATAAGTGGTGTGATTTGTGAGCAGTGGGCAGACTTCCTTCATCCTGGAATGGAGCTGGCAATTTTGTTTTCTTCTTTTTAACAAGAAAGGTCTCCTTTGACATCTTTCCCTCTAATTCTAATATCTGTGTAATGTAGAAACAAAGTTAACCTGCTTGGTGACTAGGACGTAGAACTAAAAGTGCCAAAGGGAAAAAAAAATAAAAACAAAACAAAACACCCTGACCCTGACTTGACCCCAGGACAAGGACTTGACACCATTTCAATTCCTGAGAATTTAAGCAATCTCTGAACATAAGAACCATCCAGGAGCACAAACTCTGACCAATCTCCAAGCTTGTGCCAGAATCAGACCACCAAATCCACCAATCCAAGCCACCCTGGAGAGCTCTACTCCCCCCCCCCCCAAAGCCCTAAATAAGCTCTGTACCCTGTTCGGTTCTCTGCTGCTTCTCACCTAGAGGAAGTCACCATCCTCAAGTCTTCCTTCCCAGTAAATCTCTTGAATGAGGTTTGTTGTGCAGTGTTGTGCAGTGGGAGGGAAGCCCAATGGTAACAACTTTCACAGGAGCAGAGTAGAGCAGAATTGTAACTCTTTCCCTGAAGAATCTTTCCTCCAGAGGAGCAGAGCTATAACACTTCTCCAGAGCAGAGCTGTAATTTCCCTGGGGAAATTCTCCCCTGCCACAGCCGAGTGTTACCACTGTACTTCGGAAAGCTTTCCCTAGAGTAGGACTGAAAGCTGCTATACTTAGGGTGACTTTGTGGTATTTCTTGGCTCCCAACTGCCAGGATACCTTTCCATCTGAACTGTAATGCTTAAAAATAGGGGTCTGTGAAAAGAAACTAAATTCACTATTAACCCAGTGGTGGACGCTCACACTGATCAGGTACTGGAAGGACAGACATTCCCTAGGGAGACTTGAGGATTTACATTACACCTGAAGACAAATAAATTTTTGAATTTTTCAAAGCCACCACATCTCCCATGCTTCTCTCGTCCCTTCTGCAACCACGAGAGAGAGAGAGAAAGACAAGCCCACAATTGCTTTGAGCTATAATTGGATGATGGTTAAATTTCTTCACTTTGGCCCCCTAGAAACCACCTGAGAGTAAAACTTCTTTCTCATTGTGATTCTAGGTACTCATAACAACTACATATAGACTCTGCTTCCTTGACCTGAGACCATGGAATTCTTTTCTCTTTTCTTTACTTTGCTAATTTGGCTTTACCCAACTCAGGGTCTTTTAAAATAAAAGGGTATACATTAATCTATGAAATGTGTGGCTCCCACAGGTATTTTTGCCCTGTTCATGGATGGCCTCATTTTATTATGAAACAGAGCTCCCTGCAAGTACAAAACAACCCTTTGGTTTCCTGCCATTTCAGCTGGTGGCCTCATTAAGGAGGCAGCCATGTAACTTGGACACCATGTTGCCTCATTCTTTATGATGCCATATTGATAACTTTTTGCCTAGAAATTCCTTAGTAAGTAATTCCAATATAGCATTGATGTGCTTCTTTACTTGAACTCTGGGGGAGGTGTAAAACATATTGGAGGATGTTTACTTATGCATCTTCTATTTGTCTTTGTAACTTACATGCATTCAAAACTAAAAACACAGTTAGGATAGATCATTTTCTGAACTGGATACAAAGAAAACAATAATTGAAAAAGAAGACTAATTTAATTCCTATTTAGTTACTTTCAATCTTAGATAAAATTAGAGGTGTCGAGTATTTTCCCACAAGAGAAAACCCTGGTCAGTTTCAAGGTGGGACTAAAGGGAGAGAAGATAACTTTCAGTCCATGGACTGTACACAACTCTATCCTACTTCAAACAAGAGAAGTAAATGTCTTCTATCATTTAGAACTGCAATTACACAGTTAACATGAAGGATTTAGACTTGTGTTCTTTTTTTCCTTACCTTTCTTTATTTGCAGAGGGTATTTCTTCACTTCAAGGTCATTTTGATAATGTGACAAACTCTAGCTAAAATGTAAGTTTTCTGTATGTGTGTATGATTTCTAGTTTGATATATTATCATATATATACAGTTTGGATTAAACTTTGCTTTATTAAGGAGGTATGACACAACATCTTCCAGGCCAAGATACTGTTCTCTTTATGACTTCAACTATGCTGTAAAAAACAAACAAACAAAAACAGCACAGACAAGCTTGCTGACTACAAGTGTTCTTGTATTCTTTTAGAGAAGGGGAGTGGGCAGGGTCTTTGCAACCTTGCCTGAGTATCCATTCACTCTACCCAGTTAGCATGCAATTCTGCCTTAGTTGCACATGACTGGGTAGTCTTAAGGAGGGATTAGAACACCTAAGACCAAAAGGTTAAAGAAAAAGGGCTCCCTCTGAAGTTGTGAGAAATCTATGCAAATCAATACAAAAATATTGATGTACAAGTAAAAAGTCTTTTTCTGCCTCCCAAATAATGACATGGAAATTTCTTACTAATGATGAAAGTTTAACTAATAGCTTAGGCTTGTTCCTAGCTAACTCTTATAACTTAAATTAAGCCATTTATAGTAATCTACATTCAATCATGTGACATTACCTATTCTCCATCTTGTACCTCCAGTTTCCTCTCCATGTCCCCAGACATCTCCTTGATTCCTCCTCCTCTTCCTTTCTCTCCCAGGAAATCCCACCAATACCTCCTGCCAAGCTATTGGCCTTTCAACTTTTTGTTAGCCCAATCACAGCAAATATTCTTCCCATAGGTTATAAATATCCCAAAACATCTACAGGGTAGAGACTTTCCAATTTGTTTGCTTTTAGGAGGTGTCTGTCATTTCCTCCTCATGCTCAGTCAATAATCCTTCCAAATTCATTGGTCCACCAGGGTGAGCTTGAGTAAAACCAAAACTTTGGTTTGTCATTGGGGGCCTAAGGAAGAGGGATTAGAAATCTTTCAATTGCCCTACTCCAAATTTTCACAGCAGAGGGTGAAGTTATGTGCTAATGTTGCTAAAGTTTATTAATTTTTATAAAGTAAGATGTTGGGATGTAAAAATAAAAAAAAATATTTTTTAGTAAAAAAATGTGAATAAAGGTGAAAATGGCCAGATTTTTTCCCCAAAATTGAAAATGAAAAGTTCAAAAGATCATGCAAATCATGAGGGTCTCAGTAAGTTATTTAAGATATGTAAAACATAACACTTAGATAAGAACTGCCTTGAAAAAAAAGTAAATTTAATCAAGGCTTAGTTTAAAGTATTTAATTTCTGCTCAAGGTTTTACTAAATACAGTACATTCATTAAAATTACCAAAGTGGTAAAACCTACCTTCTGAGTATTCAATTATAATATCTGATGGCCTATACTGATGTGGTCAGAAAGATTATAGTGGTGAATATTTCCCCTTTCTCCAATGTCATCTAAGTCCCAAATGAGTGCAGGACAGCTCCCCAAATGTGCCGTAGCTGTGGGGAATTTTTCAGGGATTCCATGAAGATGCCCCAGAGTTGACAATAAACTTTGTTCAGTCTGCAAAGAGAAGAGTCAACACAAAGGACAAGTTTCTTCCATACTTCTAAGTGAAAGAGGGGTCAAACAAGGCCTTTGAATTCTGTATAGATGGACTAACTGGCAAAGGAAAGACTAGAGGAACCAGAGGTCCCCACAAACCCAGGTAACCCCTGAAAGAAAATGATTCATTTTGTCTGCCTACATTGCCTTAAACACTCAGTAGGAATGTATAACAAGAATTAAACTTTTCAGTATATTTCTTTAACAGCCTAAAGGATTGCATTGGTCAAATGCTGTACTTAAACTTGTGAGATATTATTTGGAGAACTATTCCTCACTAATAACTAACTTCTTGATTAAAATAATAGCACCAAAGACCAAAAAACAAACAAATTTGGATTTGGGCAATTTTTCAGAATATTTAAATGCTTTTTTTTTTACATTGTTAGGCAAACCTATAAAAAATACTGGTGATCTTATATTTGTCTTTTAGATTGCCATTCAGAAGATGTTAAGTTGTGATCTCAACAAATGGACTATGAAGTTTACTCAGGCTTGTAAATGCTTTCCCCTTCCCGCAGTATCAGGTATATGAACTCGGGTGTCTATTACGGGGAGAACATTGCAAATGAGGGTATTATTTTTAACTGATTTCTCTTTACAAAATTTCCAGATATTCATGCAGGAGTCTGATGCAAATGGACGATTACACAGTTACATTTGAATCTGTCAAATAAAATGTATAGCACTGTAGATATAGAGAACACCATTTCTCAGACATTATCCACCTACAGGCTCTGATCCATGGTCCAGTCAGCTGCACTATCACAGTTCACCTTAGTAAATAAGACCTAAACTGATCATAATGGAATGGATTCTCCTCATTAACTTTTTAAAATTAATATTACTCTCAAGGAAACCAACTGGCCAACTTCTGAACTTATGCAGGTCAGTGAATGGCATCTAAGCTCTTAAAACAAACAACTTTCTTCAGGTACTATATCTTTTTTAATTTTTTAAATTCATTTTACATTTCAACCATAGTTCTCCCTCTCTTCCCCACTTCTCCCCAAACCACCAGCACCCACACTCAGAAAGACTAAGGCCTCTCATGGGGGGGTCAACAAAGCCCGACATTTCATTTGAGGCAGGAACAAGACCCTGCGACCCTGCCGCCCTGCATCGAGGCTGAGCAAGGCATCAACCATAAGGAATGGGCTCCATAAAGCCAGCTCTTGGACCAGGGTTAGATCCTGGTCGCACCACCAGGAGTCCTACAAACAATCTAGGCTATACAATTGCTACCTGCATGCAGAGGGCCTCCTTTGTTACCATGTAGGTTCTCCATCTATGGGTCTAAATTCTGTGAACTCCAAAGAGTTTGAATCAGCTGACTCTGTTGGTTTTCCCTTCATGATTTTGACACACCTTGCTCACATAATGCCTCCTCCGATTCTTCAACTTGACTCCCAGAACATGACCTGGTGATTGGTGTGGATTGCTGCCTCTGATTTCATCCATTACTGGATGAAGGTTTGATGGTGACAGTGAGGGTAGTCACCATTCTGATTACAAAGGAATACCAGTTCAGGCACCCTTTACACTATTGCTAGGAGACTTCGATGGAGTCATCCTTGTGAATTCCTGGGAATTTCTCTAGCACTTGGTTTCTCTCTAACCCCATAATGGCTCCCTCCCTCAAGACATCACTTTCATTGTTCTTCCCCTCTATCCCTCCCCATCCGGCTCCCTCATGTTCTCATCTGCCATCCCCTCTCCTTTACAGTCCTCCCCCTGCCCCCAGTTAACCCAGGAGATCTCATCTATTTCCCCTTCCCAGGGCAATAAAGAAGGAAGGAAGGAAGGAAGGAGGGAAGGAAGGAAGAGAAGAGAAGAGAAGAGAAGAGAAGAGAAGAGAAGAGAAGAGAAGAGAAGAGAAGA